>WOXC01008249.1:0-62176 GCA_011680675.1 Gymnobelideus leadbeateri
AGTTGTGGGTGGGTTTACAGCTTGCCAGAAACGGAAGGTGCCCCCCACAAGTTCGGGACGAAAATTCCTCTATCTGGCCTTAAAGCCATAGTGTGGCAACAAGCCCAAAAGTCAAGCAATTAAGTGGCAACATGCCAAGGCAAAGGAAACAGAAAAATGCAACCCTAGACTCCTATTTTGGGGGCATAGAGCGGGAAAAGGACTGTGAGGTCAGAAGTCCTGCTCCAAAAGCCCCAGGGGAAAACATGAGCGGGTTGCAGGCCATAGAGGACCTTAAGAAGGACTTTAAAAATCAAATAAGAGAAGTGGAGGAAAAATTGGAAAGAGAAATGAGAAGGATGCAGGAAAAGTATGAAATGAGGGTCAACAGCCTGACTGAGGAAAACAACACCTTAAAAAATAGACTAACTCAAATGGCAAAGGAGGCCCAAAAGGGCAATGAGGAGAAGAATGCCTTAAAAAGTCGAATTTGCCAGATGGAAAAAGAATCTCAAAAGTTCACTGAGGAGATTCATTCCTTCAGAGTTAGACTGGAGCAAATGGAAGCTAGTGACTTTATGAGAAATCAAGATGCTGTTAAGCAGATCCAAACAAATGAAAGATTAGAAGGCAATGTGAAATATCTCATGGGAAAAACCACTGACCTGGAAAATAGATCCAGGAGAGACAATTTAAAAATTATTGGACTACCTGAAAGCCATGATCAAAGAAAGAACCTAGAAATCACCCTTCAAGAAATTCTCAAGGAAAACTGCCCTGATGTTTTAGATCCAGAGGGCAAAATAGAGGTTGAAAGAATCCACCGATCACCTCCTGAAAAAGATCCCAAAAAGAAAACTCCCAGGAATATTATAGCCAGGTTCCAGAATCCCCAGATCAAGGAGAAAATACTACAAGCAGCCAGGAAGAAACAATTTCAATATTGTGGAAACACAATCAAAATAGCCCAGGACCTGGCAGCTTCTACACTGAGGGATCGAAGGGCATGGAATATGATATTCCAGAGGGCAAAAGAACTGGGAATGAACCCAAGGGTCACCTACCCAGCAAAACTGAGTATTTTGTTTCAGGGAAAATATGGTCATTCAGTGGAATAGAGGACTTTCAAGCATTCTTGAGGAAAAAACAGAGTTGAATAGAAAATTTGACATCCAGACACAAGAAGCAAGAGATGCCTGAGAAGGTAATCAGGGAAAAGAAATCAAAAGGAACTTATCAAAGTAGAACTATTTACATTCCTATATAGAAAAGCAATATCTGTGACTGATGATATCTTTCTCACTATGAAAATAATGGAAGAAGGGGGTGTGGTCATATGAATACATATGTGAATGTATGTGTATATGGTTACAGTTATATATGGATAGAGGGCATAGGTTGAATTTGTTGGGAAGGGAGAATACTCAAGGGATGAAATTATGAGGTGAGAGAGGAAAGTGGCAAGAGGAGATGGGGAGAGACATGGTAGGGTAAACTATCCCATGTAGGGAAGTGGGTGCAAAGGAGGGGGAGAATAAGGAAGGCTAAAAAGGCAAAACCACATTCACATTGAATTTGGTTCAGGGAGAAAATGACATACATACTAAATGGGATATCTCAACCTGCAGCAGGATAGGGGGAAGGGGGATGAGAGGAGGGATGATGGATGGGAGGGCATCCTTGGGGGGAGGGGAGGTTGGAAGTACCCACTATAGAAGAGGGACAGGATCATGTAGGGAATGGACCAGGTGGGGGGTGGGATGAGTGGGAGGGAATTATAAGCATCCTTGTTCAATATATCTACCATGATAATGTTTTGCATAGCTAGACATGTACAACATATACTGAATTACTTATATCCCAAGAAGGAATGGGTGACAAGGGAGGAAGGAGATGGATCTGAAATTCGAGGTCGTAACATTAAATGTTTCAAATATATATATAAATACTATTATTAATACTCTTTTGCCTATAATTGGGAGATAAGATGTGCAGGCATTGGGACACAAAGATTCATCTTCCTCTAATGGAAAAGTCGATGGGGGTATGGGAGAAGGTATGGGAGAGAGCAGATTGGAGGAAGCGATATCTTGTGGGACTGCTATTCTGGGAGGTTGGCTAGGGGAATAATGGGGGGAAAATGATTGTAACTCAAAATCTGGCAGAAATGAATGATGTAAAACAGAAGTTAATAAAGTATTTGTTAAAAAAAAAAGAAAAAAGGTAAATACCTGAATTTCTCAGAAGTCTTTTATAATACTTGAATTCAAAGCACTGTTGTGCACAGAGTTGGTTTAACCCTCTACATCTTTAGTCAGAAAGGTGAAGCTTTGCTTTTACTTTTTTAGGAAAAGGCCTTCATATCTGCCCTCTTTGGTTTCAACGGGCGAAAAATTAATGCTGCCATTTCCAGGAAAAGATGCCAAAGCATTTGGTATGGAATGACTGGGTTTAAGACAAATATCTAAGAGAAAGCTGTGAGAGGAAAGAACTTCAGGGCAGTACTTGTTTCTAGAGAATTATGCTCAGATATACCTTAACTATCCAAACATGCTTGTAAAAGACTATCTCAAAAAAGGTAAATACCTGAATTTCTCAGGAGTCTTTCGAAATATTTGAATTCAAAGCACTATAGTGCACAGTGTTGCTTTAAGCGCCCACATCTTTGGTCAGACTCCTGAATCATTGCTTTTATTTTTTAGCAAAAGTCCTTTATATCTGCCCTCATTGGTTTCAAAGGGAGAAAACCTAATGATGCCATTGCCAGGAAAAGAAGCCAAAGCATTTGATATGGAAAGACTGCATTTAAGATCACTAGCTAAGAGAAAGCTGTGACAGAAAAGAACTTCCTTGTAATCCCTGTTTCTAGAATGTTATGCTCAGATATACCTTTCCTACCTAACATGCTTGTTATAGTCTATATGAAAAAAAGTAAAAACCAGAATTTCTCAGAAGTCTTTTGAAATACTGGAATTCAAAGCACTGTTTTGCACAGAGTTGCTTTAACCCACCAAATCTTTAGTCAGTCACCTGAAGCTTTGCTTTTATTTTTAGCAAAAGGCCTTTATATTTAGCCTCATCAATTGAAAAAGGAGAAAACTTAATGATGCCATTTCCAGGAAAAGAAGCCAAAGGATTTGATATGCATTGCCTGCTTTTAAGACAACTAGTTAAGAGAAAGCTGTGAGAGAAAACAACTTTCGGGTTATCCCTGTTTCTAGAGAATTATGCTCAGATATACCTTTTCTACACAATATGCTTGTAACAGTCCATCTAAAAAAGATAAAAACCTGAGTTTCTAAGAATTCTTTTGAAAGACTTGAATTCAAAGCAATGTTGTACAAATAGTTGCTTTTTCTCTGCACATCTTTAGTCTGAAAGCTGAATCTTTGCCTTTACTTTTTTAGCAAAAGGCCTTTTTATCTGCCCTCATTGGTTTCAGTGGGAGAAAACTTAATGATGCTATTTCCAGGAAGAGAAGCCCAAGCATTTCATATGGAATGCCTGTGTTTAAGACAACTAGCTAAGAGAAAGCTGTGAGAGAAAAGAGCTTCCCAGTAATCCCTGTTTCTAGAGTGTTAAGCGCAGATATACCTTTTGTACCAAACATGCCTGTAACAGTCTATCTGAAAAAAGGTAAAAATCTGAATTTCTTAGAAGTCTTTTGAAATACTTGAATTCAAAGCCCTGTTGTGCACAGAGTTGCTTTAACCCTGCACATCTTTAGTCAGAAAGGTGAAGCTTTGCTTTTACTTTTTTAGCAAAAGGCCTTTATATCTGCCCTCTTTGGTTTCAATGGGGGAAAAACTAATGATGACATTTCCAACAACGGAAGACCAAGCAATTGAGATGTAATGGCTGTCTTTAAGAAAAGTAGTTAAGAATTTGTCACAGTAAAGAAATCCGTGTAATCCCTGTTTCTTGAGAGTTATACTCTGCTATGCCTTCTCTACCAAACCTGCTCAGAATAGGCTATCTGAAAAAAAGGTGAAAACCTGAATTTCTCAGAATTCTTTTGAAGTACTTGAATTCTAAGCACTGTTGTACACAGAGTTGCTTTAACCATCCGCATCTTTAGTAAGCCTGCTGAAGCTTTGCTTTTACTGTTTTAGCAAATGGCCTTTATACCTGCCCACATTGATTTCATTGGGAGTAAATCTAATGATGCCATTTCCAACAACAGAAGACTAAGCAATTGAGATATAATGGCTGTCTTTAAGAAAAGGAGTTAAGATCTTGTCACAGTAAAGAATATCCGTGTAATCCCTGCTTCTTCATTGTTATGGTCTGCTATGCCTTCTCTACCACACATGCTCAGAGTAGATTATCTGAAAAAAGGTGAAAACCTGAATATCTCCAAAGTCTTTTGAAATACTAGAATTCTAAGCACTATTGTACACAGATTTCCTTTAACCCTCCACATCTTCAGACAGCCATGCTGAAGCTTTGCTTTTACTTTTTTAGAAAAAGGCCTTTATATCTGCCTTCATTGGTTCCAAAGGGAGAAAAATTAATGATGCCATTTCTAGGAAAAGAAGCCAAAGCATTTCATATGGAATGCCTGCGTTTAAGACAGCTAGCTAAGAGAAAGCTGTGAGGGAAAAGAACTTCCTGGTAATGCCTGTTTCTAGAGAGTTATGTTCAGATATACCTTTTCTAACCAAACATGCTTGAAACAGTCTATCTGGAAAAAGGTAAATACCTGAATTTCTCAGAAGTCTTTTGAAATACTGGAATTCAAAGCAATGTTGTACAGAGAGTTGCTTTAACCCTGCACATCTTTAATCAGACTCCTGAAGCTTAGCTTTTACTTTTTGAGCAAAAGGCCTTTATATCTGCCCTCATTGGTTTCAAAGGGAGAAAACCTATTGAAGCCATTTCCAGGAAAAGAAGCCAAAGCATTTGGTATGGAATGCCTGTGTTTAAGACAACTAGCTAAGAGAAAGCTGAGAGCGAAAGGCCTTCCGGGTAATACCTGTTTGTAGAGAATTGTGCTCAGGTATACCTTTTCTACCCAACATGCTTGTAACAGTCTATCTGATAAAAGGTAAAAACCTGAATTTCCCAGAAGTCTTTCGAAATAATTGAATTCAAAGCACTGTTGTACACAGAGTTGCTTTAACCCTCCACATCTTTAGTCAGAGTGCTGAAGCTTTTCTTTTACTTTTTTTCCTGTTTTTTTTTTTCTGCAATATCTACACATGAAGTTATGTATACAGTCCATGCAGTAGCACAGCCATTGGAGAGGAAATCCTGGTGCCAGCCTTCAGTGCATATAACAGTACCAGCTCCGCCTGCCACCACACCTGCCTGCCTCCACCACCAGGCCACCTAGCCATACTTGAGGAGGAGGATTGCAACTTGACCCAAGTAAAAATAGTTGTAATGCTTTGTCTCATGAGTGATGTAAATGCCATAATTTGGGCCCACAATACAATAACACCAGGGGTTATATTTCTTTTTGAGTTCCTTTTTGATATAGGCAGCAATGTCTTTCTCTATGTTGTATTTCTCCATTGCCTGTGTGGCACAGTCCACCACATCCTGCTCCATGTCCTTAGACATGTCTGCGTTCTTAATCTCTGCTTTCCTGTCAGACATGGCGGCACTTCAGGGTGACAAGTCCTCGAACACAGCTCCCTCGAGGGAGCAAAAACCAAAGGTGGTTGGCAGGGGAGATGACGCGGGGGGACGGGGTGGGGACATGGGGAGGGGGAGGGGGCGGTGTCCCCTTGGCTGCTCCTGCAGCTACAGCCTCCACAGGTTGCTCAGCTCAAATGCCTGGGGCCCCAGCCCCAGCCCTGAGCAGGCAGTCCATACTTACTAGCTTGCTCCTTTCTCCCTCCCAGGCCCACTCCCTCCTCTCCTGGTGGGTAGGTGGCTCCCACAGGAGCACTACCTCCCTCAGCTCTCCTCAGCTCTGCCTCTGAGCTCTGACTGGCACCTGGCCCCCCTTCTGAAGTACAGCTCCGCCCCTGTCCCGCACATCTTTAGTCAGAAAGCTGAAGGTTTGCTTTTACCTTTTCAGAAAAAGGCCTTTATATCTCAGATATATGCTATATGCTCAGATATACCTTTTCTACCAAACTTGCTTGTAACAGTCTCCCTGAATAAAGGTAAAAGCCTGAATTTCTTGGAAAATTTTGAAATACTTGAATTCAAAGCACTGTTTTAGCTTTATCTCTGCAAATCTTTAGTCAGAAAGCTGAAGCTTTGCTTTTACTTTTTTAGCAAAAGGCCTTTATGATTGCCGTCATTGGTTTCAAAGGGAGAAAACTTAATGATGCCATTTCCAGAAAAGAAGCCAAAGCATTTGATATGGAATGCCTGCGCTTAAGACAACTAGCTCAGAGAAAGATGTGACAGAAAAGAACTACCGGGTAATCCCTGTTTCTCGAAAGTTATGCTCAGATAAACATTTTCTACCCAAAATGCTTGTAACAGTCTATCTGAAAAAAGTTAAAAACTTGAATTTCTCAGAAGTCTTTTGAAATACTTGAATTCAAAGCCCTGTTGGGCACAGAGTTGCTTTAACCCTCTACATCTTTTGTCAGACTCCTGAATCATGGCTTTTATTTTTTAGCAAAAGTCCTTTATATCTGCCCTCATTGGTTTCAAAGGGAGAAAACCTAATGATGCCATTGCCAGGAAAAGAAGCCAAAGCATTTGATATGGAAAGACTGCGTTTAAGATCACTAGCTAAGAGAAAGCTGTGACAGAAAAGAACTTCCGGGTAATCCCTGTTTCTAAGAGATTTATGATCAGATACACCTTTTCTACCAAAACTGCTTGTAACAGTCTACATGAAAAAAGGTAAAAGCTTGAATTTCTCGGAAGCTTTTTGAAATATTTTAATTCAAAGCACTGTTGTACACAGAGTTGCTTTATATCTGCACATCTTTAGTCAGAAAGCTGAAGGTTTGCTTTTACTTTTTCAGAAAAAGGCCTTTATATCTCAGATATATGCTATATGCTCAGATATACCTTTTCTACCAAACTTGCTTGTAACAGTCTCCCTGAATAAAGGTAAAAGACTGAATTTCTTGGAAAATTTTGAAATACTTGAATTCAAAGCACTCTTTTAGCTTTATCTCTGCAAATCTTTAGTCAGAAAGCTGAAGCTTTGCTTTTACTTTTTTAGCAAAAGGCCTTTATAATTGCCGTCATTGGTTTCAAAGGGAGAAAACTTAATGATGCCATTTCCAGAAAAGAAGCCAAAGCATTTGATATGGAATGCCTGCATTTAAGACAGCTAGCTCAGAGAAAGATGTGACAGAAAAGAACTACCGGGTAATCCCTGTTTCTCGAAAGTTATGCTCAGATAAACATTTTCTACCCAAAATGCTTGTAACAGTCTATCTGAAAAAAGTTAAAAACCTGAATTTCTCAGAAGTCTTTTAAAATACTTGAATCCAAAGCACTGTTGTACACAGAGTTCCTTTAAACTTGCACATCTTTAGGCAGACTGCTGAAGCTTTGCTTTTACTTTTTTAGTGAAAGGCCTTTATACCGGCCGTCACTGGTCTCAAAGGGAGAAAACATAATGATGCCATTTCCAGAAAAGAAGCCAAAGCATTTGATATGGAATGCCTGCATTTAAGACAGCTAGCTAAGAGAAAGCTGTGAGAGAAAAGAACTTCTGGGGAATCCCTGTTTCTAGAGTGTTATGGTCAGATATAGCTTTTCTAACACTCATGCTTGTAACAGTCTATCTGAAAAAAGGTAAAAACCTGAATTTCTCAGAAGTCTTTTGAAATCCTTGCATTCAAAGCACTGTTGTACGTAGAGTTGGTTTAACCCTCCACTTCCTTAGTCAGAAAGGTGAAGTTTAGCTTTGACTTTTTTAGCAAAAGGCCTTTAAATCTTCCCTCTTTGGTTTCAAGGAGCGAAAACCTGATGATGCCATTTCCAGGAAAAAAACCAATGCATTTGATATGGGAAGCCTGTTTTTCAGAAAACTAGCTAAGAGTAAACTGTGAGAGAAAAGATTTTCCGGGTAATCCCTGTTTCTAGAAAGTTATGCTCAGATATACCTATACTACCAAACATGCTTGTAAAAGTCTAATTGAAAAAAGGTAAAAACCTGATTTCTCAGATGTCTTTTGAAATATTTGAATTCATAGCACTGTTGTGCACAGAGTTGCTTTAACCCTCCTCGTCTTTAGGCAGACTGCTGAAGCTTTGCTTTTACCTTTTTATCAAAAGGCCTTTGTATCTGCCCTCATTGGTTTCAATAGGAGAAGACCAAATGATGCCATTTCCAGGAAATGAAGCCAAAACATTTGATATGTAATGCCTGCGTTTAAGACAACTAGCTCAGAGAAAGATGTGACAGAAAAGAACTACCGGGTAATCCCTGTTTCTCGAAAGTTATGCTCAGATAAACATTTTCTACCCAAAATGCTTGTAACAGTCTATCTGAAAAAAGTTAAAAACCTGAATTTCTCAGAAGTCTTTTAAAATACTTGAATCCAAAGCACTGTTGTACACAGAGTTCCTTTAAACTTGCACATCTTTAGGCAGACTGCTGAAGCTTTGCTTTTACTTTTTTAGTGAAAGGCCTTTATACCGGCCGTCACTGGTCTCAAAGGGAGAAAACATAATGATGCCATTTCCAGGAAAAGAAGCCAAAGCGTTTGACATGGAATGCCTGTGTTTAAGACAAGTAGCTGAGAAAAAGTTGTGACAGAAAAGAACTCCCGGGTGATCCCTGTTTATAGACAGTTATGCTCAGGTTTACGTTTTATACAAAACACGCTTGGAACAGTCTATCTGAAAAGAGGCAAAAATCTGAATTTCTCAGAAGTCTTTTGAAATACTTGAATCCAAAGCACTGTTTTTCACAGAGTTCCTTTAACACTGCACTTCTTTAGGCAGACTGCTGAAGCTTTGCTTTTACATTTTTAGCCAAAGGCCTTTCTATTTAGCCTCATTGATTGAAAATGGAGAAAACCTAATGATGCCATTTCCAGTTAAAGAAGCGAAAGCATTTGACGTGGAAAGCCTGCTTTTAAGACAACTAGGTAAGAGTATGGTACGAGAGAAAAGATCTTCCAGGTAATCCCTGTTTGTAGAGAGTTATTCTCAGATATACCTTTTCTAGCAAACATGCTTGTAACAGTCTATCAGAAAATAGGTAAAAACCTAAATTTCTCATAAGTCTTTTGAAATATTTGAATTCAAAGCCCTGTTGGGCACAGAGTTGCTTTAACCCTCTACATCTTTTGTCAGACTCCTGAAGCTTTGCTTTTACTTTTTTAGCAAAAGGCCTTTGTATCTATCCTCATTGGTTTCAATGGGAGAAAAGGTAATGATGTCATTTCCAGGAAAAGAAGCCAAAGCATTTGATATGGAATGCCTGCATTTAAGAGAACTAGCTAAGAGAAATCTGTGACAGAAATGAACCTTTTTTTCAGATAGACTGTTACAAGCATGTTGGGCAGAAAATGTATATTTGAGAATAACTCTCTAGGAGCAAGGATTACCAAGAAGATCTTTTCTATCCAGCTTTCTTTTAGCTAATTGTCTTAAACACACCTGAAACCAATGAGGGGAGATATAAAGGCCGGCCTTTTGCTAGAAAAGTAAAAGCAAAGCTTCAGCAGTCTGACTAAAGATGTGGAGGGTTGTAGCAACTCTGTTTACCACAGTACTTTGAATGCAAGTATTTCAAAAGTCTTCAGAGAAATTCATATTTTTACCTTTTTTCAGATAGACTGTTAGAAGCATGTTTGTTAGAAAAGGAATATCTGAGCATAACTCTCTAGAAATAGGGATTACCCGGAAGATCTTTTCTGTCACAGCTCTCTCTTAGCCAGTTCCCTCAAACAAAGTCATTACATATCAAAACCTTTGGCTTCTTTTCTTGGAAATGTCATCACTAGGTTTTCTCCCATTCGAACCAATGGAGGCAGATACAAAGGCCTTTTGCTAAAATGTAAAAGCAAAGCTGCAGCAGTCTGACTAAAGATGTGGAGGTTTATTGCAACTCTGTGTACCACAGTGCTTTGAATTCAAGTATTTCAAAAGACTTCTGAGAAATTCAAGTTTTTTACTTTTTTCAGATAGACTGTTACAAGCATATTTGTTATAAAGGTATATCTGAGTATAATTCTCTAGAAACAGGGATTACCCGGAAGGTCTTTTCTATCACAGCTCTCTCTTTGCCAGTTCCCTCAAATGAAGTCATTACATATCACATCCTTTGACTTCTTTTCTTGGAATTGGTATCATTAGGTTTTCTCCCATTGGAACCAATGAGGGCAGATATAAAGGCCTTTTGCTAAAAAAAAAAAAAAGTCAAAGCTGCAGCAGTCTTACTAAAGATGTGGATAGTTAAAGTAACTCTGTGTACAACAGTGCTTTGAATTCAATAATTCCAAAAGACTACTGAGAAATTTGTGTTTTTACTTTTTTTTCAGATAGACTGTTATAAACATGTTTGGTAGAAAAGGTATATCTGAGCATTACTCTCTAGAAACAGTGATTGCTCGGAAGTTCTTTTCTGTCACAGCTTTCTCTTTGCTACTTGTCTTAAAGGTAGGCATTGCATTTCAAATCTTTGGCATCTTTTCCTGGAAATGGCATCATTAGGTTTTCCCCCATTGAAACTAATTAGGGCAGATATAAAAGCCTTTTATTAAAAAAAATTAAGCAAAGCTGCAGGAGTCTGACTAAAGATGTAGAGGCTAAAAGCAAGTCTATATACAACAGTGCTTAGAAATCAAGTATTTCAAAAGACTTCTGAGAAATTTAGGTTGTTACCTTTTTTCAGATAAACTGTTACAAGCTTGGTTGTTAGAAAAGTTATATCTGAGCATAAATCTCTAGAAACAGTGATTACCTGGAAGGTCTTTTCGGTAATAGTTTTTCTTAGCCAGTTGCCTTAAATGAAGGTATATCTTGTTGGGGGCGGGGATAGACTTTGCTTTTGCTGTGCTAATTTCCTTATAAGGTATAGGTTTTATTGGGCCATAGTTGGGGCGAGGGCGTGGTTTAATGTATATAAGATGCTGTACGCGGAAGCATCTCTCTCTCGGGATGTGACCAGCCGTGAATAAACAACTCCTGAAACCTCGGGTTCTCTGTCTGGGTTAATTCCTCTTCGGAGGCCGGTGACGACCAAAGACTCCCCATGGGGATAGGTGAGTAGAGAGGACGGGGATATAATAGTTACAGATCAACCCGCCGCCGGTGCCGTAGATAAGGCCCCCGGCAAGTGGCGCCCAAACGTGGGGCCTGAGATCTGTAGGGACCGTCTGAGTCCGCTGGACGGACTCCCCCCAGACAGCCTCATCTCATAAGAAGGACGAGATGGGAGGATTGAATAGCATACCTAAATTCCGGCCCGAGGAGAAAGGAGTTGTAGCCGCTCAGCTGTATAAGCTGTGCGCTAAGAGGGGGTATAAATTCCCCCTGAAAACATGCCGAGCATTCATAGATAATATTTGGCATGTGTGCCCGTGGGTTCAGCACGCCGGAATACAACCGGGCCGGTGGGAGGTAGTGGGCCAACAGATGGCCTCCTATGATGAGGCCTGCCCCGGAAAGTAAACTCCGGAGGATTTTCAGGTTTACAAAATAGTTGAGGCAGCACTGTGTCCCCAGAGGGTGAAGCTCACCCACCCGGCCAGCACCCAAGTAGGATCCTCGCTGGCAGGTTCTGACGATGAGGAGTCGGGTGAAGGGGTAGAAGGACACGCTAAAGGAACAGATGGGGAGGATGAGGAGGAGGATAACAGCCCCCCTCCCATCTACCCATGGGAAGAACTAAGGAGGGCTAGAAAGGAGAGCCACAGAAAAGATGGTGACGACACGACACTTCCGTGTTCTTCACGGAACACGAACCGGAAGGACAGTGGTGCAGAGGCGCCTGAGGTGTTGAGTGAGTTCAGGCAGGAAGAGAAAGAGGAACGGGGTGGAGCTCCTCTGAGTGAGCCTAGGCAGGAAGAAATAGAAGAATGGGAGTGGCCCAGACAAGAAGAGAAAAGGAAGTGGGACGGGGCTCCTCCGTGCGGTCCGGAGGTGTGGCTAGCCGTTCCCCCAGATGAGACCACGCCTGCCGCGCCGCCCCCAGGCAGTTTAGCAACCCTCAAAAAAGAGGAAGGAAGAACAGGGCCAGCACCACCCAGGCCCTTGAGCAAGGAGAGATGGTAGATTGGGATGACTGGGGAATATATCCGCTGATCGCCACCCCCCTTACGGGGCAGCGGCAGTACACCCCAGTGCCATTTAAGTTGTTGAAGGAGCTGAAGGAGGCCGTGTCCAAGTACGGCGCCAGCTCCCCTTATGTAAAAAGATTGCTGAAAAACATAATAGCCACCAATCCTTGGACTCCGTCAGACTTTGACGAAGTCTGTTCTGCTTGTTTTGACCCCGCCGGCTATATGGCTTTCAAAGCCCAGGCTCGCCGAGAGGCCTTACAGTTCGCAAGAACTAAAGGATACAGCCCAGTTGAGCAGGTGGTGGATCTCTTGTGCGGCACGGGGATAAATGCTGACCCAAGAGTGCAGGCACAGTACTGCCAGGTAGAACTGGAAGCAGTAGAGGAAGTGCACCTGAGAGCATGGGATAAGGTGGGAACTATGAAAGGAGGGAAGGCTCCGGCTAAGCTAATTGGGCTCAAACAGCGAGCCAATCAAGACCCATTAAGTTTTGTTAATGAAGTTAAGGAGACTGTGTCACGCGTTATGGGTGAAGGGCCCGGCACTGATCTACTCGTGAAACAGATTGTAAGGGAGGGACTTCGACCTCGCCCCGCTGCCGCTGTGGCCACTTTACCTAGTGATGCCTCCTTAGAAGACATGGTAGACAAACTAATGGATATGCCAGGAGAGGACTACATGCAAGCCCTTGTGGCGGCCATGGAAAGCAGAGAGAATTCACTGGTGGCCGCCCTAGAGAAAATGAGCATGGGGGCCGGCAAGAGATCAGCTTGCTTCAAGTGTGGCAAACTTGGCCACTTCAAAGCACAATGCAAGGCATCTACTCAGACCCCTCGGTGCTACTGCTGCGGCAAGCAGGGACACATAGCTAAATTTTTCAGAAACAAGGGGAAGCAGGGAAACGGCCGGAGGGGGGCCCCAGCCGCGAGGCACCCCCATGGTCCATCAGCGGCAAACATACACCAGTGAGGGCCTGGGCAGTAGAAGGACAGGGACAGGTCGCCTACCAGATGGCCCCGTGGGAGACCATGGCTGTTCCATCTCTAACACAGACTTGTCCGGCCTTAATCACAGGCCCTGAGGGCTACACTGAATTTATAACCCATACTCAAATTGTGGAAGACCCTGAATCGCCCATTGTTTTGACTAACCCTCACCCCTACTCCATAATGATAAATAAGAACCAAGTAATTGGGAAAGCCATCCCATTGCAAGGCTCCCCATTTATTCATTCAGGGAGAGCCCAGACCATAAACTGGGTACAACCAGTGACCCCCGACCGGCCTACTCTGATTGTGTTGGTCGAAGGGAGCTCAGTAGAGGGAATCATGGATACTGGGGCGGATTTTTCCGTGATAAATGGAGGCCAGTGGAAGCCTGAATGGCCACTGTCGGCGGGAGGGCAGCCAGTAATGGGGGTAGGAGGGAGACAGACTGCCCCTAAGGCAGCAAGGGCCCTGAAGTGGGCCGTGAAAGGCAAGACAGGACTGTTTAAACCTCTCTTCCTACCAGGGCTCCCATACGCCCTCTGGGGACGTGATCTCCTCTCCCAATTGAATCTTTCTTTGGCCACTCCAGACAGTCTGCTGGGAAATTAGTGGGGGCCACTGCCGAAGGGAGCTTCTCCCCGCAGATCACTTGGATTGATAAGAAACCAATATGGGTAGAACAGTGGCCCCTGTCCCAAGAGAAGCTCACAGCACTTAGGATGATTGTAGATGCTTTATTATTAGAGGGGAAAATAGAGAAATCTCTTAGTCCCTTTAATTCCCCAGTATTTGTCATCAAAAAGAAAAGTGGAAAATGGAGGATGCTAGTTGACCTCAGAGTAGTTAACGCTGCCATGTTACCAATGTGAGCCTTCCAACCTGGACTACCCACGCCGGCAGCCATCCCAAGGAATTGGGAGATAATAGTGATTGATATTAAGGATTGTTTTTACAGTATCCCTCTTCACCCAAATGATAAAGAGAAGTTTGCCTTTTCTGTTCCCAGCGTTAACTTCCAGGCACCTTCCGAGAGATATCAGTTTAGGGTTTTGCCCCAGGGAATGGCAAATAGCCCAACCTTGTTTCAGTTATATGTGGCAGAGTTGTTAAGGCCAGCTAGGGAAAAATATAACAGTCTTATGATTATACATTATATGGATGATATATTGATCGCTGCACCACAGCTGCAGCTGGCAGAGAGTTGTTTGGCCCTAATAACCGAGTTGTTGCAAGGTAAAGGATTGCTGCTAGCCCCTGAGAAGGTGCAAAAGTCATATCCTTATGAATATTTAGGTCAAAAGGTTCTTCCCGCACAGGTTGTTAAAGATATTCCTGGCATTGATAAGTCCCAATATAGGACATTGAATGATTTTCAAAGGTTGGTGGGAGCAATTCAGTGGATTCGCTCGGCAATCCCTATACCACAGTCACTTATGCAGCCATTATATGAGATTCTAAAAGGGGCGTCACAGTTGACCTCCCCTAGGACATGGACCCCCAAGGCAGAACAGGCATTGGAACAGATTTTGCAAAAAGCCTCTGTTTTGAGTTGCCAAGCTCCAGATGAACCTATATATTTTCAAATATTAAGAGATACAGGGCGATTTTGGGGATGCCTCTTTCAAAGACATGGATGTTTAGAATGGTTATATCCAAAAATTCCAAAAAAGATTATACAAGATAAATGGGAGACCCTAGCTTGGTTTTGTTTGCAAGCCTCTGAGCGCTGTCAACGCTCATTTGGGCGCAAACCTTTTCTTAATTTAGATCTATCAGGAGAGCTCAGTCATACACTTGCAGAAAATTCCCTGCTGTGGGCCACGGTGTTGACTAGTATGAATATTGCGAAAGTCACACCTCCCCCAGTGGTCCGGATGTATAGTGAATTCATTCTCAAACGCCACACGCCTGTAGTGGTATCCGATCCAGTGGCGGACCAAATATATTTACAGATGCCACTAAGAATGGCCGTGCTGTAGTTCACAACCCGTCACAACCAGCCACGTGGGTATTGGATACCCCATATACCTCCACCCAGAAGAATGAGTTATTTGCCATTATTAAAGCTGTAGAGTTGTTTGATACTATACCCATAAATTTAATTACAGATAGTATGTATTGTGCACTATTGCTTCCCCGCTTGGAACATGCCTATGTGTCTCCAGGATCCACCATAGCCGATCTTTTATTACAACTTCAACATAGAATAAAGGGTAGGAGACATTCCATTTATGTCCTACATGTGCGGTCCCATATATCTATCTCAGGACCTATTTTTCAAGGCAATGATGAAGCCGATAGTGCCCTATATATAGCCCACCAAGATCCTGATCCGGCCCGGCAGGCACACGGTAAGTATCATATTTCAGCTAGATCCCTCAGACACCTCTATGGCATTCCTAAGATAGAAGCACGCTCCATTGTACGCTCATGCACCGCTTGCGCACCCTTCCGGCCGCGCCCCCAGCCAGAAGGCATCAATCCCAGGGGCAATTTGCCTAATGCCCTCTGGCAAATGGATGTTACACATTTGGGACAGAAATATATACATGTATCAGTAGATACCTTTTCTTCCTTTACCTTTGCTACGTTGCAACTCGGTGAGACTGCAAGACATGTAATATCATATTTGTACACTCAAATGGCCACCTTAGGTGTGCCAGAAGCCCTAAAGACTGATAATGGGCCGGCATATACCTCTAGGGCCTTTACCGAATTCTGCCTAGAATTTTCTATCAATCATACTACGGGTATCCCCTATAACCCCACAGGCCAAGCCATGGTGGAGCAAGCAAATCGCAACCTGAAAACAACCCTCTATAAACAAAAAGGGGGAGTATGCAGGGGAATAACCCAAAAGGAATTGGCACAAGCCATTTTTACCATGAACTTTCTCCAATTTAGAGATGATGGCACCTCGGCCGCACAGAGATTTTTTGGAAAAACTGTGACCAAACACATAGAGTTGCCACCCCCCACAAGGGCCCTACCAGGAACTAAGATAATGTGGAGGGATGAAGAAGGAAAGTGGCATTGGCCGGTCACAGTGGTTGCAGGGAGACCAGGCCATTTATCCTTTTATCCAAATGAGAATTCTAGTCTCCCCGAAAAATGGATACCTGTACATAGAGCTAGAGATCTTGAATGAACCCAACCCGATTATCGGGATGAGGAGTTCCCTCTCTTTTCCTTTGCAGGGACATGGCCCACCATCCTGGGAATCCTGATGTGTGGAACAGCGATAGAACACCCCACCCCCGGACTCGCGACGCCTCGATGGGGGCCTCTTGGGGCGGGTTGGGTGCCTCTCTGGGTCTCCTCTTATTACTTATTGGGCTTTTATTTTGGTGCATATGCCATGCATCCACCCGGAATAAGGGCTATATGTTACTTACCCAACAAGCCATCTTTGCTATAAGAGAAGGACAAGATCCTTCAGTTTGGCTCGCCGCCATGGAAGACATGTAACACCTTGGGGTAAGACGGGGCAAGCCCCACGACGGGCAACTTCTCCCACCCAGCCACCTAAGACAGGGCCCGAAGGTGTTGGGTCCCTAGGACGGGTAAGGTTTCAGGGATTGAGGAGACGACCCAAGCCAGGGCACCCCGCTCCCGGGGAAGCCATAAGCTTAGATGATGCTTAATGCTTAGCAAGGCTGCACCGGGCGCCACAGCTCTGATAAAACAAAAAGGGGGAGATGTTGGGGGCGGGGATAGACTTTGCTTTTGCTGTGCTAATTTCCATATAAGGTATAGGTTTTATTGGGCCATAGTTGGGGCGAGGGCATGGTTTAATGTATATAAGATGCTGTACGCGGAAGCATCTCTCTCTTGGGATGTGACCAGCTGTGAATAAACAACTCCTGAAACCGCGGGTGCTCTGTCTGGGTTAATTCCTCTTCGGAGGCCGGTGACGACCGAAGACTCGCCATGGGGATAGGTGAGTAGAGAGGACGGGGATATAAGAGTTACAGATCAACCCACCGCCGGTGCCGTAGATAAGGCCCCGGAATATCTTAACATAACTCTGTAGAAAAAAGCAATACATGTAAGTTTTTAACTTTTTTCATTACATATCACATCCTTTGACTTCTTTTCTTGGAAATGGTATCATTAGGTTTTCTCCCATTGGAACCAATGAGGGCAGATATAAAGGCCTTTTGCTACCAAAGTAAAAGCAAAGCTTCAGCAGTCTGACTAAAGGTGTGGAGGGTTATAGCAACACTGTGTACCACAGGGTTTCGAATTTAAGTATTTCAAAAGACTTCTGTGAAATTCATGTTGTTACCTTTTTCATACTGACTGTTACAAGAATGTTGGGTAGAAAATGTCTATCAGCTATTACTTATCACATGCTTTGGCTTCTTTTCATGGAAATGCCATCATTAGGTTTTCTCCCTTGAAAACACTGATGGCACATAGAAAGGCCTTCGCTAAAAAAGTGAAAGCAAAGCTGTAGCATCATGACTAAAGATGTGGATGGTAAAAGCAACTCTGTGCACAACAGGGCTTTGAATACAAGTATTTCAAAAGACTTCTGAGAAATTTAGGTTTTTACCTTTTTTCAGATAGCCTGTTACAAGAATTTTGGGTAGAAAATGTATATCTGGGCATAAATCTCTAGAAATAGGCATTACCCAGAAGTTCTTTTCTTGAACACCTTTCTCTTAACGACTTGTCTTAAACGAACGAATTGCTTATCAAATGCTTTGGCTTCTTTTCCTGGAAATGGCATCATTAGGTTTTCCGCGTTAAAATCAATGAGGGCAGATATAAAGGCCTTTTGTTAAAAAAGTCAATGCAAAGCTGCTGCAGTCAGACTAAAGATGTGAAGAGTTAAAGCAATGCTGTGTAAAACACTGCCTTGAATTCAAGTATTTCAAAAGACTTCTGAGACATTCATGGTTTTATCTTTTTTTCAGATAGACTGTTACAAGCATATTTGGTAGAAAAGGTATATGTGAGAATAACTCTCTGGAAACAAGGATTACCCAGAAGTTATTTCTGTCATAGCTTTCTCTTAGCTAGTGTTCTTAAACCCGGGCATTACATTGTAAATACTTTGGCTTTTTTTCTTGGAAATGCCATGATTAGGTTTTCCCCAATTGAAACCAATGAGGGGAGATATAAAGGCCGGCCTTTTGCTACAAAAGTAAAAGCAAAGCTTCAGCAGTCTGACTAAAGATGTGGAGGGTTGTAGCAACTCTGTTTACCACAGTACTTTGAATGCAAGTATTTCAAAAGTCTTCAGAGAAATTCATATTTTTACCTTTTTTCAGATAGACTGTTACAAGCATGTTTGGTATAAAGGTATATCTGAGTATAATTCTCTAGAAACAGGGATTACCCGGAAGATCTTTTCTATCACAGCTCTCTCTTTGCCAGTTCCCTCAAAGTAAGTCATTACATATCACATCCTTTGACTTCTTTTCTTGGAAATGGTATCATTAGGTTTTCTCCCATTGGAACCAATGAGGGCAGATATAAAGGCCTTTTGCTAAAATGTAAAAGCAAAGCTGCAGCAGTCTGACTAAAGATGTGGATAGTTAAAGCAACTCTGTGTACAACAGTGCCTTGAATTCAATAATTCCAAAAGACTACTGAGATATTTGTGTTTTTACATGAATTTCTCAGAAGTCCTTTGAAATACTTGAATTCTAAGCACTGTTTAACACACAGTTCCTTAACACTGCACATCTTTAGTCACACTGCTGAAGCTTTGCTTTTACTGTTTTAGCCAAAGGGCTTTATACCTTCTTACCTTGGTTCAATGGGAGAAACCTAATGATGACATTTCCAAGAAAAGATCAGGCAATTGAGAAGTAATGGCTGTGTTAAGATAACTGACTAAGATAACCATTCACAGAAAAGAACTTACATGTAATGCCTGTTTCTACAGGGTTATGTTCAGATATACCTTCTCTATCAAACATGCTAAGAATAAGCTATCTGAAAACAAGGTGAATACATGAATTTCTCAGAATTCCTTTGAAATACCAGAATTCTAAGCACAGTTGTACACACATTTCCTTAACCCTGCACAGCTTTAGTCAGACTGCTGAAGCTTTGCTTTTTCTGTTTTAGCAAAAGGGCTTTATACCTTCTTACCTTGGTTTCAATGGGAGAAACCTAATGATGCCATTTCCAGCAAAAGATGACCAAGGAATTGAGACAAAACGGCTGTGTTTAAGATCTCTAGCTAGGAGAATCTTTTCCATAAAAGAAGTTACATGTAATGCCTTTTTCTGTAGAATTATGGTCAGATATACCTTCTCTACCAAACATGCTCAGAATAAGCTAAATGAAAAAAAGGTTGAATACATAAATTTCTCAGAAGTCCTTTAAAATACTAGAATTCTAATCACTGTTATACACACTGTTCCTTTAATCCTGCACATCTTTAGTCAGACTGCTGAAACTTTGCTTCTACTGCTTTAGCTAAAGGGTTTTATACTTTCTTACCTTGGTTTCAAAGAGGAAAAGCTAATGAAGACATTTCCAAAAAAAGAAGACAAAGTAAGTGAGATGTACTGCCTTTGTATAAAGACCTCTACCTCAGAGAACCTTTCCCAGAATAGAAGTTACATGTAATGCCTGTTTCTATAGAGTTATGGTCAGATGTACCTTCTCTACCAAACTTGCTCAGAAAAGCCTATCTGAAAAATGTGAATACATAAATTTCTCAGAAGTCCTTTAAAGTACTAGAATTCTAAGAACTGTTGTACACACAATTCCTTCAACCCTCCACATATTTAGTCAGACTCCTGAAGGTTAGCTTTTACTATTTTAGCAAAAGGGATTTATACCTGACTACTTTGGTTTCAATGGGTGAAAATCTCCTCATGCCACTTCCAACAAAAGAAGAGAAAGCAATTGAGATGTAACAGCTGTGTTTAAGGCCTCTACCTAAGAGAATCTTTCCCAGAAAAGAAGTTACATGTAATGTCTGTTTCTATACAGTTATGGTCAGATATACCTTCTCTACCAAACATGCTCAGAATAGGCTATGTGAAAAAAAGGTGAATACATGAATTTCTCAGAAGTCCTTTGAAATACAAAATTCTAAGCACTGTTGTACACACAGTTCCTTTAACCCTCCACATCTTGAGTCAGACTGTTGAAGCTTTGAATTTACTGTTTTATCCAATGGCCTTTATATCTACCCACATTGGTTTCCAAGGGAGATCTCTTAATAATGCCATTTCCACGAAAAGAAGATCAAGCGATTAAGATGTAATGGCTACGTTTAAGACAAGTCGCTAAGAGAAAGCTGTCAGAGAAAAGAACATCGGGTAATCCCTGTTTCCACAGAATAATGCTCAGATATACCTTCTCTACCAAACGTGCTCAGAATAGGATATCTTAAAAAAAAGGTGAATACATGAATTTCTCAGAAGTCCTTTGAAATACTAGAATTCTAAGCACTGTTGTACACACAGTTCCTTTAACCCTGCACATCTTTAGTCAGACAGCTGAAGCTTTGCTATTACTATTTAACAAAAGGGGTTTATACCTTCTTACCTTGGTTTCCAAGGGAGAAACCTAATAATGACATTTCTAACAAAACATTAAGCAATGGAGAAGTAATGGCTTTGTTATGATAACTAGCTATGAGAACCATTCAGAAAAAAGAACTTACATGTAATGCCTGTTTCTACAGAATTATGGTCAGATATACCTTCTCTATGAAACATGCTAAGAATAGGCTATCTGAAAAAAAAGGTGAAAACCTGAATTGCTCAGAAGTCCTTTGAAATACTAGAATTTTAAGCACTGTTGTACACAGATTTCCTTTAACCGTGCACATCTTTGACAGACTGCTTTAAGTTTGCTTTTTCTGTTTTAGCCAAAGTGCTTTAAACCTACCTACATTGCTTTCAAAGGGAGAAAACCTAATGATTCCATTTCCAACAAAAGAAGACCAAGCAATTGAGATGTTACGGCTGTGTTTAAGACCTCTATCTAAGAGAAACTTTCCCACAAAAGATGTTACATGTAATGCCGGTTTCTATAGAGTTATGGTCAGAAATACCTTCTCTACAAAACTTGTTCAGAATAGGCTATCTGAAAAAAGGTGAATACATGAATTTCTCAGAAGTCCTTTAAAATACTAGAATTCTAAGCACTGTTGTACTCACAGTTCCTTCAACCCTCCACATCTTTAGTCAGACGGCTGAAGCTTTAGTTTTACTGTTTTAGCCAAAGGGTTTTATACCTGACTACTTTGGTTTCAAAGGGTGAAAACCTAATGATGCCATTTCCAACAAAAGAAGATTAAGCAGTTAAGATGTAATGGCTATGTTTAAGACTAGTCACCACAGAAAAAGACTTCAGGTATACCCTTTTTCCACAGAGTTATGCTCAGATAACTTCTCTACCAAACATGCTCAGAATAGGCTATCTGAAAAAAAAGTGAATACATGAATTTCTCAGAAGTCCTTTGAAATACTATGATTCTAAGCACTGTTGTACACACAGTTCCTTTAAACCTCCACATTTTTAGTCAGACTGCTGAAGGTTTGCTTTTACTGTTTTAGAAAAGGACTTTATACCTAGCTACCTTAGTTTCAATGGGTGAAATCCTAATGATGCCATTTCCAAAAAAAAGAACACCAAGCAATTGAGATGTAACGGCTGTTTTTAAGACATCTAGCTAAGAGAATCTTTCCCAGAAAAGAAGTTACATGTAATGCCTCTTTCTATACTGTTATGGTCAGATATACTTTCCCTACCAAACATGCTCAGAATATGCTTTCTGAAAAAAAGGTGAATACATGAATTTCTCCGAAGTCTCTTTAAATACTTGAATTCTACAAACTGTTGTACATGTAATTCCTTTAACCCTCCACATCTTTAGTCAGACACCTGAAGCTTTGCTTTCACTTTTTTATCAAAAGGCCTTTATATTTGCCCTCATTGGTGTCAAAGGGAGAAAACCTAATGATGCCATTTCCAGTAAAATAAGCCAAAGCAGTTGATATGGAATTGCTTTGTTTAAGACAACTAGCTAACAGACAACTGTGAGAGAAAAGAACTTCCGGGTAATCCCTGTTTCTAGAGTATTGTGCTCAGATATACCTTTTCTACCCAACATGCTTTTCACAGTCTATCTGAAAAAAGATAAAAACCTGAATTTCTCAGAAGTCTTTTGAAATACTTGAAATGAAAGCATTGTTTTACACAGAGGTGCTGCAACCCACCATATCTTTAGTCAGATTCCTGTAGCTTTGATTTTACTTTTTTAGCAAAAGGCCTTTATATCTCCCCTCATTGGTTTCAATGGGAGAGAACCTAATGAAGCCATTTCTAGGATAAGAATTCAAAGCATTTGATATGGAATTCCTGCGTTTAAGACAACTAGCTAATAGAAAGTTGCGTCAGAAAAGAACTTCCGTGTAATCCCTGTTTCTAGAATGTTATGCTCAGATATACCTTTCCTACCTAACATGCTTGTAGTAGTCGATATGAAAAAAAGTAAAAACCAGAAATTCTCAGAAGTGTTTTGAAATGCTTGAATTCAAAGCACTGTTTTGCACAGAGTTGCTTTAACCCACCAAATCTTTTTTCAGACTCCTGAAGCTTTGCTTTTATGTTTTAGCAAAAGGCCTTTATATTTAGCCTCATCGATTGAAAAAGGAGAAAACCTAATGATGCCATTTCCAGGAAAAGAAGCCAAAGGATCTGATATGCATCGCCTGCTTTTAAGACAACTAGGTAAGAGAAAGCTGTGAGAGAAAAGAACTTCTGGGTAATCCCTGTTTCTAGAGTGTGATGCTCAGATATACCTTTTCTACCAAACATACTTGTAACAGTCTACTGAAAATAGGTAAAACCTGAATTTCTCAGAAGTCTTTTGAAGTACTTGAATTCAAAGCACAGTTTTGCACAGAGTTGCTTTAACCCTCCTGATATTTAGTCAGACTCCTGAAGCTTTGCTTTTACTTTTTGATCAGATATACCTTTTCTACCCAACATGCTTGTAACAGTCTATCTGAAAAAAAGGTAAGTACCTGAATTTCTCAGAAATCTTTTGAAATACTTGAATTCACAGCACTGTTGTACACAGAGTTACTTTACCCCTGCACATCCTTAGGTAGACTGCTAAATTTTTGCTTTTACTTTTTTAGCAAAAGGCCTTTGTATCTGCCCTCATTGGTTTTAATAGGAGAAAACCTAATAATGCTATTTCCAGGAAAAGAAGCCAAAGCATTTGATATGGAACGCCTGTGTTTAAGACAACTCTCTATGAGAATGATGTGACATAAAAGAACTTCTGGGTAATCACTGTTTCTAGAGTGTTATGCTCAGATATACCTTATCTATCCAAACATGCTTGTAAAAGACTATCTGAAAAAAGGTAAATACCTGAATTTCTCAGGAGTCTTTTGAAATATTTGAATTTAAAGCAGTACTGTGCATAGTGTTGCTTTAAGCGTCCACATCTTTGGTCAGACTCCTGAATCATTGCTTTTATTTTTTAGCAAAAGTCCTTTATATCTGCCCTCTTTGGTTTCAATAGGAGAAAACCTAATGATGCCATTACCAGGAAAAGAAGCCAAAGCATTTGATATGGAAAGACTGTGTTTAAGACAATCGGCTAAGAGAAAGCTGCGAGAGAAAAGAACTTCCTGGTAATCCCCGTTTCTAGAGTGTTATGCGCAGATATACCTTTTATACCAAACATGCCTGTAACAGTCTATCTGAAAAAAGGTAAAAACTTGAATTTCTCAGAAGTCTTTTGAAATACTTGAATTCAAAGCACTATTTTACACAGATTTCTTTTAACCCTGCACATCTTTAGTCAGACTGTTAAATTTTTCTTTTACTTTTTTAGCAAAAGCCCTTTGTATCTGCCCTCTTGGGTTTCAATAGGAGAAAACCTAATGATGCTATTTCCAGGAAAACAAGGAAAAGCATTTGATATGGAATGACTGAGTTTAAGAAAACTTGCTAAGAGAAAGATTTGACATAAAAGAACTTCTGGGTAATACCTATTTCTAGAGAGTTATGCTTAGATATACCTTTTCTAACCAAACATGCTTGTAACAGTGTATCTGAAGAAAGGTAAATACGTGAATTTCTCAGAAGTTTTTAGAAATACTTGAATTCAAAGCACTGTTGTACGCAGAGATGCTTTAAGCCTCCACATGTTTAGTCAGAAAACTGAAGCTATGCTTTTACTTTTTTAGCAAAATCCTTTATATCTGCCCTCTTTGGTTTCAATGGGAGAAAACCAAATGATGCCATTTCCAGTTAAAGAAGCCAAAGCATTTGATATGGAAAGCCTTTGTTTAAGACAACTACCTACGAGAAATCTGGGAGAGAAAAGAACTTCCAGGTAATACCTGTTTCTAGAGAGTTATGGTCAAATATGCCTTTTCTAACCAAAGATGCTTTTTCCAGTCTATCAGAAAATAGGCAAAAACATGAATTTCTTAGAAGTCTTTTGAAATACTTGAATTCTTTCTTTTTGGTTGCTTGTAGAATTTTTTTCTTTAATCTTGTAATTCTGGAATTTGGCTACTATATTTCTTGGAGTTTTCAATTTGGGATCTCTTTCAGGAGGAGTCTGGTGAATTCTATTGATAGCTATTTTATCTTCTGATTCCAGGACCTCAGGACAGTTTTCTTTGACGATCTCTTGGAGCATGTTGTCTAGACTGCTTTTTTCATCACGACTTTCTGGTAGACCAATTATTCTTAAGTTTTCTCTCCTGGATCTGTTCTCTAGGTCAATTATTTTTCCAGTGAGATATTTTACATTTTCTTCCAATTTTAAGATCATTTTTTTTCTTTTTTTTTTTTTTGATTGACTCCTGATGCATCATAGAGTTCTGAGTTTCATTTTGATTGTATCTAATTTTTAGCTAATTATGGTCTTCGGTTAGTTTTTGAAGTTCCTTTTTTGGGAGGTATTTTCCTTTTCTAAGTTGGTCACTGCCTCCCTGATTTGGTCTTTAAAATTTTTCTTAAGCTCCTCCAGGAATGCTATTTGGGCTTGAGACCAGATCATGTTTCGTTCTGTGGTCTCTGGTGTGGGCAGAGAGTCTATATTGTCCCGTGTGTTTTGTTGTTCTTGCCCTGCATAGTATGCTCCAATAGACTTTCTTGCCTTCCCCTTCTCCTTCTCAGCTTCCTTCCTTCCCATTGTGACTTCCTGTTTCTTAGTTTCTCAGGCTATGAGTTTGGGGCCTGATCCTTGACTTTGAATACCTCTGGGTGCCTAGTTTATGGCTAAGTCAGGGAAGTCAGTGAGGAATGTAGATGTGTAGGTGGGGATGAGTCTGACCACTTCAGATTTCTGCCTCTATACCCCTGGGCTATAAGTAGGCTTTTGTTGGTGAGGTGAGGTGGGGCTTGTTGGGTCCCCTCCCTCTCTTCTCTTTAGATTCCTGGCTGTCTCAGTTACACCCCTTCTTGGAGATTCTCAAGCCTGAGGCTATTTCCATTAACTTGGGATTTCAATCTGGGTGGGGGACTTATCTTTGGGTTTTCTGCTTCATGAAGGAGGGATGGGAGGATCAGAGCAGCTAGAATTTACTTTGCCATTCCAGCCCCTGTATTTCTAAATTTCCAGGCAGTTTCTAAATTTCCAGGCTGGGGGCTGAATGCAGCCTGAAAAGCCACTCTCTCCACTGGGAGCCCGACTCTCCTACCTGGCTCCAATGATCCTACCCGTCCGCGAGATGACTGTGATTCGTCTTTGGTAAGTCTACAGGCTGGGGCTTTTTCTCTCTCTGGTGTAGTCTGCTTGTCTGCTCTTAGGTCTGAGCTGTGCAGACCCCATATGCTCTGCTCTCGACCTGTGCGGACACACTGGGCAACCTCCTGGGCTGGATTCTGCCATGCTCTGTCTTTTAGTGGGCTCTGTCACTCCGGAATCCGCTCAGATTCACCCTTTGAGACTTAGTGACCGAGTAGCTCAGCGAGTTTACTGCTTCCTTTCCGCCATCTTGGCTCCGCCCAGAGGTATAGAGGCAGAAATCTGAAGTGGTCAGATGCACCCATACCTAGTCATCTACATCCCTCATTGACTTCCCTGACTTAGCCATAAACCAGCCACCCAGAGGTATTCAAAGTCAAGGATCAGGCCCTAAACTCACAGCCTGAGAAACTAAGAAACAGGAAGTCACAATGGGAAAAAAAGAAGCTGAGAAGGAGAAGGGGAAGGGAAAAAGTCTATTCGAGCATACTATGCAGGGCAAGAACAAAAAAAAAATACACAGGACAATATAGACTCTCTACCCACACCTGAGACCACAGAAGGAAACATAATCTGGTCTCAAGCCCAAATAGCATTCCTGGAGGAGCTTAAGAAAAATTTTAAAGACCAAATCAGGGAGGCAGTGACCAGCTTGTAAAAATGTCTCAGTGAAGTAATTGGAGAAAACACCTCCCTAAAAAAGGAACTTCAAAAAATAACTGAAGACCGTAATTCAATAAAAATTAGAAACAATCAAATTGAAGCTCAGAACTCTATGATGCAGCAAGAGTCAATCAAACAAAACAAGATGATCGAAAAATTGCAAGAAAATGTAAAATATCTCACTGGAATAATAACTGACCTAGAGAACAGATCCAGGGTAGACAACCTAAGAATTATTGGTCTACCAGAAAGCCATGATAAAAAAAAAAAACAGCCTAGACAACATCCTCCAAGAGATTGTCAAAGAAAACTGTCCTGAGGTCCTGGAATCAGAAGATAAACTAACTATCGACAGAATTCACCGGACTCCTCCTGAGAGAGATCCCAAACTGAAAACTCCAAGAAATATAGTAGCCAAATTCCAGAATTACAAGATTAAAGAAAAAATTCTACAAGCAGCTAAAAAGAAACAATTCAAATATTGAGGAACTACAGTTAGTATCACACAGGAGCTAGCAGCTTCTACATTAAAAGAGCGGAGGGACTGGAATTTGATATTTCGTAGGGCCAGAGAGCTAGGACTACAACCAAGGATTAACTACCCGGCAAAAGTGAGCATAATCTTTCAGGCAAGGAGATGGATGTTTAATGAAGTAAGGGACTTCCAGACTTTCCTAATGAAAAAGCCAGAGCTCAAGGGAAAATTTGATCTCCAATTACAAGATTCCAGAAGGACATAAAAAGGTAAACAAGGGTAACATAGACTTACACATGCATAAGTGCACACACCCACACCCACAAACACAAGCTCATTACTTGGGATGCAACAAGAGCAAAATGTTCACATCCCTCTATGTGGAGCTGATAACTGACAATATTCGAAATCTTTATGATTATCATGACCTTCAAAAGGATTATAGTTAGAGGTTGTGGGTATGAATGCACTAACATGGAGTCTAAAAAAAAAGACTATTAAGGGGATCAAAGGTACTGTAATGGGAAAAAGGAAAGGGTGAGCTAGGAAAAGGTAAAATATGACATCTGAAGAGGTATAAAACACTCTATAGAAGAGGGGAAAGAAAGAGGGAGAACATCATTTAAACACTATTCTCATTGGTTCTGGTTCAAAGAAGGATCAAATTAATCAGTGAAGTTTAAGATTCTAACGTGATTAGACACATAAATTCATTAAATAGAAGAAAAGGAGGGAGGGAGAGGAGCAGTGTTTGAAATTTACTCTCATTGGTTTGAAATAAAATGGGGAGTAATTTTAAAAAAATGAAATACTTGAATTCAAAGCACTGTTGTGCACAGAGTTCCTTTAACCCTGCACATCTTTAGTCAGAAAGGTGAAGTTTTGCTTTTACTTTTTTAGCAAAAGGCCTTTATATCTGCCCTCTTTGGTTTCAATGGGGGAAAAACTAATGATGCCATTTCCAACAACGGAAGACCACGCAATTGAGATGTAATGGCTGTCTTTAAGAAAAGTAATTAAGAACTTGTCACAGTAAAGAATATCCATGTAATCCCTGTTTCTTAAGAGTTATACTCTGCTATGCCTTCTCTACCAAACCTATTCAGAATAGGCTATCTGAAAAAAAAATGTGAAAACCTGAATTTCTCAGAATTCTTTTGAAATACTTGAATTCTAAGCACTGTTTTGCACAGAGTGCCTTTAACCCTCCACAACTTTAGTGAGCCTGCTGAAGCTTTGCTTTTACTATTTTAGCAAATGGCCTTTATACCTGCCCACATTGGTTTCATTGGGAGTAAATCTAATGATGCCATTTCCAACAACAGAAGACCAAGCAATTGAGATGTAATGGCTGTCTAGAAGAAAACTAGTTAAGAGAACTTGTCACAGTAAAGAACATCAGTGTAATCCCTGTTTCTTAATTGTTATGCTCTGGTATACCTTCTCTACCACACATGCTCAGAGTAAACTATCTGAAAAAAAGGTGAAAACCTGAATTTCTCCAAAGTCTTTTGAAATACTTGGATTCAAAGCACTGTTGCACACAGAGTTGCTTTAACCTTTTACATATTTAGTCAGAAAGGTGAAGCTTTGCTTTTACTTTTTTAGCAAAAGGCCTTTACATCTGCCCTCATTGGTTTCAATGGGAGAAAACTCAATGATGCCATTTCAAGGAAAAGAAGCCAAAGCATTTCATATGGAATTCCTGAGTTTCAGACAACTAGCTAAGAGAAAGCTGTGAGAGAAAAGACTTAGCTAGTAATCCCTGTCTCTAGAGTATTATGCGCAGATATACCTTTTGTACCAAACTTGCCTGTAACAGTCAATCGGAAAAAAGGTAAAAACCTTAATTTCACAGAATTCTTTTGAAATACTTGAATTCAAAGCACTGTTTACACAGATTTGCTTTAACCCTGCACAGCTTTAATCAGACTGCTAAATTTTTGCTTTTATTTTTTTAGCAAAAGCTGTTTATATCTGCCCTCATTGGTTTCAATAGGAGAAAACCTAATGATGCTATTTCCAGGAATACAAGGCAAAGCATTTGATATGGAATGCCTGTTTAAGACAACTCGCTAAGAGAAAGATGTGACATAAAAGATCTACGGGGTAATACCTGTTTCCAGAGAGTTATGCTCAGATATGCCTTTTCTAACCAAACATGCTTGTAACAGTCTATCTGAAAAAAGGTAAATACCTGAATTTCTCAGATGTCTTTTGAAATACTTGAATTCAAAGCACTGTTGTACACAGAGATGCTTAAAGCCTCCACATCTTTAGTCAAAAAAAATGAAGCTATGCTTTTACTTTTTTATTATTTTTTTTAAACAAATGCTTTATTAACTTCTGTTTTACATCATTCATTTCCACCAGATTTTGAGTTACAATCATTTCCCCCCCCCCCATTATTCCCCTACCCAACCTCCCAGAATAGTAATCCCACAAGATATCGCTTCCTCCAATCTGCTCTCTCCCATACCTTCTCCCATGCCCCCATCGACTTTTCCATTAGAGGAAGGTGAGTCTTTGCATCCCAATGCCTGCACATCTTATCTCCCTATTACAAGCAAAAGAGTATTAATAATAGTATTTATATATATATTTGAAACATTTAATGTTACAACCTCAAATTTCAGATCCATTTCTTTCCTCCCTTGTCACCCATTCCCTCTTGGGAGATAAGTAATTCAGTATATGTTGTACATGTCTTGCTATGCAAAACATTATCATAGTAGATATATTGTACAAGGCTGCTTATAATTCCCTCCCACTCATCCCACCCCCCCCACCTGGTCCATTCCCTACATGATCCTGTCCCTCTTCTATAGTGGGTACTTCCAACCTCCCCTCACCCCAAGGATACCCTCCCATCCATCATCCCTCCTCTCATCCCCCTTCCCCCTATCCTGCTGCAAGTTGAGATATCCCATTTAGTATGTATGTCATTTTCTCCCTGAACCAAATTCAATGTGAATGTGGTTTTGCCTTTTTAGCCTTCCTTATTCTCCCCCTCCTTTGCAACCACTTCCCCTACATGAGATAGTTTACCCTACCATGTCTCTCCCCGTCTCCTCTTGCCACTTTCCTCTCTCACCTCATAATTTCATCCCTTGAGTACTCTCCCTTCCCAACAAGATCAACCTATGCCCTCTATCCATATATAACTGTAACCATATACACACACATTCACATATGTATTCATATGACCACACCCCCTTCTTCCATTATTTTCATAGTGAGAAAGATATCATCAGTCACAGAAATTACTTTTCCATATAGGAATGTAAATAGTTCAACTTTGATAAGTTCCTTTTTGATTTCTTTTCCCTGATTACCTTCTCAGGCATCTCTTCCTTCTTGTGTCTGGGTGTCAAATTTTCTATTCAATTCTGGTTTTTTCCTCAAGAATGCTTGAAAGTCCTCTATTCCACTGAATGACCATATTTTCCCCTGAAACAAAATACTGAGTTTTGCTGGGTAGGTGACCCTTGGGTTCATTCCCAGTTCTTTTGCCCTCTGGAATATCATATCCCATGCCCTTCGATCCCTCAGTGTAGAAGCTGCCAGGTCCTGGGCTATTCTGATTGTATTTCCACAATATTGAAATTGTTTCTTCCTGGCTGCTTGTAGTGTTTTCTCCTTGATCTGGGGATTCTGGAACCTGGCTATAATATTCCTGGGAGTTTTCTTTTTGGGATCTTTTTCAGGAGGTGATCAGTGGATTCTTTCAACCTCTATTTTGCCCTCTGGATCTAAAACATCAGGGCAATTTTCCTTGAGAATTTCTTGAAGGGTGATTTCTAGGTTCTTTCTTTGATCATGGCTTTCAGGTAGTCCAATAATTTATTATCTCTCCTGGATCTATTTTCCAGGTCAGTGGTTTTTCCCATGAGATGTTTCACATTGCTTTCTAATCTTTCATTTGTTTGGATCTGCTTAACAGCATCTTGATTTCTCATAAAGTCATTAGCTTCCATGTGATTTTTAAAGTCCCTCTTAAGGTCCTCTATGGCCTGCAACCCGCTCATGTTTTCCCCTGGGGCTTTTGGAGCAGGACTTCTGACCTCACAGTCCTTTTCCTGCTCTATGCCCCAAAATAGGAGTCTAGGGTTGCATTTTTCTGTTTCCTTTGCCTTGGCATGTTGCCACTTAATTACTTGACTTTTGGGCTTGTTGCCACACTATGGCTTTAAGGCCAGATAGAGGAATTCTTGTCCCGAACGTGTGGGGGGGCAACTTCCGTTTCTGGCAAGCTATAAAACCACCCACGACTTCCACCCCAGATCACAATCCAGATCCAGGGAGGTTAAAGCAAGAGAGATTACCCCCCAAGACTGATCGCTGGATCTCCCTACAATTAATTGCAGGCTGGGAGCGGGAGGTGCCTCTGAAAACTACCAAATGGCTTTTGTCTTCAGTGGCTTCTAGCCCCCAGGGGAGGGAGCCGACGCATTCCCTAATACCAGTCCCAAAGTCCATAGGACACTAACCTCTTACTTTGTCCTAGGCAAGTCTATGTTGATAATTCTGGAGTCGACACAGCTCCTGGTGTTCTGGGGCTCCTCCAGCGGGCTGCTGGCCCTGCCGCCCTGGGGCTAAAACCTCGGCTCATGCGGACCTGGGCTCGGCTCGGCTCGGCTCCTGCGCTCTGCGTGCTGCACACTGCCAGGTCCCAGACCACTGCGCTGGTCCTTCCTGCAGGGCTGCTGAGCTGTCCTCAGCGGGAGGTTAGCTTCTCTGTGTCGTTCTGTGGGTGCTGGGGCTCCAGAAGTTGTTCAGAGTCCCGTTTTACATCGTTTGGGGGGAATCTGGGGGCAGAGTAGCTTGGACGAGCTGTTTCTACTCCGCCATCTTGGCTCTGCCCCTGCTTTTACTTTTTTAGCAAAAGTCCTTTATATCTGCCCTCTTTGGTTTCAATGGGAAAAAATCTAATGATGCCATTTCTAGTTAAAGAAGCCAAAGAATTTGATATGGAAAGCCTGCTTTTAAGATAACTACCTAAGAGAAAGCTGTGAGAGAAAAGAACTTCCTTGGTAATCCCTGTTTCTAGAGTGCTATGTGCAGATATACCTTTTGCACCAAACATGCCTGTAACAGTCTATCTGAAAAAAGGTAAAAACCTGAATTTCTCAGAAGTCTTTAGAAATATTTGAATACAAAGCACTGTTTTACACAGATATGCTTTAACCATGTACATCTTTAGTCAGACTGCTAAATTTTTGCTTTTACTTTTTTTAGCAAAAGCCCTTTGTTTCTGCCCTCATTGGTTTCAAAAGGAGAAAACCTAATGATGCTATTTCCAGGAAAACAAGGAAAAGGATTTGATATGGAATGACTGAGTTTAAGAAAACTCACTAAGAGAAAGATGTGACATAAAAGAACTTCCGTGTAATACTTGTTTCTAGAGAGTTATGCTCTGATATACCTTTTCTAACCAAACATGCTTGTAACAGTATGTCTGAAAAAAGGTAAATACATGAATTTCTAAGAAGTTTTTTGAAATACTTGAATTCAAAGCACTGTTGTACACAGAGATGCTTTAAGCCTCCACATGTTTAGTCAGAAAACTGAAGTTATGCTTTTACTTTTTTAGCAAAAGTCCTTTATATCTGCCCTCTTTGGTTTCAATGGGAGAAAACCAAATGATGCCATTTCCAGTTAAAGAAGCCAAAGCATTTGATGTGGAAAGCCTTCGTTTAAGACAACTACCTAAGAAAAAGCTGTGAGAGAAAAGAACTTCCAGGTAATACATGTTTCTAGAGAATTATGCTCAGATATACCTTTTCTAACCAACATGCTTGTAACAGTCCATCTGAAAAAAGGTAAAAACTGAATTGATAAGAAGTCTTTTGAAATAATTGAATTCAAAGCAATGTTGTACATAGAGTTGCATTAACCCTGCACATCTTTAATCAGACTCCTGAAGCTTAGCTTTTACTTTTTTAGCAAAAGAACTTTATATTTGCCCTCATTGGTTTCAGTGGGAGAAAACATAAAGATGCCATTTCCAGGAAAAGAAACCAAAGCATTTAATATGGAAAGCCTGTGTTTAAGACAACTAGTGAAGAGAATGCTGAGAGAGAAAAGAACTTCTGGGTAATCCCTGTTACTAGAGTGTTATGCGCAGATATACCTTTTGTATGAAACATGCCTGTAACAGTCTATCTGAAAAAAGGCAAAAACCTGAATTTTTCAGAAGTCTTTTGAAATACTTGGATTCAAAGCACTGTTGTACACAGAGTTGTTTTAACCCTCCACTTCTTTAGTCAGAAATGTGAAGTTTACCTTCTGCTTTTTTAGCAAAAGTCCTTTAAATCTGCCCTCTTTGGTTTCAATGAGTGAAAACCTGATGATGCCATTTCCAGGAAAAAAACCAATGCATTTGATATGGAAAGCCTGCTTTTTAGACAACAAGCTAAGAGTAAGCTGTGAGCGAAAAGATCTTCCGGGTAATCACTGTTTCTAGAAAGTTATGGTCATATATACCTATACTACCAAACATGCTTGTAAAACTCTAATTGAAAAAAGGTAAAAATCTGAATTTCTCAGATGTCTTTTGAAATATTTGAATTCATAGCACTGTTGTGCACAGAGTTGCTTTAACCCTCCAGGTCTTTAGGCAGACTGCTGAAGCTTTGCTTTTACTTTTTTTAGCAAAAGGCCTTTGTATCTGCTCTCACTGGTTTCAAGGGGAGAAAACGTAATGATGCCATTTCCAGGAAAAGAAGCGAAAGCATTTGATATGGAATGCCTGTGTTTAAGACAACTAGCTAAGAGAAAGCTGTGACAGAAAAGAACTTCCGGGTAATCCCTGTTTGTAGAGAGTTATTCTCCGATATATCTTTTCTACTAAACATACTTGTAACAGTCTATCTGAAAAAAAGTAAAACCCTGAATTTCTCAGAAGTCTTTTAAAATACTTGAATCGAAAGCACTGTTGTACACAGAGTTCCTTTAACCCTGCATATCTTTAGTCAGAAAGCTGAAGCTTAGCTTTTCCTTTTTTAGCAAACGGCCTTTATACCGGCCGTCACTGGTCTCAAAGGGAGAAAATATAATGATGCCATTTCCACCAATAGAAGCCAAAGCATTTGACATATAATGCCTGTGTTTAAGACAACTACCAAAGAGAAAGGTGTGAGAGAAAAGAACTTCCAGGTAATCCCTGTTTGTATAGAGTTATGTTCAAATATACCTTTTCTACCAAACACTCTCGTAACAGAGTATCAGAAAAAAGGTAAAAAACGCCAGTGTTGCAATTTTTCTCCCATTGCAACCAAAGACGGCAGATAAAAAGGCCTTTTGCTAAAAACGTAAAAGTAAAGATTCAGGAGTCTTACTAAAGATGTGGAGGGTAAAAGCAACTCTGCCTAGAACAGTGCTTTGAATTCAAGTATTTCCAAAGACTTCTGAGAAATTCATGTTTTTACCTTTTTTCAGATAGACCTTTACAAGTATGTTTGGTAGAAAAGTTATATCTGAGCATAAGTCTCTAGAAACAGGGATTACCCCAAAGGTCATTACTCTCACAGCTTTCTGTTAGATAATTGTCTTAAACACAGGCATTTCATCTCAGTATCTTTGGTTTCTTTGGATGGAAATGCCATTATTAAAATTTCTCCTATTGAAAGCAATGAGGGAGGATATAAAGGCCTTTTGCTAAAAAAGTAAAAGCTAAGCTTCACCTTTCTGAATAAAGATGTGGAGGGTTAAAGCAACTCTGTGCACAACAGTGCTTTGAATTCAAGTATTTCTAGAGACTTCGGAGAAATTCATGTTTTTACCTTTTTTCAGATAGACCGTTACAAACATGTTTGGCAGAAAAGGTTTATCAGAACATAATGCTCTAGAAACAAGGATTTCCCCAAAGTTCATTTCTCTCACAGCTTTCTGTTAGCTAATTGTCTTTAACACAGGAATTTCATCTCAATATCTTTGGCTTCTATTGGTGGAAATGCCATTATTAAAATTTCTTCTATTGAAACGAGAGAGGGTAGATAGAAAGGCCTTTTGCTAAAAAGGTAAAAGCAAAGATTCAGCTGTCTGACTAAAGATCTGGAGGGTTATAGCAATTCTGTTTAAAACAGTCCTTTGAATTCAAGTATTTCCAAATGCTTCTGAGAAATTCATGTTTTTACCTTTTTCAGAAAGACTGTTACAAGCATGTTTGGTAGAAAAGGTATATCTGAGCACAACTCTCTAGAAACAGGGATAACCCGGAAGTTCTGAAAAGAACTTTCACAACTTTTTTTTGTCACAACTTTCTCTTTGTAGTTGTCTTAAAAGCAGGCAATACATTTCAAATGCTTTGGCTTCTTTTCATGGAGATGGCATGATTAGGTTTTCCCCCATTGAAACCAAAGAGGGCAGATATAAAGGCCTTTTCTAAAAAAGTAAATGTAAGAGCAAAGCTTCAGCAATCTGACTAAAGATGTGGAGGGTTAAAGCAACACTGTGCACAACAGTGCTTTAAATTCAAGTATTTCCAGAGACTTCTGAGAAATTCACGTTTTTACCTTTTTCAGAAACACTGTTACAAAAATGTTTGGTAGAAAACGTATATCAGAACACAATTCTCTAGAAACAAGGATTACAGCAAAGTTCATTTGTTTCACATCTTTCTGTTAGTTAATTGACTTTAACAGAGGCATTTCATCTCAATATAGTTGGCTTCTTTTGGTGGAAATGTCATTATTAAAATTTTTCCTATTGAAACCAGTTAGGGTAGATTGAAAGGCCTTTTGCTAAAAAAGTAAAAGCAAAGCTGCAGAAGTCTGACTAAAGATCTGGACAATTATAGCAACTCTGTTTTATACAGTGCATTGAATTCAAGTATTTCAAAAGACTTCGGAGATATTCATGATTTTACCTTTTTTCAGATAGACTGTTACAAGCATGTTTCATAGAAAAGGTACATCTGAGCATAATTCTCTAGAAAGAGGGATTACGTGGAATTTCTGTTCTGTCCACATTGCTCATAGCTAGTTGACTTAAACTCAGGCATCACATTTCAAGTGCTTTGCCTTTTTTTCCAGGAAATGGCATCAATAGGTTTTCCATCATTGAAACCAGTGAGGGCAGATATAAAGGCCTTTTGCTAAAAAAGTAAAAGCTAAGCTGCAGCAGGCTGACTAAAGATCTGGGGGGTTATAGCAACTCTGTTTATAGCAGTGCTTTGAATTCAAGCATTTCCAAAGGCTTTTGAGAAATTCATATTTTTACCTTCTTTCAAAAATACAAGCATGTTTGGTAGAAAATGGATATCTGAGCATAACTCTCTAGAAAGAGGGATTATGCCGAAGTTCTTTTCTGTCCTCCTTTCTCATAGCTAGTTGTCTTAAACGCAGGCATTACATTTAAAATGCTTTGCCTTCTTTTCATGAAAATGGCATGATTAGATTTTCCCCAATTGAAACCAAAGAGGGCAGATATAAAGGCCTTTTGCTAAGAAAGTAAAAGCAAAGCTGCAGCAGTCTCACTAAGGATCCGAAGGGTTATAGCAACTCTATTTGTAACAGTGTTTGAATTCAAACATTTCCAAAGGCTTCTGAAAAATTCATGTTTTTACCTGTTTTCAGAAAGATTATTGCAAGAATGTTTGGTAGAAAAAGTATATCTGAGCATAACTCTCTAGAAACAGTGATTACCCGGAAGATCTTTTCTGTCACAACTTTCTCTTAGCTAGTTGTATTAAACGCAGACATTACATTTCAAAGGCTTTGGCTATTTTTCCTGGAAATGGCATCATTAGGTTTTCCCCCATTGAAACCAATGAGGGCAGGTATAAAGGCCTTTTGCTAAGAAAGTAAAAGCAAAGCTGCAGCAGTCTCACTAAGGATCTGAAGGGTTATAGGAACTCTATTTATAACAGTGTTTGAATTCAAACATTTCCAAAGGCTTCTGAAAAATTCATGTTTTTACCTGTTTTCAGAAAGATTGTTGCAAGAATGTTTGGTAGAAAAGGTATATCTGAGCATAACTCTCTAGAAACAGGGATTACCCAGAAGTTCTTTTCTGTCACAACTTTCTCTTAGCTAGTTGTATTAAATGCAGACATTGCATTTCAAATGCTTTGGCTTTTTTTCCTGGAAATGGCATCATTATGTTTTCCCCCATTGAAACCAATGAGGGCAGATATAAAGGCCTTTTGCTAAAAAGTAAAATCAAAGCTTCAGATGTGTAACTACAGATGTGGAGGGTTAAAGCAACTCTGTGTACAACAGTGCTTTAAATTCAAGTATTTCAAAAGACTTCTGAGCAATTCAGGTTTTGACCTTTTTTCAGACAGACTGTTACAAGCATGTTTGGTAGAAAAGGTATATCTGATCATAACTCTCTAGAATTAGGGGTTACCTGGAAGTTCTTTTCTGGAACAGCATTCTGTAAGCTAATTGTCTTAAAGGCAGGCATTACATTTCAAAAGCTTTGGCTTCTTTTCTTGGAAATGGCATCATTATGTTTTCCCCAATTGAAATCAATGAGAGCAGATATAAAGGCCTTTTCCTACAAAAGTAAAAGCAAAGCATCAGCAGTCTGACTAAATATTTGGAGGGTTATAGCAACTCTGTGTACCACAGTTCTTTTAATTCAAGTATTTCAAAAGACTTCTGAGAAATTCATGTTGTTACCTTTTTTCAGATAGGCTGTTACAAGCATGTTTGGTAGAAAAGGTATATCTGAGTATAACTCTCTAGGAACAGGTATTACCCTGGAATATATTTTCTCTCACAGCATTCTCTTCGCTAGGTGTCTTAAACGGAGGCATTATATATCACATGCTTTGGCTTCTTTTCATGGATATGGGATCATTAGGTTTTTCCCCCATTGAAAACGATGAGGGCAGATGTAAAGGCCTTTTGCTAAAAAATAAAAGCAAAGCTTCAGCAGTCTGAATAAAGATGTGGAGAGTTATAGCAACTCTGTATCAAGAATGCTTTGAATTCACGTATTTTAAAAGACTTCAGAAAAATTCAGGTTTTGACCTTTTTTCATAAACACTGTTACAAGCTTATTTGGTAGAAATAGGTATATCTGAGCATAACTCTCTAGAAATAAGGATTACCCGGATGTTCTTTTCTTGTACAGCTTTCCCTTAGCTAGTTGTCTTAATCACAATCATATATCAGATTCTTTGGCTTCTTTTCCTGGAAATGGCATCACTGGGTTTCCCCCATTGAAACCAATTAGGGCAGATATAAAGGCCTTTTGCTACAAAAGGAAAAGCATACCTTCAGCAGTCTGACTAAAGATGTCAAGGATTAAAGCAACTCTGTGTACAACAGGGCTTTTAATTCAGGGACTTTAAAAGACTTCAGAGAAATTCAGGTTTTGATGTTTTTTTCAGATAGAATATTTCAAGCATATTAGGTAGAAAAGGTATATCTGAGAATAACTCTCTAGAAACAAGGATTACCCAGAAGTTCTGTTCTGTCACAGCTTTCTCCTAGCTTGTTTTCTTAAACTCGGCATTACATTTCAAATGCTTTGGCTTCTTTTCATGGAACTGGCATTATTAATCTTCCCCAAGTGAAACCCATGACGGCAGATATAAAGGCCTTTTGCTACAAAAGTAAAAGCAAAGCTTCAGCATTGTGACTAAAGATGTGGAGGGTTATAGCAACTCTGTGTACCATAGTGCTTTGAATTCAAGTATTTTTTTTTAAACAAATACTTTATTAACTTCTGTTTTACATCATTCATTTCCGCCAGATTTTGAGTTACAATCATTTTCCCCCCATTATTCCCCTACCCAACCTCCCAGAATAGCAGTCCCACAAGATATCGCTTCCTCCAATCTGCTCTCTCCCATACCCCCATCGACTTTTCCATTAGAGGAAGATGAACCTTTGTGTCCCAATGCCTGCACATCTTATCTCCCAATTATAGGCAAAAGAGTATTAATAATAGTATTTATATAAAAGTAAGAGGTTAGTGTCCTATGGACTTTGGGACCTGTATTTGGGGAATGCGTCAGCTCCCTCCCCTGGGGGCTAGAAGCCACTGAGGAGACACGCCATTTTGTAGTTTTCAGAGGCATTTCCGGCTCCCAGCCTACAAATCGTGGGGAGATCCAGCGATCAGTCTTGGGGGTAATCGCTCTTGCTTTAACCTCCCTGGATCTGGATTGTGATCTAGGGTGGAAGTTGTGGGTGGGTTTACAGCTTGCCAGAAACGGAAGTTGCCCCCCACACGTTCGGGACGAAAATTCCTCTAGCTGGCCTTAAAGCCATAGTGTGGCAACAAGCCCAAAAGTCAAGCAATTAAGTGGCAACATGCCAAGGCAAAGGAAACAGAAAAATGCAACCCTAGACTCCTATTTTGGGGGCATAGAGCGGGAAAAGGACTGTGAGGTCAGAAGTCCTGCTCCAAAAGCCCCAGGGGAAAACATGAGCGGGTTGCAGGCCATAGAGGACCTTAAGAAGGACTTTAAAAATCAAATAAGAGAAGTGGAGGAAAAATTGGAAAGAGAAATGAGAAGGATGCAGTAAAAGTATGAAATGAGGGTCAACAGCCTGACTGAGGAAAACAACACCTTAAAAAATAGACTAACTCAAATGGCAAAGGAGGTGCAAAAGGGCAATGAGGAGAAGAATGCCTTAAAAAGCCAAATTTGCCAGATGGAAAAAGAATCTCAAAAGTTCACTGAGGAGATTCATTCCTTCAGAGTTAGACTGGAGCAATGGAAGCTAGTGACTTTATGAGAAATCAAGATGCTGTTAAGCAGATCCAAACAAATGAAAGATTAGAAGGCAATGTGAAATATCTCATGGGAAAAACCACTGACCTGGAGAATACATCCAGGAGAGACAATTTAAAAATTATTGGACTACCTGAAAGCCATGATCAAAGAAAGAACCTAGAAATCACTCTTCAAGAAATTCTCAAGGAAAATTGCCCTGATGTTTTAGATCCAGAGGGCAAAATAGAGGTTGAAAGAATCCACCGATCACCTCCTGAAAAAGATCCCAAAAAGAAAACTCCCAGGAATATTATAGCCAGGTTCCAGAATCCCCAGATCAAGGAGAAAATACTACAAGCAGCCAGGAAGAAACAATTTCAATATTGTGGAAACACAATCAGAATAGCCCAGGACCTGGCAGCTTCTACACTGAGGGATCGAAGGGCATGGAATATGATATTCCAGAGGGCAAAAGAACTGGGAATGAACCCAAGGGTCACCTACCCAGCAAAACTGAGTATTTTGTTTCAGGGGAAAATATGGTCATTCAGTGGAATAGAGGACTTTCAAGCATTCTTGAGGGAAAAACCAGAGTTGAATAGAAAATTTGACATCCAGACGCAAGAAGTAAGAGATGCCTGAGAAGGTAATCAGGGAAAAGAAATCAAAAGGAACTTATCAAAGTTGAACTATTTACATTCCTATATGGAAAAGCAATATCTGTGACTGATGATATCTTTCCCACTATGAAAATAATGGAAGAAGGGGGTGTGGTCATACGAATACATATGTGAATCTGTGTGTATATGGTTACAGTTATATATGGATAGAGGGCATAGGTTGATTTTGTTGGGAAGGGAGAGTACTCAAGGGATGAAATTATGAGGTGAGAGAGGAAAGTGGCAAGAGGAGATGGGGAGAGACATGGTAGGGTAAACTATCTCATGTAGGGGAAGTGGGTGCAAAGGAGGGGGAGAATAAGGAAGGCTAAAAAGGCAAAACCACATTCACATTGAATTTGGTTCAGGGAGAAAATGACATACATACTAAATGGGATATCTCAACCTGCAGCAGGATAGGGGGAAGGGGGATGAGAGGAGGGATGATGGATGGGAGGGCATCCTTGGGGTGAGGAGAGGTTGGAAGTACCCACTATAGAAGAGGGACAGGATTATGTAAGGAATGGACCAGGTGGGGGGTGGGATGAGTGGGAGGGAATTATAAGCAGCCTTGTACAATATATCTACTATGATAATGTTTTGCATAGCTAGACATGTACAACATATACTGAATTACTTATCTCCCAAGGAGGAATGGGTGACAAGGGAGGAAGGAAATGGATATGAAACTCGAGGTCGTAACATTAAATGTTTCAAATATATATAAATACTATTATTAATACTCTTTTGCTTGTAATAGGGAGATAAGATGTGCAGGCATTTGGACACAAATATTCACCTTCCTCTAATGGAAAAGTCGATGGGGGTATGGGAGAAGGTATGGGAGAGAGCAGATTGGAGGAAGTGATATCTTGTGGGACTACTATTCTGGGAGGTTGCGTAGGGGAATAATGGGGGAAAATGATTGTAACTCAAAATCTGGCGGAAATGAATGATGTAAAACAGAAGATAATAAAGCATTTGTTCAAAAAAAAAAGAATGTTGGGTAGAAAAGATATATCTGAGCATAACTTTCTAGAAAGAGGAATTAGCCAGAATTTCTTTTCTGTCATAGCTTTCACTTAGCTAGTTGTCTTAAACGGAGGCATTACATATCAAATGCTTTGGCTTCTTTTCCTGGAAATAGCATCCTTATATTTTCCCCATTGAAACCAAAAAGTGCAAATATGAAGACCTTTTGCTAAAAAAGAAAATGCAAAGCCGCAGCAGTCAGACTAAAGATGTGGAGAGTGAAGGCAACTCTGTGTACAACAGTGCTTCGAATTCAAGTATTTCAAAAGACTTCTGAGAAATTCATGTTTTTACCTTTTTTTAGATAGACTGTTACAAGCATGTTTGGTAGAAAAGTTATTTCTGAGCATAACTCTCCAGTATCAGGGATTACCTGAAAGTTGTTTTCTATCCAGCTTTCTGTTAGCTACTTATCTTAATTGGAGGCATTACATATCACATGCTTTGTCTTCTTTTCATGGAAATGGCATCATTAATTTTCTCCCATTGAAACGATTGTGGGCAGATACAAAGGGATTACATGAATGTTCTTTTCTGTTACAGCTTCCTCTTAGCTAGTTGTCTTAAACACAATCATATATCAGATACTTTGGCTTCTTTTTCTGGACATGGCATCATTAGGTTTTCCTCCATTGAAACCATGGAGGGCAGATATAAAGGCCTTTTGCTACAAAAGTAAAAGCATAGCTTCAGCAGTCTGACTAAAGATGTCAAGGATTAAAGCAACTCTGTGTACAACAGTGCCTTGAATTCAAGTATTTTAAAAGACTTCAGAGACTTTCAGGTTTTGATGTTTTTTCAGTTAAAATACTTCAAGCATATTTCGTAGAAAAGGCATATCTGAGAATAACTCTCTAGAAACAAGGATTACCCAGAAATTCTTTTCTGTCACAGCTTTACCTTAGCTCGTTTTCTTAAACCTGGCATTACATTTCAGATGCTTTGGCTTCTTTTGATGGAAATGGCATTATTAATTTTCCCCAAGTGAAACCAATGACATCTGATATAAAGGCCTTTTGGTACAAAAGTAAATGCAAAGCTTCAGCAGTCTGACTAAAGATGTAGAGGGTTATAGCAACTCTGTGTACCACAGTGCTTTGAATTCAAGTATTTGAAAAGACTTCAGAATAATTCGGGTTTTGACCTTTTTTCAGGTATACTGTTACAATCATGTTTCGTAGAAAAGGTATATCTGAGCATAACTCTGTATACAGAGGGATTACTCATAAGTTCTTTTCAGTCACAGCTTTCTCTTAGTTGGTTGTCTTATACACAGGCATTACATTTCAAATGCTTTGGCTTCTTTTCATGGAAATGGCATCATTAAGTTTTCCCACATTGAAACCAATAAGGGCTGATATAAAGACCTTTTGGTAAAAAAGTAAAAGCAAAGCTTAAGCAGGCTTACTAAAGATGTGGAGGGTTAAAAAGCAACTCTGTGTACCACAGTGCTTTGAATTCAAGTATTTTAAAAGACTTCACAGAAATTCAGGTTTTGACCTTTTTTCAGATAGAGTGTAACAAGAATATTTGGTAGAAAAAGTATATCTGAGCATATCTCTCTAGAAACAGGGATTACCCAGAAGTTCTTTTCTGTCACAGCATTCCCTTAGCTCCTTGTCTTAAAGGAGGCATTATGTATCAAATACTTTGGCTTCTCTTCATGGAAATGGCATCATTAAGTTTTCCCCATTGAAATCAATGAGGGCAGATATAAAGACCTTTTGTTAAAAAAGTAAATGCAAAGCTGCAGCAGTCACAATAAAAATGTGGAGAATAAAAGGAAAGCTGTGTACAACAGTGCCTTGAATTCAAGTATTTAAAAAGATTTCTGAGACATTCATGTTTTTACCTTTTTTCAGATAGACTGTTACAAGCATGTTTGGTAGAAAAGGTATGTCTAAGCATAACTCTCTAGGAACATGGATTACACAGAATTTTTTTTCTCTCTAACTATCCCTTAGGTAGTTGTCTTTAACAAAGGCATTACTTATCACAAGCTTTTTCTTCTTTTCATGGAAAGGGCATCATTAGGTTTTCCCAGATTGAAACCAATGATGGCAGATATAAAGGCGTCTTGCTACAAAACTAAAATCATAGCTTCAGCAGTCTGACTAAAGATGTCAAGGATTAAAGCAACTCTGTGTACAACAGTGCTTTGAATTCAAGTATTTTAAAAGACTTCAGAGAAATTCAGGTTTTGATGTTTCTTCAGATAGAATATTTCAAGCATATTTGCTAGAAACGGTATATCTGAGAATAACTCTCCAGAAACACGGATTACCCAGAAGTTCTTTTCTGTCACAACTTTCTCTTAGCTCGTTTTCTTAAACCCAGCATTACATTTCAAATGCTTTGGCTTCTTTTCATGGAAATGGCATTATTAATTTTCCCCAAGTGAAACCAATGATGGCAGATATAAAGGCCTTTTGCTACAAAAGTAAAAGCAAAGTTTCAGCAATCTGACTAAAGCTGTGGAGGGGAAAAGCAACTCTGTGAACAACAGTGCTTTGAATTCAAGTATTTCAAAAGACCTTTGAGAAATTCAGGTTTTTACCTTTTTTCAAATAGACTGTTACAAACATATTTGGTAGAAAAATATATATCTGAGCATAACTCTCTAGAAACAGGGATTCCTCAAAAGTTCTTTTCTGGCACAACTTTCTTTTAGCTAATTTTCTTAAATACAGGCATTACATTTCAAATGCTTTGGCTAGTTTTCATGGAAATGGCATCATTAAGTTTTCCCCCATTGAAACCAAAGAGGGCTGATATAAAGGCCTTTTTGCTACAAAAGTAAAAGCAAAGCTTCAGCAGTCTGACTAAAGATGTGGAGGGTTATAGCAACTCTGTGTACCACAGTGCTTTGAATTCAAGTATTTCAAAAGACTTCCGAGATATTCACATTTTTACCTTTTTTCAGATAGACTGTTAGAAGCATGTTTGGTAGAAAAGGTATACCTGAGCATAACACTGTAGTAACAGGGATGACCCGGAAATTATTTTCTGTCCAACTTCCTCTTAGCTAGTTTTCTTAAACACAGGCTTTACATTTCAAATGCTTTGGCTTCCTTTCAAGGAAATGGCATCATTAGGTTTTTCCCCCATTGAAACCAATGAGGGCAGATATAAAGGCCTTTTGCTAAAAAATAAAAGCAAAGCTCCAGCAGTCTGACTAAAGATGTGGAGGGTTATAGCAACTCTGTGTCAAGAATGCTTTGAATTCACGTATTTTAAAAGACTTCAGAAAAATTCAGGTTTTGACCTTTTTTCATAAAACCTTTGACAAGCTTATTTGGTAGAAAAGGTATATCTGAGCATAACTCTGTAGAAGTAGGGATTACCCGGATGTACTTTTCTGTTACAGCTTTCTCTTAGCTAGTTGTCTTAAACACAATCATATATCAGATGCTTTGTCTTCTTTTTCTGGAAATGGCATCATTAGGTTTTCCCCCATTGAAACCAATGAGGGCAGATATGAAGGCCTTTTCCTACAAAAGTAAAAACATAGCTTCAGCAGTCTGACTAAAGATGTCAAGGATTAAAGGAACTCTGTGTACAACAGTGCTTTGAATTCAAGTATTTTAAAAGACTTCAGAGAAATTCAGGTTTTGATGTTTTTTTTTCTGATAGAATCTTTCAAGCATATTTGGTAGAAAAGGTACATCTGAGAATACCTCTCTAGAAACAAGGATTACCCAGAAGTTCTGTTCTGTCACAGCTTTCTCTTAGCTCATTTTCTTAAACCCGGCATTACATTTCAAATGGTTTGGCTTTTTTTCATGGAAATGGCATTATTAATTTTCCCCAAGTGAAACCAAAGACGGCAGATATAAAGGCCTTTTGCTACAAAAGTAAAAGCCAAGCTTCAGCAGTCTGACTAAAGATGTGGAGGGTTATAGCAACTCTGTGTACAACAGTGCTTTGAATTCAAGTATTTTAAAAGACTTCATAGTAATTCAGGTTTTGACCTTTTTTCAGATATGCGGTTACAATCATGTTTCATAGAAAAGGTATATCTGAGCACAACTCAATATACACAGGGATTACTCATAAGTTCTTTTTAGTCACAGCTTTCTCTTAGCTCGTTTTCTTAAACCCGGTATTACATTTCAAATGCTTTGGCTTCTTTTGATGGAAATGGCATTATTAATTTTCCCCAGGTGAAACCAATGATGGCAGATATTTTTCAGATATGCTGTTACAATCATGTTTTGTAGAAAAGGCATATCTGAGCATATCTCTCTATACACAGGGATTACTCATAAGTTCTTTTCAGTCACAGCTTTCTCTTAGCTGGTTGTCTTAAACACAGGCATTACATTTCAAAAGGTTTGGCTTCTTTTCTTGGTAATGGCCTCATAAGTTTTTACCTCATTGAAATCAGTGAGGGCAGATATAAAGGCCTTTTGCTAAAAAAGTAAAAGCAAAGCTGCAGCAGTCTGACTAAAGCTGTGGAGGGGAAAAGTAACTTTGTGGACAACAGTGCTTTGAATTCAAGTATTTCAAAAGACCTTTGAGAATTTCAGGTTTTTACCTTTTTTCAAATAGACTGTTACAAACATGTTTGGTAGAAATATATATCTGAGCATAACTCTCTAGAACCAGGGATTACTCAAAAGTTCTTTCCTGGCACAGCTTTTTTTAGCTAATTTTCTTAAATACCGGCATTACATTCCAAATGCTTTGTCTACTTTTCATGGAAATGGCATCATTAAGTTTTCCCCCATTGAAACCAATAAGGACTGATATAAAGGCCTTTTGCTACAAAAGTAAAAGCATAGCTTCAGCAGTCTGACTAAAGCAGTGGAAGGAAAAGCAACTCTTTCTACCACAGTGCTTTGAATTCAAGTATTTGAAAAGACTTCTGAAAAATTTAGGGTTGTACCTTTTTTTCAGATATACTGTTACAAGAGTGCTGGGTAGAAACGGTTTATGTGGGCATAACTCTCTAGTAACAGGGATTATCTGGAAGTTTGTTTCTGTCAAAGCTTTCTCTAAGCTAATTGTCTTATATATACGCATTGCATATCAAATACTTTGCATTCTTTTTGTGGAAATGACATGATTAGGTTTTCTGCAAATGAAACCTATGAGGATAGATATAAAGGCTTTTTGCTACAAAAGTAAAAGCAAAACGTCAGCAGTCTGACTAAAATTGTGGAGGATTAAAGCAACTCTGTGTACAGCAGTGCTTTGAATTCAAGTATTTTAAAAGACTTTAGAGAAATTCAGGTTTTGATCTTTTTTCAGATAGACTGTTACAAGCATATTTGGTAGAAAAGGTATATCTGAGTATAACTCTCTAGAAAGAAGGAATACCCAGAAGTTCTTTTCTGGAACAGCTTTCTATTAGCTAGTTGTGTTAAACGGAGGCATTACTTATCAAATGTTTTGGGTTCTTTTCGTGGAAATGGCATGATTCGGTTTTCCCCCTTAAAAACAATGAAGGCAGGCATAAAGGCCTTTTGCTACAATAGTTAAAGCAAGGCATCAGCAATCTGACTAAAGATGTGGAGGGTTATAGCAACTCTGTGTACCACGGTGCTTTGAATTCAAGTATTTCAAAAGACTTTTGAGAAATTCATGTTGTTACTGTTTTTCAGATAGACTGTTACAAGCATATTTGGCAGAAAATGTATATCTGAGCATAACTCTCTACAGACAGGGATTACCCAGAAGTTCTTTTTTATACAACTTTATTTTAACTACTTGTCTTCATTGGAGGCTTTACATATCACATGCTCTGGCTTTTCTTTCTTGGAAATGGCATCATTACGTTTTCTCCCATTGAAACAATTGAGGGCAGATACAAAGTCCTTTTGTAAAAAAGTAAAAGCATAGATTCAGCAGTCTAACTAAAGATATGGAGGGTAAAAGCAACTCTGTGTACAACAGTGCTTTGAATTCAAGTATATCAAAAGACATCTGCGAAATTTACGTTTTGACCTTTTTTCAGATAGACTGTTACAAGAATGTTGGGTAGAGACAAATAAGAGGGGCGGAGCCAAGATGGCAGAGTAGAAACAGCTTATCCAAGCTGCTCTGCAACCAGATTCCCCCCAAATTATGTAAAAGGGGACTCTGAACATGTTCTGGAGCCCCAGCACCCACAGAACGACACAGAGAAGCTAACCTCCCGCTGAGGAAAGCCCAGCAGCCCTGCAGGGAGGACCAGCGCTGCGGTCTGGGACCTGGTAGAGGGCAGAGTACAGAACGCGGGACCCGAGCCTAACCCAGGTCCGTTTGAGCCTGGGTTTTCGCCCCAGGGCGGCAGTGCCAGCAGCCCGATGGAGAACACCAGGAGCTGTGGCGACTCCAGAATTATAAACATAAACATGCCTAGGACAAAGTAAGAGGTTAGTGTCCTATGGACTTTGGGACTGGTATTTAGGGAATGCGTTGGTTCCCTCCCCTGGTGGCTAGAAGCTGCTGAGGAGAATAGGAAGGGAAAAAAAGGCAAATCCACATTCTCATTGAATTTGGTTCAGGGAGAGAATGACATCCATACACAATGGGATACCTCAACCTGCAGCAGAATAGGGGGAAGGGGGATGAGAGGAGGGATGATGGATGGGAGGGCATCTTTGGGGGGAGGGGTGGTTGGAAGTACCCACAATAGGACAGGGACAGGATCATGTAGGCAATGGACCAGGTGGGGGGTGGGATGAGTGGGAGGGAATGATAATCAGCCTTGTACAATATATCTACTATGATAATGTTTTGCTTAGCCAGACGTGTACAACATATACTGAATTACTTATCTCCACAGAGGGAATGGGTAACAAGGGAGGAAGGAAATGGATCTGAAATTCGAAGTCTTAACATTCAATGTTTCAAATATATATGAATATTATTATTAAGACTCTTTTGCTTAGGTTTTCCCCATTGAAACCAATGAGGAAAGATAAAAAGGCCTTTTGCTAAAAACAGTAAAAGCAAAGCTGCAGCAGTCTGACTAAAGATGTGGAGGGTCAAAGCAAGTCTGTGTACAACAGTGCCTTGAATTCAAGTATTTCAAAAGACTTCTTAGAAATTCAAGTTTTAACTTTTTTCACATAGACTGTTGCAAGCATATTTGGTAGAAAAGGTATATCTGAGCATAACTCTTAAAAATAGGGATTACCTGGAAGTTTTTTGTTCTGTCACAGCTTTCTCTTAGCTAGTTGTCTTAAACGCAGGCATATATCAAATGCTTTGGCTTCTCTTCATGGAAATGGCATCATTAGGTTTTCCCCATTGAAACCAATTAGGGCAGATATAAAGACCTTTTCGTTAAAAAAGTCAATGCAAAGCTGCAGCAGTCAGACTAAGGATGTGGAGAGTTAAAGCAATGCTGTGTACAACAGTGCCTTGAATTCAAGTATTTCAGAAGACTTCTGAGATATTCATGTTTTTACCTTTTTTCAGGTGGACTGTTACAAGCATGTTTAGTAGAAAAGGTATATCTGGGCATAACTCTCTAGAAACAGGGATTATGCAGAAGTTCGTTTCTGTCAAAGCTTTCTCTCAGCTAGTTGTCTTCAATGCAGGTTTGCCTTCTTTTCCTGGAATGGCATTATTAAGTTTTTCCCCACTGAACCCAATGAGGGCAGATATAATGGCCTTTTGCTACAAAGGTAAAAGCAAAGTTTCAGCAGTCTGACTAAAGATGTTTAGAGTTAAAGCAACTCTGTGTACAACTGTGCTTTGAATCCAAGTATTTCAAAAGAATTCTGTTAAATTCATATATTTACCTTTTTTCAGATAGACTGTTACAAGCATGTTTGGTAGAAAAGGTATATCTGAGCATAACTCTCTAAACACAGGGATTATCCGGAAGTTCATTTCTGTCACAGCTTTCTCTTAGCTAGTTGTCTTAAATACAGGCATTGTGTATCAAATGCTTTGCCTTCTTTTCGTGGAAATGGAATCATTAGGTTTTCTCCCATTAAAACCTATAAGGGCAGATATAAAGGCCTTTTGGTAAAAAAGGAAAAGAAAGGTTCAGCAGAATGAATAAGATGTGGAGGTTAAAGCAACTCTTTGTGCAGCAGTGCTTGTTATTCAAGTATTTCAAAAGACTTCTGTGAAATTTAGGTTTTCCTTTTTTCAGATAGAGTGTTACATGAATGTTGGGTAGAAAAAGTATATCTGGGCATAACTCTCTATAAACAGGGATTACCCAGAAGTTCTTTTCTGTCACAGCTTTCTCTTAGCTAGTTTTCTTAAACGCGGCATTACATTTCAAATGCTTTGGGTTCTTTTCGTGGAAATGGCATGATTAGGTTTTCCCCCATTGAAATCAATGAGGGCAGATATAAAGGCCTTTTGCAAAAAAAAAGTAAAAGAAAAGCTGCAGCCGTCTGACAAAAGATGTGGAGTGTAAAAGCCACTCTGTGTACAACAGCGCTTTGAATTCAAGTATTTCAAAAGACTTCTGAGAAATTTAGGTTTTGACCTTTTTTCAGATAGAGTGTTACAAAAGCGTTCTGTAGAAAAGGTATATTTGGGCATAACTCTCTAGAAATACGGATTATCCGGAAATTTGTTTCTGTCAAATATTTCTTTTAGTTAGTTGTCTTCAATACAGGCATTGGGTATCAAATGCTTTGGCTTCTTTTCCTGGAAATGGCATCATTAGGTTTTCCCCCATTGATACCAATGAGGGCAGATATAAAGGCCTTTTGCTAAAAAAGTGAAAGCAAAGCTTCAGCAGTCTGACTAAAGATGTGGAGGGTTAAAACAACTCTGTGTACAACAGTACTTTGAATTCATGTATTTTAAGAGACTTCAGAGAAATTCAGGTTTAGAATCATGTTGGGTAGAAATGGTATATCTGAGCATAACTCTCTAGAAACAGGGATTACCCAGAAGTTCTTTTCTGTTCTGCTTTCTCTTAGCGTGTTGTCTTAAACGCAGGCATTACATATCAAATGCTTTGGCTTATTTTATTAGAAATGGCATCATTAATTTTTCTCCCAAAGATGGAAGATATAATGACATTTTACTAAAAAATTAAAAGCAAATATTGAACAGTCTCACTAAATATGTCGAGCATTAAAGCAACTCTGTGTACACCATTGCTTTGAAATCAAGTATTTTAAAAGACTTCAGAGAAATTCAGGTTTTGACCTTTTTTCAGATAGACTGTTAGAAACATATTTCATAGGAAAGGTATATCTGAGCATAACTCTCTAGAAATAGGGATTACCAGGAAGTTCTTGCCTCAGCTTTCTCTTACCTCGTTGTCTTGAATACAGGTATTATATATCACATGCTTTGGCGTCTTTACTTGGAAAAGGCATCACTAGGTTTTCCCCATTGAAACCAATGAGGGCAGATATAAAGGCCTTTTTCTACAAAAGTAAAAGCAAAGCTGCAGCAGTCTGACTAAAGAGATGGAGGGATAAATCATGTCTGTACCACCGTGCTTTGAATTCAAGTATTTCAAAAGACTCCTGAGAAATTTATGTTTTTACCTTTTTTCTGATAGATTGCTCAGGCGTGTTTCGTAGAAAAGATGTAACTGAGCATAACTCGCTAGGAACAGGGATTACCCGGAAATACTTTTCTGTCCAGCTTCCTCTTAGCTATTTTTCTTAAACACAGGCACTACATTTCAAAGAGTTGACTTCTTTTTGTGGAAATGGCATCTTTAAGTTTTCCGCCACTGCAACAAATGAGGGCAGATATAAAGGTCATTTGCTAAAAAAGTAAAAGGAAAGCTTCAGAAGTCTGACTAAAGATGTGGAGGGTTAAAGCAACTGTGTCTAAAACAGTCCCTTTAATTCAAGTATTTCAAAAGACTTCTGAGAAATTCTACTTTTAACTTTTTTCAGACAGACTGTTACAAAATGTTTACCAAAAGAGGTATATCTGAGTATAACACTCTTGAAACAGGGATTACACGGAAGTTCTTTTCGGTCACAGCTTTCTCTTAGCCAGTTGTCTTAAACGAAGGCATTACATATCACATGCTTTGGCTTCTTTTCTTGGAAATGGCATCATTAAGTTTTCCCCCTGAAATCAATGAGGGCAGATATAAAGACCTTTTGTTAAAAAAGTATATGCGAAGCTGCAGCAGTCCCAATAAAAATGTGGAGAGTAAAAGGAAAGCTGTGTACAACAGTGCCTTGAATTTAAGTATTTAAAAAGACTGCTGAGACATTCATGTTTTTATCATTTTTCAGATAGACTGTTACAAGCATATTTGGTAGAAAATGTATATCTAAGCATAACTCTCTAGGAACATGGATTACACAGAAGTTTTTTTCTGTCCAACTATCGCTTAGTTAGTTGTCTTTAACAAAGGCATTACTTATTACAAGCTTTTTCTTCTTTTCATGGAAATGGCATCATTAGGTTTTCCCCCATTGAAACCAATGAGGGCAGATATAAAGGCCTTTTGCTACAAAAGTAAAAGCATAGCTAAAGCAGTCTGACTAAAGATGTCAAGGATTAAAACAACTGTGTGTACAACAGTGCTTTGAATTCAAGTATTTTAAAAGACTTCAGAGAAATTCAGGTTTTGATGTTTGTTCAGATAGAATATTTCAAGCATATGTGGTAGAAAAGGTATATCTGAGAATAACTCTCTAGAAACAAGGACTACCCAGAAGTTCTTTTCTATCACAGCTTTCTCTTAGCTCGTTTTTTTAAACCCAGCATTACATTTCAAATGCTTTGGCTTCTTTTCATGTAAATGGCATTATTAATTTTCCCTAAGTGAAACCAATGATAGCAGATGTAAAGGCCTTTTGCTACAAACGTAAAAGCAAAGCTTCAGCAGTCCAACTAAAGATGTGGAGGGTTATAGCAACTCTGTGTACCACTGTGCTTTGGATTCAAGTATTTTAAAAGAACTCAGAGTAATTCAGGTTTTGACCTTCTTTCAGATATACTGTTACAATCATGTTTCATAGAAAAGGTATATCTGAGCATAACGCTCTATACACAGGGATTACGCATAAGTTCTTTTCAGTCACAGCTTTCTCTTAGGTGGTTGTCTTAAACACAGCCATTACATTTCAAATACTTTGCCTTCTTTTCTTGGAAATTGGTAGAGAAGGTATATCTGACCATAACACTATAGAAACAGGCATTACATGTAACTTATTTTCTGGGAAAGATTCTCTTAGTAGAGATCTTAAAAACAGCCATTACATCTCTATTGCTTGGTCTTCTTTTGTTGGAAATGGCATCCATAGATTTTCACCCATTGAAACCAATGTAGGCGGGTATAAAGCCCATTTGCTAAAACAGTAAAAGCAAACCTTCCGCAGTCTGACTAAAGATGTGGAGAGTTGAAGGAACTTTGTGTACAACAGTCCTTAGAACTCTAGTATTTCAAAGGACTTCTGAGAAATTCATGTATTCACCTTTTTTTCAGAATGCCTATTCTGAGCATGTTTGGTAGAGAAGGTATATCTGACCATAACTCTAAGAGTCTCTTAGCTAGAGCTCTTCAAAACATCCATTACATCTACTTTGCTTGGACTTCTTTTGTCGGAAATGGAATCCTAAGGTTTTCACCCATTGAAACCAATGTAGGCAGGTATAAAGCACTTTGCCAAAATAGTAAAAGGAACACTTAAGCAGTCTCACTAAAGATGTGGACAGTTGAAGGAACTTTGTCTACAACAGGGGTTAGAATTCTAGTATTTTAACGGACTTCTTAGAAATTCATGTATTCACCTTTTTTTCAGAATGCATATTCTGAGCATGTTTGGTAGAGAAGGTATATCTGACCATAACTCTATAGAAACAGGCATTACATTTAACTTCTTCTCTGGGAAAGATTCTCTTAGCTAGAGTTCTTAAAAACATCCATTACATCTATATTGCTTGGACTTCTTTTGTCGGAAATGGCATCCTTAGGTTTTCACCGATTGAAACCAATGTAGGCAGGTATAAAGCACTTTTGCTAAAACAGGAAAAGCAAACCTCAGCAATCTGACTAAAGATGGGGAGAGTTGAAGGAACTTTGTGTGGAACAGTGCTTAGAATATTAGTATTTCAAAGGACTTCTGAGAAATTCAAGTTTTCACCTTTTTTCAGTTAGCCTATTCTGAGCATGTTTGGTAGAAACGTATATCTGACCATATCTCGACAATAACAGGCATTAGATGGAACTTATTATCTGGGAAAGAATCTCTTAGCTAGAGCTCTTAAAAACAGCCATTACATCTGTATTGCTTGGTCTTATTTGTTGGAAATTGCATCCTTAGGTTTTCACCCATTGAAACCAAGGTAGGCAGGTATAAAGCACTTTTGCTAAAACAGTAAAAGGAAACCTTCAGCAGTCTGACTAAAGATGTGGAGAGTTGAAAGAACTTTGTCTACAACAATGGTTACAATTCTAGTATTTCAAAGGAGTTCTGAGAAATTCATGTCTTCACCTTTTTTTCAGAATGACTATTCTGAGCGTGATTGGTAGAGAAGGTATATCTGACCATAACTCTATAGAAACAGGCATTACATGTAACTTAATTTCTGGGAAAGAATCTCTTAGCTAGAGTCCTTAAAAACATCCATTACATCTATATTGCTTGGACTTCTTTTGTCGGAAATGGCATCCTTAGGTTTTCACACATTGAAACCAATGTAGGCAGGTATAAAGCACTTTTGCAAAAACAGGAAAAGCAAAACTTCAGCAGTCTCACTAAAGATATTGAGGGGTGAAGGAACTGTGTGTACAACAGTGCTTAGAATTCTTGTATTTTAAAGAACTTCTGAGAAATTCAGGTTTTCCCCTTTTGTTCAGTTAGCCTATTCTGACCATGTTTGGTAGAAACGTATATCTGACCATATCTCGACAATAACAGGCATTACATATAACATATTTTCTGGGAAAGATTCTCTTAGCTAGAGATCTTAAAAACAGCCAATACATCTCTATTGCTTGGTATTCTTTTGTTGGAAATGGCATCCTTAGGTTTTCACCCATTGAAACCAATGTAGGCAGGTATAAAGCACTTTTGCTAAAACAGTAAATGCAAACCTTCAGCAGTGTGACTAAAGATGTGGAGAGTTGAAGGAACTTTGTCTACAACAGTCTTTAGAATTCTAATATTTCAAAGGACTTCTGAGAAATTCATGTATTCACCTTTTTTCAGAATGCCTATTCTGAGTGTGTTTGGTAGAGAAGGTATATCTGACCATAACTCTATAGAAACAGGCATTACATGTAATTTATTTTCTGGGAAAGAATCTCTTAGCTAGAATTCTTAAAAAGATCCATTACATCTACATTGCTTGGACATCTTTTGTCGGAAATGGCATCCTAAGGTTTTCACCCATTGAAACCATTGTAGGCAGGCATAAAGCACTTTTGTTAAAACAGTAAAAGGAAACCTTAAGCAGTCTGACTAAAGATGAGGAGAGTTGAAGGAACTTTGTGTACAACAGTCGTTAGCATTCTAGTATTTCAAAGGACTTCTCAGAAATTCGGGTTTTCCCCCTTTTTTTCAGTGAGCCTGTTCTGCGCATGTTTGGTAGAAAGGTATATCTGACCATATCTCGACAATAGCAGGCATTACATGTAACTTATTATCTGGGAAAGAATCTCTGAGCTAGAGGTCTTAAAAACAGCCATTACATCTGTATTGCTTGGTCTTCTTTTGTTAGAAAGGGTAACCTTAGGTTTTCACCCATTGAAACCAATATAGGCAGGTGTAAAGCACTTTTGCTAAAACAGTAAAAGGAAACCTTCAGCAGCCTGACAAAAGATGTGGAGAGTTGAAGGAACTTTGCCTACAACGGTGGTTAGAATTCCAGTATTTCAAAGGAATTCTGAGAAATTCATGTATTCACCTTTTTTTCAGATTGCCTATTCTGAGCATGTTTGGTAGAAAGTTATATCTGACCATAACTTTATAGAAACAGGCATTACAGGTAACATCTTTTCTGGGAAAGATTCTCTTAGCTAGAGGTCTTAAAAACAGCCATTACCTCTGTACTGCTTGGTCTTCTTTTGTTGGAAATGGCATCCTTAGGTTTTCACCCATGGAAACCAATGTAGGCAGGTATAAAGCACTTTTGATAAAGCAGTAAAAGGAAATCTTCAGCAATCTGTCTAAAGATGTGGAGAGTTGAAGGAACTTTGTGTATAACAGTGCTTACAATTCTAGTATTTCAAAGGACTTCTGAGAAATTCAGATTTTCACCTTTTTTTCAGTTAGCCTATTCTGAGCATTTTTGGTAGAAAGGTATATCTGACCATATCTCGACAATAACAGGCATTACATGTAACTTATTATCTGGGAATGTATCTCTTAGGTAGAGGTCTTAAAAACACTCATTACATCTCTATTGCTTGGTCTTCTTATGTTGGAAATGGCATCCTTGGGGGGCGGAGCCAAGATGGCGGAAAGGAAGCAGTAACCTCGCTGAGCTCCTCTGTCACTAAGTCCAAAAGGGTAAATCTGAGCGGATTCCGGAGTGACGGAGCCCAGTGGAAGACAGAGTGTGGCAGAATCCAACACAGGAGGTTGCCCAGAGTGCCCGCACAGGTCAAGCGCAGAGCGCGTGGGGTCTGCACAGCTCAGACCTAAGAGCAGGCAAGCAGACTACATCAGAGAGAGAAAAAGCCCCAGCCTGCAGACTTACCAAGGACGAATCGCAGTCATCTCGCAGAGGGAACGGATCACTGGAGCCAGGTAGGAGAGTCGGGCCCCCAGTGGAGAGAGTGGCTTCTCAGGCTGCATTCAGCCCCCAGCCTGGAAATTTAGAAACTGCCTGCCTGTATGATACAGGGGCTGGAATGGCAAAGTAAATTCTAGCTGCTCCAATCCTCCCATCCCTCCTTCATGAAGCATAAAACCCAAAGATAAGTCTCCGACCCAGATTGAAATCCCAAGTTAATGGAAATAGCCTCAGGCTTGAGAATCTCCAAGAAAGGGTGTAACTGAGACAGCCAGGAATCTGAAGAGAAGAGAGGGAGGGGACCCAACTAGCCCCACCTCACCTCACCAACAAAAGCCTACTTATAGCCCAGGGGTATAGAGGCAGAAATCTGAAGTGGTCAGACTCATCCCCACCTACACACCTACATTCCTCACTGACTTCCCTGATTTAGCCATAAACTAGCCACCTAGAGGTATTCAAAGTCAAGGTTCAGGCCCTAAACTCATAGCCTGAGAAACTAAGAAACAGGAAGTCACAATGGGAAGGAAGGAAGCTGAAAAGGAGAAGGGGAAGGCAAGAAAGTCTATTCGAGCATACTATGCAGGGCAAGAACAACAAAACACACAGGACAATATAGACTCTCTGCCCACACCAGAGACCACAGAAGGAAACATGATCTGGTCTCAAGCCCAAAAAGCATTCCTGGAGGAGCTTAAGGAAATGGCATCCTTAGTTTGTCACCCATTGAAACCAATGTACGCAGGTATAAAGCACTTTTGCTAAAACAGTAAAAGGAAACCGTCAGCAGTCTGACTAAAGATGTGGAGAGTTGAAGGAACTTTGTGTACAACAGTGCTTAGAATTCTAGTATTTCTAAGGACTTCTGAGAAATTCCGGTTTTCACCTTTTTTTTCTGTTAGCCTATTCTGAGCATGTTTGGTAGAAAGGTATATCTGACCATATCTCGTCAATAACAGGAATTACATGTAACTTATTTTTTGGGAAATATTCTCTTAGCTATACATATTAAAACCAGCCATTACCTCTGTACTGCTTGGTCTGCTTTTGTTTGAAATGGCATCCGTAGGTTTTCACCCATTGAAACCAATGTAGGCAGGTATAAAGCACTTTTGCTAAAACAGTAAAAGCAAACCTTCAGCAGTCTGACTAAAGATGTGGAGAGTTGAAGGAACTTTGTCTACAACAGTGGTTAGAATTCTAGTATTTCAAAGGACTTCTGAGAAATTCATGTATTCACCTTTTTTTCAGAAGGCCTATTCAGAGCATGTTTTGGTAGACAAGGTATATCTGACCATACCTCTATAGAAACAGGCATTACATGTAATTTATTTCCTGGGAAAGATTTTCTTAGCTAGAGGTCTTAAAAACAGCCATTATCGAGGGGGCGGAGCCAAGATGGCGGAGTAGAAACAGCTCTTCCAAGCCTCTCTGCCCCCAGATTCTCCACAAACTATGTAAAAAAGGTCTCTGAAAATCTTCTGGAGCCCCAGCACCCACAGAACGACACAGAGAAGCTAACCTCCCGCTGAGGACAGCCCAGCACCCTGCAGGAAGGACCAGCGCAGTGGTCTGGGAGCCGGCAGCGCGCAGAGCGCAGGAGCCGAGCCGAGCCCAGGTCCACGTGAGCCGAGGTTTTAGCCCCAGGGCGGCAGGGCCAGCAGCAGGCTGGAGGAACCCCAGAACACCAGGAACTGTGGAGACGCCAGAATTCTCAACATAGACTTGCCTAGGACAAAGTAAGAGGTTAGTGTCCTATGGACTTTGGGACCTGTATTTGGGGAATGCGTCAGCTCCCTCCCCTGGGGGCTAGAAGCTGCTGAGGAGACACGCCACTGTGTAGATTTCAGAGGCATTTCCGGCTCCCAGCCTACAAATCGTGGGGAGATCCAGCGATCAGTCTTGGGAGGTAATCGCTCTTGCTTTAACCTCCCTGGATCTGGATTGTGATCTAGGGTGGAAGTTGTGGGTGGGTTAATAGCTTGCCAGAAACGGAAGTTGACCCCCACACGTTTGGGACGAAAATTCCTCTATCTGGCCTTAAAGCCATAGTGTGGCAACAAGCCCAAAAGTCAAGCAATTAAGTGGCAACATGCCAAGGCAAAGGAAACAGAAAAATGCAACCCTAGACTCCTGTTTTGGGGGCATAGAGCGGGAAAAGGACTGTGAGTTCAGAAGTCCTGCTCCAAAAGCCCCAGGGGAAAACATGAGTGGGTTGCAGGCCATAGAGGACCTTAAGAAGGACTTTAAAAATCAAATAAGAGAAGTGGAGGAAAATTTAGAAAGAGAAATGAGAAGGATGCAGGAAAAGTATGAAATGAGGGTCAACAGCCTGACTGAGGAAAACGACACCTTAAAAAATAGACTAGCTCAAATGGCAAAGGAGGCCCAAAAGGGCAATGAGGAGAAGAATGCCTTAAAAAGTCGAATTTGCCAGATGGAAAAAGAATCTCAAAAGTTCACTGAGAAGATTCATTCCTTCAGAGTTAGACTGGAGCAAATGGAAGCTAATGACTTTATGAGAAATCAAGATGCTATTAAGCAGATCCAAAGAAATGAAAGATTAGAAGGCAATGTGAAATATCTCATGGGAAAAACCACTGACCTGGAGAATAGATCCAGGAGAGACAATTTAAAAATTATTGGACTACCTGAAAGCCATGATAAAGGAAAGAACCTAGAAATCACCCTTCAAGAAATTCTCAAGGAAAACTGCCCTGATATTTTAGATTCAGAGGGCAAAATAGAGGTTGAAAGAATCCACCGATCACCTCCTGAAAAAGATCCCAAAAAGAAAACTCCCAGAAATATTATAGCCAGGTTCCAGAATCCCCAGATCAAGGAGAAAATACTACAAGTGGCCAGGAAGAAACAATTTCAATATTGTGGAAACACAAGCAGAATAGCCCAGGACCTGGCAGCTTCTACACTGAGGGATCGAAGGGCATGGAATGTGATATTCCAGAGGGCAAAAGAACTGGGAATGAACCCAAGGGTCACCTACCCAGCAAAACTGAGTATTTTGTTTCAGGGGAAAATATGGTCATTCAGTGGAATAGAGAACTTTCAAGCATTCTTGAGGAAAAAACCAGAGTTGAATAGAAAATTTGACATCCAGACACATGAAGGAAGAGATGCCTGAGAAGGTAATCAGGGAAAAGAAATCAAAAGGAACTTATCAAAGTTGAACTATTTACATTCCTATATGGAAAAGCAATATCTGTGACTGATGATATCTTTCTCACTATGAAAATAATGGAAGAAGGGGGTGTGTTCATACGAATACATATGTGAATGTGTGTGTATATGGTTACAGTTATATATGGATAGAGGGCATAGGTTGAATTTGTTGGGAAGGGAAAATACTCAAGGGATGAAATTATGAGGTGAGAGAGGAAAGTGGCAAGAGGAGATGGGGAGAGACAGGGTAGGGTAAACTATCTCATGTAGGGGAAGTGGGTGCAAAAGAGGGGGAGAATAAGGAAGGCTAAAAAGGCAAAACCACATTCACATTGAATTTGGTTCAGGGAGAAAATGACATACATACTAAATGGGATATCTCAACCTGCAGCAGGATAGGGGGAAGCGGGATGAGAGGAGGGATGATGGATGGGAGGGCATCCTTGGGGTGAGGGGAGGTTGGAAGTACCCATTATAGAAGAGGGACAGGATCATGTAGGGAATGGACCAGGTGGGGGGTGGGATGAGTGGGAGGAAATTATAAGCAGCCTTGCACAATATATCTACTATGATAATGTTTTGCATAGCTAGACATGTACAACATATACTGAATTACTTCTATCCCAAGAAGGAATGGGTGACAAGGGAGGAAGGAAATGGATCTGAAATTCAAGATCGTAACATTAAATGTTTCAAATATATATATAAATACTATTATTATTACTCTTTTGCCTATAATTGGGAGATAAGATATGCAGGCATTGGGACACAAAGATTCATCTTCCTCTAATGGAAAAGTCGATGGGGGTATGGGAGAAGGTATGGGAGAGAGCAGATTGGAGGAAACGATATCTTGTGGGAATGCTATTCTGGGAGGTTGGGTAGGGGAATAATGGGGGGAAAATGATTGTAACTCAAAATCTGGCGGAAATGAATGATGTAAAACAGAAGTTAATAAAGAATTTGTTTAAAAAAAAAAACAGCCATTATCTCTGTACTGCTTGGTCTGCTTTTGTTCGAAATGGCATCCTTAGGTTTTCACCCATTGAAACCAATGTAGGCAGGTATAAAGCACTTTTGCTAAAACAGTAAAAGCAAACCTTCAACAGTCTGACTAAATATATGGAGAGTTGAATGAACTTTGTGTACAACATTGCTTAGAATTCTAGTATTTCAAAGGACTTCTGAGATATTCAGGTTCTCACCTTTTTCTCTGTTAGCCTATTCTGAGCATGTTTGGTAGAAAGGTATATCTGACCATATCTCGAGAATAACAGGCATTACATGTAACTTATTTTCTGGGAAAGATTCCTTAGCTAGAGATTTTAAAAACAGCCATTACATCTCTACTGCTTGGTCTTCTTTCGTTGGAAGTGGCATCCTTAAGTTTTCACCCATTGAAACCAATCTAGGCAGGTATAAAGCACTTTTGCTAAAACAGTAAAAGAAAACCTTCAGCAGTCTGACTATAGATGTGGAGAGTTGAAGGAACTTTGTGTAGAATAGTGTTTAGAATATTAGTATTTCAAAGGACTTCTGAGAAATTCAAGTTTTCACCTTTTTTTCAGTTAGCCTATTCTGAGCATGTTTGGTAGAAAGGTATATCTGACCATAACTCTATAGAAACAGGAATTACATGTAACTTATTATCTGGGACAGAAACTCTTAGCGAGAGGTCTTAAAAACAGCCTTTACATCTGTATAGCTTGGTCTTCTTTTGCTGGAAATGGCATCCTTAGGTTTTCACCCATTGCAACCAATGTAGGCAGGTATAAAGCACTTTTGTAAAACAGTAAAAGCAAACCTTCAGCTGTGAGATTAAAGATGTGGAGAGTTGAAGGAACTGTGTGTATAACAGTGGTTAGAATTCTAGTATTTCAAAGGACTTCTGAGAAATTCCTTTATTCACCTTTTTTTCAGAATGCCTATTCTGAGCATGGTTGGTAGAGAAGGTATATCTGACCATAACTCTATAGAAACAGGCATTACATTTAACTTCTTCTCTGGGAAAGATTCTCTCAGCTAGAGGTCTTAAAAACATCCATTACATCTATATTGTTTGGACTTCTTTTGTCGGAAATGGCGTCCTAAGATTTCACCCATTGAAACCAATGTAGGCCGGTATAAAGCACTTTTGCTAATACAGTAAAAGGAACCCTTAAGCAGACTGAATAAAGATGTGGAGAGTTGAAGGAACTTTGTCTACAACAGTGGTCAGAATTCTAGTATTTTAAAGGACTTCTTAGAAATTCATATATTCACCTTTTTTTCAGAATGCCTATTCTGAGCATGTTTGGTAGAGAAGGTATATCTGACCATAACTCTATAGAAATAGGCATTACATTTAACTTCTTCTCTGGGAAAGATTCTCTTAGCTAGAGTTCTTAAAAACATCCATTATGTCTATAATTCTTGGCCTTCTTTTGTCTGAAATGGCATCCTTAAGTTTTCACCCATTGAATCCAATGCAGGCAGGTATAAAGCACTTTTGCTAAAACAGTAAAAGCAAACCTTTAGCAATCTGACTAAAGATGTGGAGAGTTGAAGGAACTTTGTGTGGAACAGTGCTTCGAATATTAGTATTTCAAAGGACTTCTGAGAAATTCAAGTTTTCACCTTTTTTTCAGTTAGCCTATTCTGAGCATGTTTGGTAGAAAGGTATATCTGACCATATCTCGACAATAACAGGCATTAGATGGAACTTATTATCTGGGAAAGAATCTCTTAGCTAGAGCTCTTAAAAACAGCTATTACATCTGTATTGCTTGGTCTTATTTGTTGGAAATTGCAACGTTAGGTTTTCACCCATTGAAACCAAGGTAGGCAGGTATGAAGAACTTTTGCTAAAACAGTAAAAGCAAAACTTCAGCAGTATGAATAAAGATGTTGAGGGTTGAAGGAACTGTGTGGACAACTGTGCTTAGAATTCTTGCATTTTAAAGGACTTCTGAGAAATACAGGTTTTCACCTTTTTTTCAGTTAGCGTATTCTGAGCATGTTTGGTAGAGAAGGTATATCTGACCATAAC
>WOXC01008250.1:0-244711 GCA_011680675.1 Gymnobelideus leadbeateri
ATCTAGTCTTTCTAAGATTCTATTCACCTCCTTAACTTCTTTCTTGTTTATTTTGAGGTTAGATTTATTGAGTTCAGAGGGGGGAAGATTAAGGTCCCCCACTAGTATAGTTTTGCTATCTATTTCTTTCTCTAATTCCTTTAACTTCTCCTCTAGGAATTTAGATGCTATACCACTTGGTGCATATATATTAAGTAGTGATATTGCTTCATTCTCGATGGTGCCTTTTAGTAGGATATAGTTTCCTTCCTTATCTCTTTTAATTAGATCTATTTTTGCTTTTGCTTTATCTGAGCTAAGTATTGCTACCCCTGCTTTTTTTACTTTAGCTGAGGCATAATAAATTTTACTCCAACCTTTTACCCTTATCCTGTGGGTATCCCTTTGTTTCAAATGTGTTTCTTGTAGACAACATATTGTAGGATTATGGTTTTTAATCCATTCTGCTATCCGCCTCTGTTTTATGGGAGAATTCATCCCATTCACATTCACAGTAATAATGACTATCTGTCTCTTCCCCTCCATCCTATTCCCTCCCCTGTTTATGTTTTGTTTCTCCCTTCCCCTCCTTGAAGTTTTCCCTTTTGACCACCCCCTCCCTCAGTGTTCCCACCCAGTGATCCCTCTTCTTAACCTACCCTCTCCCCTTATTACTGTTTCCCTCCCTTCTAATCCCCCCTTTAGTCTCCTCTTTTTCACCCCCCTTGCCCTTCTGCTTTCTATAGGATGAAGTAAGTTTTTATACTTATCAGAGTGAATTACTCCCCGTTTGATTCCAAACCAATGAGAGTAAATTTCAAATATTGCTCCTCTCCCTCCCTCCTTTTCCTCTATTTAATGAATTTATGTGTCTATTCACATTAAAATCTTAAACTTCACTGATTTAAGTTGATCCCTCTTTGTACCAGAACCAGTGAGAATAGTGTTTAAATGATGTTCCTCTCCCTCTTTCTTTCCCCTCTTCTATAGTGTATTTTAATGTCTCTTCAGATGGCATATTTTACCTTTTCCTAGCTCATCCTTTCCTTTTTCCCATTACAGTACCTTTGATCCCCTTAATAGTTTTTTTTTTTTTTTAGACATCAGGTTAGTGCATTCATACCCACACCCTCTATCTAAGTATAACCCTTTTGAAGGTCATGATAATCATAAAGATTTTTAATATTGACAATTATCAGCTCCACATATAGGGATGTGAACATTTTGCTCTTGTTGCATCCCAAGTAATGAGCGTGTGTTTGTGGGTGTGGGTGTGTGCGTTTATGCATGTGTGAGTCTGTGTTTCTCGTTTACCTTTTTATGTCTTTCTTGAGTCTTGTAATTGGAGGTCAAATTTTCCATTGAGCTCTGGCTTTTTCATCAGGAACATCTGGAAGTCCTTTATTTCATTAAACAGCCATCTCCTTGCCTGGAAGATTATGCTCAGTTTTGCCAGGTAGTTAATCCTTGGTTGTAGTCCTAGCTCTCTTGCCCTACGAAATATCAAATTCCAGTCCCTCTGCTCTTTTAATGTAGAAGCTCCTAGGTCCTGTGTGATCCTAACTGTAGTTCCTCGATATTTGAATTGTTTCTTTTTGGCTGCTTGTAGAATTTTTTCTTTAATTTTGTAATTCTGGAATTTGGCTACTATATTTCTTGGAGTTTTCAGTTTGGGATCTCTCTCAGGAGGAGTCCGGTGAATTCTGTCGATAGTTATTTTATCTTCTGATTCCAGGACCTCAGGACAGTTTTCTTTGACAATCTCTTGGAGGATGTTGTCTAGGCTGTTTTTTTTGTCATGGCTTTCTGGTAGACCAATAATTCTTAGGTTGTCTCTCCTGGATCTGTTCTCTAGGTCAGTTATTATTCCAGTGAGATATTCTACATTTTCTTGCAATTTTTCGATCATCTTGTTTTGTTTGATTGACTCTTGCTGCATCATAGAGTTCTGAGCTTCAATTTGATTGTTTCTAATTTTTATTGAATTACGGTCTTCAGTTATTTTTTGAAGTTCCTTTTTTAGGGAGGTATTTTCTCCAATTACTTCACTGAGACGTTTTTCCAAGTTGGTCACTGCCTCCCTGATTTGATCTTTAAAATTTTTCTTAAGCTCCTCCAGGAATGCTATTTGGGCTTGAGACCAGATCATGTTTCCTTCTGTGGTCTCAGGTGTGGGTAGAGAGTCTATATTGTCCTGTGTGTTTTGTTGTTCTTGCCCTGCAAATTATGGTCAAATAGACTTTTTTGCCTTTCCCTTCTCCTTCTCGGCTTCTTTTTTTCCCATTGTGACTTCCTGTTTCTTAGTTTCTCAGGCTATGAGTTTAGGGCCTGATCCTTGACTTTGAATACCTCTGGGTGGCTAGTTTATGGCTAAGTCAGGGAAGTCAATGAGGGATGTAGATGAGTAGGTATGTGTGTGTCTGATCACTTCAGATTTCTGCCTCTATACCCCTGGGCTCTAAGTAGGCTTTTGTTGGTAAGGAGAGGTGGGGCATGTTGGGACCCCACCCTCTCTTCTCTTCAGACTCCTGGCTAACTCAGTTACACCCCTTCTTGGAGATTCTCAAGCCTGGGGCTATTTCCATTAACTTGGGATTTCAATCTGGGTGGGAGACTTATCTTTGGGTTTTCTGCTTCATGAAGGAGGGATGGGAGGATCAGAGCAACTAGGATTTACTTTGCCATTCCAGCCCCTGTATTATACAGGCAGGCAGTTTCTAAACTTCCAGGCTGGGGGCCGAATGCAGCTAGAGAAGCCGCTCTTTCCACTGAGGGCCCAACTCTCCTACCTGGCTCCAATGATCCTACCCGTCCGATATATGACTGTGATTCATCCTTGGTAAGTCTGCAGGCTGGGGCTTTTGCTCTCTCTGGTGTAGTCTGCTTGTCTGCTCTTAGGTCTGGGCTGTGCAGACACCACGCGCTCTGCGCTCGACCAGTCCGGACACACTGGGCAACCTCCTGGGCTGGACTCTGCCACACTTCATCTTCCAGTGGGCTCCGTCACTCCGGTTTCCACTCAGATTCACCCTTTGAGCCTTAGTGACCGAGGAGCTCAGCGAGGTTACTGCTTCCTTTCCGCCATCTTGGCTCCTTCCCGTAATTTAAAAATTATTAAATTATTATTAATTAAAAATTATTAAGAATAAAGCCATGATCAAAAAGAGAACCTAGAAACCATCCTCCAATTCTCAATGAAAATTGCCCTGATATTTTAGAAACAGAGGGCAAAATAGAGGTTGAAAGAATCCACTGATCACCTCGTAAAAAAGATCCCAAACGGCTAGGTGGCGCAGTGAGTAGAGCGCTGACCCTGGAGTCAGAAGGACGTGAGTTCGGATCCGGCCTCAGACACTTAACACACACAAACAAAAACCTAGCCGTGTGACCTTGGGCAAGTTACTTAACCCCAACTACCCTCCAAAAAGCAAAAAAAAAAAAAAAGATCCCCCAAAAAACTCCTAGGAGTATTATAGCCAGGTTCTGGAGTTCCCAGATCAAGGAGAAAATATTACAAGCAGCCAGGAAGAAACAATTTGAATACTGTGGAAACACAATCAGGATAACACAGGATCTGGCAGCTTCTACACTGAGGTATCGAAGGCTTGGAATATGATATTCTGGAGAGCAAAGGAGCTGGGATTAAAACTAAGAATCATCTACTCATCAAAACTGAGTGTCATGTTTCAGGGGAAAATATAGTCATTCAATGGAATAGAGGACTTTCAAGCATTCTTGATGAAAAAAAAAACAGAGCTGAATAGAAAATCTGACATTTAGATACAAGAAGCAAGAAAAGCAGGAGAAAATAAACAGGGAAAAGAAATCATAAGGAACCTATCAAAGTTGAACTACTTACATTCCTACATGGAAAAACGATAATTGTAACTTATGAAACTTTTCTCAGTATGAGAATAGTTGAAGAGGATAGGTGTGTGTGTGTGTGTGTGTGTGTGTGTGTGTGTGTGTGTGTGAGACACACATACATATATATGTATGTATACATATACATACCAGTTAAATAGGAAGTGATGATACTTAAAAGGTGAAATTAAGAGGTGAGAGAAGAATATAATGAGGGGAGATGGAGAGATAGAATGGGGTAAATTATTTCATACAAAAGAAGCAAGGAAAAAGTTACAATGGAGGGGAAGAACAGGAAGGCAAAAGGGAATGAGTCAATCTTATTCTCAATGAATTTGGCTTAGGGAGGGAATGACTAAATAGGGTATCTTTCCCTACAGGAGAGTAGGGGAGAAGGGGATGTGAGGGATGATGATGGTAGGGAGGGCAGGCTGTGGTGGCGAGGGAAGTTAGAAGCACACACTTTTGAAAAGGGACAGGATCAAAGTAGAGAATAGAACAAGTGGAGGTTGGATGGGATGGAGGGAATAGTCTTTCACAATACATCCACTTCGGAAATGTTTTGCATAGCTACACATGTACAACCTATATTGAGTTACTTATTTTCTCAGTAAGTATGGATCATGAGGGAGGTAGGGAAAGAATCTGTAATTCAAAGGTTTAAAAAAGATGATTATTATTATTATTATTATTATTTTACATGTAACTGGGAAATAAGATATATAGTCACTGGGGCATAGAGATCCACCCTGCCCTACTGGAAAGTCAGAGGGGCTATAGGGGAAGATATGGGAGAGAGCAGATTGGGGGCGGTGATATTCAGTGGGATCACTGTTTTGGGGTGGTAGGTAGGGGAAAAATTGGGGAGAAAATTTGCAACTCAAAATCTTGTGGAAATGAATGATGTAAACTAAAAAAATAAACTACAAAAAAAGAAAATTATTCAAATTATGAAGATCAAATTAGGTGGCATATTTAAGCACTTTGCACATTGTAAGTGATATTATGACAGTACACACAGCCAGTAGGTTGAAATTTTTTCATATAATGATATAGGCAGCAAAAAGACTAATAAAATTGAACTGGCCATAAAAGGAAATGATTCCCTGAACCCAACACAAATGGTGTACTATTTAGTGTATGTTAAAACCTAAAATGACAAAGACAAGTTAGACTAATGCTAGAAATGTTTTCTTTTTGTGTGTGTGTAAACCACAGATACAGGAAAATTCTCAGCCCTAAATAACAAGGATTTAAGAGAAGTATTACTATTATTAAGAAAATTCCTCACCAGAAGTTGTGAAGTTAGACATAGCTAAGTTCCAATTCTAGTCTCTGTTAGCCTATCAGTGACCAGAAAAAATATAATGCTGCACTGGAACAAGAATTTATCATTCTCTGATGTTGAAAGAAACTGTTCATGGCTGTATAGTTGCAGTACAAATAACTGGCAGGGTGTGGGACAGATCCCTGGGTAATAAGTGATATCAAACAACTACCTATTTTTAGATACTTCAGTTCCATTGCATAATACAGCTATTTCCATGACAGAGCTATAGAGTCTTGTTTATAGAAATCCAATAAAAGTACTCTGAAACCAACTTTTCAACTAAAGAAATTTGCAAAACAAAACCTCATGAATTTTTCTCAAGCAAAATGAGCAAACACAAACTAAAAAATATTCCAGCTATAAGGGATGGTGTTGGAATGAAGGTATCACTCATCATTGGACAAATTAACCTTTAAATGTAGGAGACATTTACTAGGCAGAAAGGACACAATAAAATGTGGGCATGAAAACCCAAAGTACTGGCAGCTGTTTATCTACTAAACAAAGTTCATGATTAATCATTTCCTCCTTATGGCAAAATAATCTTAGAAAACACATTCTGTGTCTCAAATCCCTTCTCATTATGAAATAGGCTAAATCTTCATACTTAGGAAATTCATTGAAAGATACAGGTCAAGACTTTTTGTTTGGAATTAGTAATTCTGTAAAAGCAGTCACCATGATTTTTAAAGTTTTTGTCTTTCATATTTTCAGGACACACTTTTACTAATGCATTGCTTTTTCTAATGGAACACAGCCCAAATATCATTTGATATGACAAGAACAAAGACTGAAGTAGCATGGATTAGTGAACCAGCACTGCAGATCCGGAAAACTTGGGTTTAAGGTCCTACCTCGAACATACAAATTAGGCAAGTCATTTGATCTCTCTGTCACCCAGTCTTCATGATTATAAAAACTGCAAAGCAGTGGCTCTACACTGACTTTTTATTGGGATCTGCCTATATAAATGAAAACATAGATCTAGTCCAAAAACAAAACAAACAAGAAAAATATGACAACTACAAAGCCCACCATAAGCAAAATGGCAAAAAGATTTAGCAAGGAGTCAGGCATTGTTACTGCAATGAGAGATGCGAAATGGAAAGCTATTTTAAAACAATCTATCACTTAGAAAGAATGAACAGTAGGAACTAGGAAGCATCCTTCTGGTATAGTCCAAGAAATGAATGCCATGCTGAGGTGAAAACATAATCATGTGCAGTCTGGTAGAGTAGAAATAGCACTGATTTTAGAGTAAGATAGCCTGGGTTGAATCCCACTTCTGATATTAACTGACATTTACCTGTTCACTGTTGGGCAAGTCACAACTTCCTGGGTCCTCACTCTTTTTAATTGTAAAATTTGGGTGCTGGAATAGATTAAAGGTGCCCATTTAGTGTTTCAAACAGACACTTGGGAGATTGTGATGATGGTCCCAAAGGGTTAAGCTACAAATTCTTTAATGGAGTCTTAATAAGCAGTATAATTTCCCAATTATATTACAAACATAATTTTCCTCTTTGACAACAGGTATATAAATGTTTGCAGCATTGTAGTTTTGTTTCTACAACAACTGAAACTGTCATGATCACAAATACAACAGTCCTGGTGTTCATGCAGCAACTTCATCAAACACTGACAAATTCTCCCTGAGTGCAATGTGCTTTTGTGGTTTCTCAATTGTGTTATCAAAGCATTTCCAAACAGCTACAAAGGTTCAACATTTGAGCATAAACTAATTTACAACAGAAAGTCAGATGCATGCACACATTGCCTCATTTGTGTTCTGTACACTGTAGCAGAGTAGTTTCCTCCATTCCCCTCTACTACTCTATAATAGTAAATCATCAGCTATATAATCATGTAATCAAGATGTTATGAACATTTGCATTCTTGGAGTGCAATATCTATTTGAAAACCATGACTGCTGAATATGAACATTAAAAGCAACCTAGAAACCATCACAATATTACTACTGAATGTTTTATTCAATGCTACTACCTGAACATCTGCAGATTTTCAAATGAACTGGTTGGAAACACTAGTCAGTCATTTGGTAGTTTATATGAGAGTGAGCCAATGGTAGAAAAGAAAGTTACATCTGAACTGAAATGGAATGATTCTTTGATTCACTGAAATGAAAAGATTCTTTCCTTACAAAGGTTAATTTATATATAAATATCGGGGTTTTTTAAAGAAGCAATATATGCAAATTAACTTCAAATATTTTTATTATTTAATATACTGTTATTGGTCAGTAGAAAAGTAACTACACACACACAAACACAACCCTAGCTGTGTGACCCTGGGCAGGTTACTTAACCCCAACTGTCCTCCAAAAAGCAAAAAGAAAAAAAAAATAGAAAGAGAAAGAAAGAAGAGTAACTACATTAGACTGTAACTATCTATTCATTTTTGTTGATTAGTTAGGTGGCTAAAATTTTAACAAATTTCTATCTCTCAGCCAAAAGAGCTCGTAAAACTCTCCTTTTTTCCAAAATATATTTGTGTGAATAAGCACTTTCACTTTATTCTTATTTTAAATCAAGATTAAAAAATAAACGCAATGCCAAATCAGACTTAAGAATGTGTCTGGTATTAAGCCAAATAATGTCAACTTTTGATGAAATAAATACGACATCAAAATTAAGTGGATGTATGATTACTACAGTATGTTAATTATTTTCCAAGCTGTAATTTATTTCTTTAAAAATCTTATAATCACTAAAATGTGAAAAATAAATTTAATTTGAAGTCTTACAGATAATAGTAAACATGAACTTTTTCTTTTTATTTTTGTAGAATTTCCTAAATAAGAATTATTTTACAATTAAGAGTTTTATGATTTCATATTGAGTTTTTATAATTATAGGTGAAACTGTTTTATAATTACAATTATGTACATTTTAATTTAGAGCTTTTTGGAGAAAAAGTTACAATTATGGTCATTGTAAGATATAAAAGAATATTATGTGTAATATATTAAACTACCCTAGAGGTTCATAACACATTTCTTTTTAATTGAAAGGGTTTGGAGGAACAAAAAAGTTGGGAATAACTAGACTAGATGGTTTATGACATGCCTTTTCAGATTTATGATCCTATTATCTGATTTGGCTGGGGTAAAACCCAAGTAAAGCAATGGTCTTTCCTATATAAAGCAGGTTGCTGCTGCCATTAAAGTACACAAAAAGTAAATACATAATAATAAGAGTTCTAACAAAAAAGTAAACAACATATATTATCTCTAACAACAATTATAGTTATAACAGCAATCATGGAGCCTCTTCAGCTTGTTGAAACAGGCACTTGGAGCTAATAAAACTTAAGAGCTTTAGGCCAGTTAAAATAAAAAAAACTAGGAAAAAAATAAGTTAAAATCTGAATAAATATAAGTAAACTATTACTATTATTATTTCTAAGTCATCTTATAACTTTGCAAGGATCAGGTTATCAGCTAGAAGCTGCTCTATTTTATAAAGAATTATAAAATCATCAATCAAGTCTGAACTAATATTATTAGTATTTTTAAATAATTTTCTTTTTTTTAATTCACCCGTTATTTCCTAATAAGCCTGCACCAACTTATTAGTCTCCCTATATAAAACAAAGGTTAAGCAAAAAGCATCTAATTCAGAGACATCTAACAGCATATGCAACATTCTATACTCACATAATTCATTTTATCTACCAAGAAGGGTGTAGGGGCAGGAGGGAAAAAGGAAACAAGCATTTAGTTAGTAAACACCTACTATGTGCCAGGCATCATGCTAAGGACTTGATGAGTACTATCTCATTTGATGCTTTGTTTGAAGGGAAACAAAGGGTTTCATATCATCAATTCCCAGAAACCAAAATTGTTCAATACATTAATTTCTTTGTGTTTGGTAATTAATTTTTATCTCCATCAATGGGCAACATATTCTCAAAATTTTCCTATTCAGAGGGTGTTTTGCTAATTGCATTGAATCCTAAAATACTGTACAAAAGACCCAGAATTAAACTGCTGAAAGGAATTGATCTAATCATTCACACTAACCCAACAAAAGAGATTTAAAATGCATATTATCAAGATAATGACAAACAGCTAGAAGGACTACCCACTAAATTTAGTCCATCAGTATCTGAATGTGTTGGACAAATATGGGAACTGGACAATTAGCTGGCCCCAGAATTAAACAGTAACAGAAAATCAGGTTGGATCACATTTCAGAGACCAAACAATGCTTTCAACCATTCCAAGCTACTCAATGGCCAAAAAATTGCTCATCATTTTAGAACCATTTACACTACATGATTACAAATCATGAAACACCATCCTAAAAGAATGAAAACTTAATGTTATGACTCGTATACTCTTCATTAAAGTCCTATTCCAATGTCTCATAAAAGCATGGCATCAACCCTATGTTCTCATAATCTTAATTGCTGTCCTTCATTCTCAAAGAGGACCAAAATGACATCATTATGTTAGAGTCAAGATACAATATGTCCCACTGTGGCTGATCAGACCAATATGAGCCCAGAATATTCTTTTTTTTTTTTTAAAGCAATTGGGGTTAAGTAACTTGCTCAAGGTTACACGGCTAGTCATTATTTATGTGTGGGTGCTCATTTTTCTGAGGCCGGATTTGATCTCGGGTCATCCCAACTCTGAGGCTGGCGCTCTTACTGCGCCGCCTAGCCGCCCCTTTTAGGGCAATTGGGGTTAAGTAACTTGCCCAAAGTCACACGGCTAGGTTTTTGTTTGTGTGGGTTAAGTGTCTGAGGCCGGATCCGAACTCAGGTCCTTCTGACTCCAGGGCCGGCGCTCTACTCACTGTGCCACCTAGCCGCCCCCGAGCCCGGAATATTCTACCACAGGTCAGGCACAAATAGTCCGTGTGAATATTTGAGGTGGATTCTCTAAATGTGAGCATCTCATGTTTCCTTTGAGCTACTTAAATTCTGCTTTGCTCATAGAGCACAGCACCTTCTCTGATAAAGGTGTGCCATGCTGGATGGTCCTGTGCCACTATCTCTCATATTATACATTCAATTCAAAAAATTCTTCAGAGAGCAGAACTTCTCATAAGGTGATGCCCACTCTAACTCTATAGTCTACAAAGCAGAAAAGGCTTAAATAAAGTAGGGACCCAGAGAAAAGACTGTCTCTGCTATTGGAGCCTCAGGGTAGCTAAATGTAAAGAAGTTTAGGCTATAAATGGCAAATCATTTGACTATGGCGATCCATATGAGAAAAATTCTAAATGACCCTCAGTCCTGTGCAGTCCTTGTGTCCACAACTACAGTAGCAAACCAAAAGACAAAGAACACTGAATTTCAGTTTGGGGGGTGGGGTGGTGTAGTGGCTACAACACTAGTCTTGGAGTCAGAAGGACCAGAGTTCAAATCCTACCTCAGAAACTTACTGTGTGACCCTGGGTAAGTCATTTAACCCCAACTGCCATACCCCCCCCAAAAAAATTCAGTTTTTTTACATTTTAAAAATATGAATTTGTTAGTACTCTAAGACATTTTTGTCTAGTGATTATAAATTCATCAATATTTTTTAATTATATATACATACACACACAGGACCAACAATGCATTGCAGAAGTGCTACTTCAAAGTGAATCAATTATGATTGCTGGATTAAAAAAAAGATTTGGCTTATTGATAATATAATATTCATAATTCATACTTACATAGCATGTAAAGCTTACAAATAAAATACATTTTTAAAATCTACCTCAACACAGTATAAGATCTGAAGGAAAACCCTTAGGGCATTGCACAGAGTCTTTGTGGAGCCATTAACTCCAAAACACCATTTAAGGAGGGAGCTCAGCTCAGAATATCTCCTCTTTTCTCACCCAGCTAAAATACTTTGGTACCTCTCTGACCTTTCTATCATGCCCTAGTGTCAGGTACATTCCCTAGGTTTTTTTTTTCCTTTTGTGTGCTGGGTTCCTTTGTTAAATTTTAAGCTCCTTGAGAGCAGAATCTATCTTTTTTTCATATTTGTATTCTCAGCTATTAAAACAGTGTCTGGCACATAGTAGGCATTTATTGACTGATTAGTAGAATTTATGAAAGAGCTATGCTTCTAGGGCACAGGGGGCACTGCACCAACCTGCTTGTTCCAGGGGCCAAGAACCTTGTAACTAGCTTTCTGCACTGGGGCCTCCAAGTTGACAGATTGCCTACTGTGCTGCGGTAACGTGACCTAATCTAGCTGGCTGTGCTGGGCCTCCCAGACCTTACCACTAGCCTGATTTGTTGGAGTTGGAGGCCTCAAAGCTGGTCTGCTGTGCCAGCAGCATGATGAGCTGGGCCTTGGTTGTTGATCTGTGCTGGGCCAGGAGCCTCCCACTGGCTTGCCCTTACAGGGCCTGCACTGGGATGTACTCTATTACCAAAGTGAAACAGACTTTTCCTTCAGTCTTTCTAAGTTATCTTGGGTTGGAAATTTTCTTTCACTCCATCCTTTCTGTTCCTCCAGAATTCATTTTGAGGCATGATTTAAAGTTGTTTTGAGGAAAATTGGGGAGAGCTCAGAAAATTTCCTGCCTTTTCTCCACTATCTTGGCTCTGCCCCTCAGGCCAATTACTTTTTGAGAAAGATTTTAATGCCTATTAGAGAAATGATAGCCTATTCTCTGTAGCAGATAACTTAATAGAAGTTGCTTCTCCAAGAACAAGAAAAGAAACTGAGGCACTGAAAAATTAAGCGAATGACCTTTATCAAACTCATACAGGTAATTATTAAAAGAACTAGTTATCTGACTTCAAATGTCATATTCTGCCTATTCTCCAAGACTTGCAACATAACAGTTGAGAAGTAAACAATAGTAGCATTTATACTTTTATTCCTATTCTATTACTTTCTAAAAACAGAATTTTCAACTATATAGTTGCAACTGTATTCTCTGCCCAGCTACAAATCCATATGAAACTACATATAAATTGAGGCACAGTTTAGTAACAAAATAAATATTCTGATTATACCTTGCATTTTTATGTTCTTCCCGTGAAAATATACTTCTGTTTATTTAATTATCCAATGACAAGTTCAATTGTCATATGTACATAGATATTATGCTGTTTTAGTTTGGATACCATTCCAAACTAAAGAGTATTCACTTTTTAAAACCCTCATTAATATGTCTTTAATGCTAAGCTAGTATAAAAAAGTCTTCTTAGTACTGACTTAAAGCCATTCATTCTTCAAAGGGTATACAATACTCAAAGCAATATTATAATTACTTTTAAAATGTATTTTCTTTTTAATTTATGAAATAAAACAAACATTTCCATAACATAGTAGAAAAAAGATGACTGCATATGAAACTGCAAATCTATTATTTACAACTGATAGTCCTTTTAAAAATAAAGTTATCATGCAATTTTTTCCCCTTTTTTTCTTCCATTCCTCCCCAAATGGCTACCACTAGATATAAATAAGCATATATCTGCAAAATCATTCTATATGTACTTCTATTTATCAGTTCTTTCTCTGGATGTGATAATGTCTTCCTTCATATGTCCTTTGTAGTTAATTTGAGTATTTAACATAGTCAAAATGACTTAGTCACTCAAAGTTGTTCTTAAAACAATAGTGCTACTAGCTGTGTGACCTTGGGCAAGTCACCCCCAATTGCCCTATTTTCTCCCTCCAAAAAACAAACAAAAAAAAATATATATATATGTATGTATGTATGTATGTATGTATATTGCTGTTACTATACACAATGTTCTCTTGGTTCCACTCATTTTGTGCAAGTCTATCCATGTTTTTTCTAAAATAAATGAGCTCATCATTTCTTATAGCATAGTAGTGTTCTATCATAATCATATAATACCACTTGTTCAGTCAGTCCTCAATTGATGGGCATCCCCAAAATTTCTAGTTCTTTGCCAGTACAAAGTGAGCTGCTATAAACATATGGGTTCTTTTCCTTTTTTCCTAATCATCTTTGAAAATAGACTTAATAGTGGTATTACTGGATCAAAGAGTACGTAGGCAATTTATGGACATAATTCCAGATTACTCTCCAAAATGGTTGGATCATTTGACATTTCCATCAGTGAATTAGTGTCCCAACTTTTCCATATAAATGCATTAAATAGATAAGTCTAACATTCAATCAATGTTTTTAGCACTGAATGTTCTACTTACAAAACTGAGCTTTCTTTTTAGGACAGCTATTAAAAATACAGTTGCAGATCTGCACAGGCTCTTTTTGGAGATCCCACCATTAACCTGTCATTAACAAAATGTTCTGTAATCCTTTTTTCTATGAATGGAAACAGGTTTTTCCTTGAGTGTATATGCATGTGTTTATCTAGACAACCTTATAACAGATGGAAAGATCCACCCACTATCAAGGTGGATTAGTAATGCAGGCTTTGACCATTACTGAGGATCCGTGCAATGGTACAGATCTATCCATAAGTTCTGATCTAATAATTCTATCTATTAAGTAACATACTCCCATCAGCAGAGCTAACTCACAGAGACTAGCAAATAATAGAGTCATTCTATTAACTGACTGACACTAAGAAAAGTAGCTTGGTGTGGTGGAGAGTGTACTAGATGCTTAATCGGGAACAATCAAAATTCACATCTCACTAATGATATCAATTAGCTGTCTTAGCCTGGGTCTGAGCATCCTTGATCTCTGAAAGTCTCAGTGTCCTCATGTGGGAAATGGGAATATTTTTTGAAGGTCTTCATAGTATTCTTCTACCTGGAATACTCTCCCACCTCCTTTTTCTCATGGCTGCTTCTATCTCTCTCACTGCTACTAATAAAACAATGATAAGAGTCTCACAAAAAATATGGTTATAGCACATTGTATACAGAATGTCTCATTTAATACAGTTCTCACCTATTCTTCAAGCACATGCCTCAGGATTACTGTGAGGGATAAAGGATATAATACATAGAAAGTGCTTTGTAATCTTTAAAGCTCTATGTAAATAAGTAGTAGCAAGCACCCCAACATCCCCAGGGTGGCTGCCAACACAGGTTCTTAGATCTGCCTTTCTAAAGGAAAGCAACTAAAAATGGGTTAACAAGCTTACTTTAATCAATCAAACATATAGTTTACCTAGTTCAGAGAAAAAGTCAGCACCCCAAACTTCAAAGTACACAGACAGAACTTACAAGACAGAGAAACAAACAGATCAAGCAGACAGGCTTCCAAATTGTCCAACCATTATCAATACCAAATCACAGTTACCAGAGAGGAAAGCATCAACATCTGCGTTTTCAAAGCCGGGGGCTCTCAATGGCTGCGCAGAGTCTCATCTGGTCAAATCACACAACACTTCTCAAAGTGAGCCCCAAAGCCTCACTTCAGGGATTATATAGCCTTCTCCAGGCTCAGAAAATGTCACAACCCTCTTGACCTACTGCCCAATCACACAACATCAAGGTGTGGTCATTCCTGAAAACCAAGTCTCCTGCCACAGGCGCCATGTGACCACATTCAGCCTATTAGGAGACAGAGTATATTTTCAAATAAAGAAAGGTTCTCAAAGGGAAGATCTTTAATTTTGCATTTCCATTACATTACATATCAGCCATTCTTTTGTAGGAGTAATAGGTACATGAAGAAAAATTAAATATTTAGAAAGACCTGAAAACAGATAGGTATAAGCAGAACCAGGATAGAGGCTACTATGTTCCAGGTACTGTGCTAAATACAGAAATGACAGTTTCAGGAGGAGGGTGTAATCATTTAATGTATCTTGCTGTTACTGTTCAGTATTTCAGTCACATTTGACTGTTTGTGACCCAATGGTTCCTCCACTATCTCCCAAAGTCTTTGTGTTTGCTGTTTCTATGACACTATCTATCCATCTCCTCCTATGCCAACCCCTTTTCTTTTTGCCTTTAATAAGAATATTTTCCAATGAGCCCTGCGTTCTCATTATGCAGTGAAACTATTTAAGTTTCAGCTTCAATATCTGTCCTAACAAAGAGTCTGAATTAATTTCTTTATGTATTGACTGATTTTATCTCCTTACTGTCCAAGGGACTCTGGAAAGTCTTATCCAGTACCATAATTCAAAATCATTGATTTTGTGGCAATCAGCTTTCCTTATATTCCAACTCTCACAGCCATACATTGCTGCTGGAAAAACCATAGCTTTGACTATACGAACCACTGTCAGCAAGGTGATATTGCTGCTTTTTAGTGTACTGTTTTCCTTCCAAAGAGCAAACATCTGAATTTCATGGCTGCAGTCACTCTCTGCAGTAATCTTTGAGCCCCAAAACCTGACACTGCTTCCACTTCTTCTCCCTCTATCTGCCAAGGAGTGATGGCACCAGCTGCCAAAATCTTGTTTTTGATGCTGTTTCAAGCCAGCTTTCACACTCTCCTCTTGCCCTCAGCAAGAGGCGTAATTCTCTGGGGCGGCTAGGTGGCGCAGTGAGTAAGAGCGCCGGCCCTGGAGTCAGAAGGACCTGAGTTCGGATCTGGCCTCTGACACTTAATCCACACAAACAAAAACCTAGCCGTGTGACCTTGGGCAAGTTACTTAACCCCAATTGCCCTAAAGGGGCGGCTAGGTGGCGCAGTGAGTAAGAGCGCCGGCCTCGGAGTTTGGATGACCCGAGATCAGATCCGGCCTCAGAAAGTGAGCACCCACGCATAAATAATGACTAGCCGGGTAACCTTGAGCAAGTTACTTAACCCCAATTGCTTAAAAAAAAAAAAAAAAAAAGAGGCGTAATTCTCCTTCACTCTCTGCCACCACAGTGGTAGAGTATACATGAGGTTGTTGGTGCTTCTCCCAGCAACCTTATTTCTAGTTTTTGATTTGTCCAGCCAGGCATTTCACATGATGTACTCTGCATAAAAGTTAAACAAATAAGGTGACAATATACAGTCTTGTAATACTTCTTTTCCAATCTTAAACCAATCAGTTGCTCCATGTTCAGTTCTAACTGTTGCTTCTTGGTCCACATACAGGAGACAACTAAGATGATCTGGTACTCCCATTTCTTTGAAGACTTTCCACATTTTGGTGTAACCCATACAATTAAGGGCTTTAGTGTAGTCAATGAAGGAGTTTTTCTGGAAGAAGTAAATGTTTTTCTGGAACTTCCCTACTTTATCCATAATCCAGCAAATGTAGGAAACTTGGTCTCTAATTCCACGTAATGTTAATGGGATAGAAGATCTTCCATGCCTATTAATAGGCCCTACATGGAGCCCATTAAGGGAAACTTGCTTGTAGGAAGGCTTTCACACTTTTTTCTAATTTCTAACTAGGTACTGAATCACAAGGGTTGTGGTCCTGGCTCTGAGAAGTATATATATACTCTTGAGTTGGTGTTTTGCTTTGGGGGCCTTCCTATGAGAAGGATCTTGTGATGCCCTGGTTAAGATTCTGAGTGGCTGTATGTTCAGATGTAAAGGCTCTCTCAATCCAGGGATGGATATAAAGTATATAGTTGATTCAGGCAATCAGAGCCCTGTCTGTTGGTCTTTATTTCTCTGTTTATATTTTCTCCATTTCTATTTTCTCTTAAATTCAGGGTGCTGACTTTTCCCCTGAATGAGTGAAGGTAATTTAAAAAGATTGCTGGCGCCTTAAACAGCTATCTTTCCTAGTAAAGCAGATCTAAGAACCTGTGCTAGCAGCCATCCTGGATATGCCAGTGTGGTTGCTGCTACATTCCATTACCTCTTAAAAAGCCAGCCTGCACTTTTGGTAATCCTCTCTTTACTTACTGCTGAAGCCTAGCTTACAGAATCTTAAGCATAACTTTACTTGTGTGTGAAATGAGTGTGATAGTTTGGTAATCTGAATATTCTTTGGAACTGTCCTTCTTTAGGATTGGGATGTAAACCGATCTTTTCCAATCCAGTGGCCTCTATCAAGTTTTCTAAATTTGCTTGTATATTGAGTTCAGCATTTTCAACAGCATCGTCTTTTAGGATTTTAAATAGCTCAGCTGTGGGGTGGTTAGGTGGCTCAGTGAGTAGAGCGCTGACCCTGGAGTCAGAAGGACCTGAGTTCAGATCCGGCCTCAGACACTTAACACACGCAAACAAAAACCTAGCCGTGTGACCTTGCGCAGGTTGCTTAACCCCAATTGCCCTCCAAAAAGAAAAAAAAAAAGCTCAGCTGTAATCTCATCACCTCCATTAGCCTTACTGTTAACAATGCTTCCTAAGATCCACTTGACTTCATTCTCCAGGATGACTGCCTCTAGATCAATAATTACACCAATTTGGGCATTGATGGTGTTGAAGATCTTTCCTGTGTAGGTCTTCTGTGTATTCTTGCAACCTCTTCTTAATCTCTTTTACTTCTGTTACGTTCCTACCATTTTTGTCTTTTATCATGCCCATTTGAGAAAGAAATGTTCCCTCGATAGCTCTAATTTTCCTGAAGAGATTCCTTGTCTTTTCCATTATATTGTTTTCTTCTATTTCTTTGCATTATTCATTTAAGAAAACCATCTAATTTCTCCTTGTTATTCTCTGGAATTCTGAATTCTGTTGGGTATTCCCTTTCCTTCTTTCCTCAGTTATTTGTAAAACTTCATTAGAAAGTCATTTTGCTTTCTTGTTCTTTTTCTTTGGAATATTCTTTGTTGCTATCTCCTGTTCATAGTTCTTCAGGCACTCTATCTACCAGATTTATTCCTTAAATCTATTCATCACTTCCATTTCATATTCATAAGGGATGTTACTTAGGTCATACCTATACAGTCTGATTCATTTCTCTGCTTTCTTCATTTTCAGGCTGAATTTTGTAATAAGAAGCTCATATCTGAGCCACATGCAACTCCAGGCCTTGTTTTAACTGACTATATAGAGCTTCTCTATATGTTGTGGCTGCAAAGTATATAAGCAATCTGATTTCTATATTGACCATCTGATGATGTCTTTGTGTAGAGTCAACTCTTAGGTTGTTTTGTGAAAGAGTGTTTGCTATGACCAGCAAAAACTCTGTTAGTGTCTGCCCTGCCTGGTTGAACCAACCCACAGTGCCCCCAACAGTGTATTACTGTGTCTTTTCATACCCCCTTCAAACACTGATAAAAATCATAAAATAAAATCACAATATAATACTACATATTGCACTATAAACTTTGTAAAATGTCCCATAAACAAAGTATTGATAGCTTAATTTTGAGGTAGCAAAAATGATAAACAAATGAGGTCCCCAAAGAATAGGGAAATTACTAAAAATATTATGGTACATGAGTGTAAATGTCTATTACTGATCCATAAGAAAGTGGGTATGTGATAAAGATGAGAAAATGAGTATGAATTGATTATGGCAGGAGAGGGTAGGCGTACATCGTAAAAATAACAATAACAGTAATAACAGTAGCTAGAGTTTACATAGCATCTTAAGGTTTTCAGAATACTTCATAATCATTATCTCACTTAATCCTCACAACAAGCCTAGAAGAGAATTCTATTATTATTTCCATTTCACAGATGAGGAAAATAAGCACAGAGGTCAACTGCTCTTACCCAAGGTCATACAGAGAATAAGATGCTATGAAAAGATATGGGAACATTCAAATCTTCCCTAAGCTAACAGTGTTGACTATATAGTAGTTGCTAAACACGACAAAGTCACACTAAGAAGTTAGGTGGTGGGGCAGCTAGGTGGCGTAGTAAATAGAGCACCCGCCATGAAGTCGGGAGGACCTGAGTTCAAAGCCAGCCTCAGACACTTAACACTTAACTAGCTGTGTGACCTGTATGATTAGCTGTGCAAGTCACTTAACCCCAATTGCCCTACCTTCCCTCCTCCATAAAGAACCTCCCCCCAAAAAAAGAAGTTAGGTAGTGCTACCTTGACTATGCTTCAAAAGAAACAAAACAAAAAAGATGAGTGGGAAAATACACGAAGAAATCAAAATCTTCCTTATGTCTTCAATATAATGCCTCAATTAGTTTTTCACAAGTGTATTAGGATCAAAGGATTTAATCATCTTATCCAATCCCACATTTCACAAAAGTAGAAACTGAGGCACAAAAGGATTAAATAACTTGTCCACGGTCATATGGATAGTATATTACAGAGCTGAATTGGGAAAAGGTAGTTACACTGTTAAGAACTTAGGGCAGCCAGGTGGTGCACAGGATAAAGTACCAGGCCTGGAATTAAGAAGACCCGAATTCAACCCAACCTCTGACACGTACTAGCTGTATAACCCTGGGTAAGTCACTTAACCCTGTTTGCCTCAATTTCCTCACCTGTCAAATGAGCTGGGGAAGGAAATGGCAGACCATTCAACTATATTTGCCAAGAAAACCCTAAATGGGCTTATGAAGAGTCAGACTCTACTGAAACAATTGACCGAGAAAATACACTATCAGTCAACAGAACAATATTACTTTCTATATTCTATAATCCTTATATTTTACAAATGACAATCTAAACAGTATATAATCATTCTGAACAACACTGTTTCTGAACAAAATCATCATTTCACAGTACTATTTTACATATATTACAATCAAATCCATTTCATTTATCATCAGATGTTCTTTTTGACTTCAACTCCACAAACTTCTTGTCTCCCCTGGGTGAGCTGGTTGAAGATTGATTCAGTTTTGATACTCAACATCTCTTCAGCAGCCCCAGTTCCTCCTCCCTTGATTGAAGGACTATAGGACAGAACAATGAACTCCTCCAAAGGCTTCTTTTAATAGAATGTTTAGGCTCTTCCAGGTAACTTCATTTATTATCAGCAGCTCTTCTTGGTTTTGACTCTACTAACATCATGGCCTTGTGTTGGGTACCCTCTGGCAATGGTTCCCCTCCTTTGTACTTCTGTTTGTGCACTGTCTTCCTTCATTAAATTCTAAGTTCCTCGACCCATATGTACAAAAATATTTATAGTAGCTCTTTTTGTGATGGCAAACAATTGGAAATTAAGGGGATGCCCATCAATTGGGGAATGGCTGAACAAGTTGTAGTATATGAATGTAATGGAATACTATTATGCTATAAGAAATGAGGAGCAGATGAACTTCATATTTACCTGGAGAAGCTTATACGAACTGATGCTGTATGAGAAGAGTAGAACCAGGAGAAATTTGTACACAATTACAGACACAACTATGTGTGACAACCAACTTTGACAGACTGGACTCTTCTCAGCAATGCAGGGTTATAAGTCAACTCCAAAAGACTGGAGAGAGATGTCTACATTCAGAGAAAGAACTAGAAAGAACAGAGTTTGAATGCAGATTGAAGCAAACTACCTGCTCTCTTTCTTTTTCTTGTTTGGTTTTATTTCCTCTTTCCCATTGTTCATTCCATTCATTAAAATCCTTCTTTATAACCTAATGTTTAAGGTGAAAGTCTTAAATGGTAATACCCCTGGGATCTGATGTGGGAAAAGGGCTTTCAAATAACCCTAAACATCTTGAGGTATTTAGCCAAAGAATTTAGTTGTCTTCTTTAGCTATAGCTTTTGTATGACTCCATCTTCAAACTCCTATTTATTTTGTTGTACACTTCGGGTTCTTCCCTCTTCCTCACCAGGTAAAAAAATTGGACTACTTACCAACAAACACAAATTTTTTTTAAAGTACTATTTCAAAGACATATAAAAGCTTATCCAGAAACCTTCACTTCTCAGAAGTCTATGAATATGGATAAAACTGTTAATGGCTTGTATTCTTTTTAAGTTTGTTCTTGCTTCTTATAAACTGGCAAAAACTTGAAAGTGTCAGATTGCTTAAAATTTTGTAATTTATAGTTTAATTTTATAATAAAAATTAAATAAGATTTAAAATAAAATGACTATAAAATTTATATTAGAAAATGTATAACTGTTGACTAAATAAATGATGGGCAGCTGGGTGGCACAGTGGATAGATTGTCAGTCCTGGAGTCAGGAGATCAGAGTTCAAATCTGGCTCCAAATACTTACTAATTGTGTAGCCCTGGGCAATTCACTTAACCCTGTTTGCCTCAGTCTCCTCATCTATAAACTGAGCTAGAGAAGGGAATGGCAAATTATTCCAGTATCTTTACCAAGAAAACCCCAAATAGGGTCATGAAGAGTCAGACACAACTGAAATAACTGAAGAAAAAACTAAATTATACTTCTCAATTAGATATGAATCTGTGAGCAAATATTTTCCTTTACATGTTTTAAAACACTGGACTTTATACAAACAAAAAGACAAGAATAATACGCATCTTTAGTTTTCCAAACATTTCTTAGAATAAATTGTGACATAGACTCACGATTTTATATGTGGAAAAATCTTAAAATCTGAGTGGGTGTTTACTGTTTCAATGGCTCAAACACTATGCACTTACCATCTACTACTATACACACAATGCTATATAAAATATGTTGTGACTATTTAAATAGAATATATGGTGCTAGTCTTCAAAACCTTAAAAAATGGGAGAAAAGAATTTCAAAAAGAGAAGAAAAAAACAAAAAGTGAAACCAGGATAATGCAAATTTAATACACAAGTAGAAATGGGCAAAGCAGCAAAAATCAGAGACTACTGATCAGAGAAGGCATCCAATTGTGTGACCATAATAATAATATGTGTAGTTAGTAGAATAGTGATTTTCAGACTTTTCTTTCCTCTAAAAAACCCTCCTTCAAATCACCTATAGACATACCTTTCAAATATTGCATTTAATACATTAATTTATATACTTAAGCCTTTCAAATACTTCATTTAGTATATTAATCTATATATACTTTTCAAAATATTTTATTTAGTGCTAATGTTATGTTTTTATATCAGATTCCATTTATGTATTATATTCTTCTTATACAAAAAAATTCTACCTTAGAAACTCACATTGCAGTGGAATGTGCACTGGATCCTGAGTCAGAGGACATGGGGTCAAATCCCAGCCCTGCAGGAAAAATCCAAGAAGGAAGACAGTAGTAAAACCTATGCCCTCAAAAGGCTCTACACAAATATACAAGTTAAGGCAATGAGCAAGATGAAATAGAATACCCAAAGTAAGGAGATAAAACTGACCTCATAGATATTACTAAGACTTGAAGGAATGAAGCTCATCATGGGAATGTGTATAGATGGATATTCATAATTCAAAAGAAACAGGGAAACAGGATAGGTAAAAGGTAGAGGGGAAATTAGCATTAAGTCCATATTAAGAAAGTATACTCATGCAAGGAAATTCCCTCCTCCCTTTTCCCTCCCTCCATCTCTCTCTCTCTCTCTTACACACACACACACACACACACACACACACACACACACACACACAGATAAATGACAGTGGTATTCTTGGGGGAGGAGAAGTAACAATTCCTCTTCATCATGGGGTTGGATGGGGAGGGGGAGAGTGATGACCCCCCCACCCTTTAAGTTTCTGAGTTTTTAGAGAAAGGAAGAAGAGGCAAGCTGGACATAGGATGTACCAGAAATTCATTCACTAATTTAGATGCTAAAAAGATACATATAAAAGGGCAAAAGATGGATACAAAGGCAAGAAAGGATAAACAGAGGAGTCTGGTGCAGTCCTAATTCACAGGTCAGATGACTGCTTTAACAGAGGCAAGCTTCCACACATTTACTGAAGCAGAAGCCTAAAAACAGCACAACAACAATCAAGAAATCCAATAAGAAAACTACTTAAAGTGACTTTATCCACACCAGCATTGCACAAGAAGTTAGCCAGAAGTCTATGGGCAATAGGAGAAGAGGCCTGCCAGAAAAGCCAGTGCCAGTGCAAGTGAACTAGACAGAAGCCTTCCAGCAGTCCCAGAGATGGGCCAAAGGGACATACTGCATGCCCAATTCTACACCTAAAAGCCACCAATCTGAGCAAAGCTTTCAGACCAAGACACCATAGTGTTGGATCTCCTGGATGCCAAAGAGAAACATCAATATTTGTTGTTCTAAATTTCAAAGTGGAGAGAAGCATGGCTTCTAAGCCCTCCACCTACCTGAGTGGTCAATGTAGGAATTAAGGTGACTAAGCATGGTCAACCACCTTACCCAAACATTCAGCAGGGTGTCAAACCTAGCCTTGGCATAAAGCCCCAATTTAACACCTAATGCTGAAAATATGAACACAAGACACCAACTATTATTAAGAATTATCACAAAAGCAGTGATATCCAAAACATCCTATAGCAAAGTATATTACCCACTTGAGCTGAGCTATCACAGAATGATAATAGCTCCAAGAGCTAGCTTTTTCAGACATCACAACTCTGAGGATTTGTTTTCTTGACCATAATTATTTGTGACAAAAGTTTGTGGTTACATTTTTTTAATAGGGGAGAGAATCTGAGAGAATGAGAAGAGCTAGCAATAATGATGCCCCAAAAAAGGAGAGCCACTGACACTTTCTTTTAATTCACAGAACAAATTACAGGAAATTAGGAAGATAAAGACAACTTTGAAAGCAAGATGTTTAAATCTATCTATTTTTAAGAAAAAGAAAGCTGTGTAAAATAGACATTCAAAGTGAACAGCACATTTTTACTTTACACATCAAGTGCTTAATGAATTCTTGGGTGGAGGGGAGGTTTGGTTAATGTTTATTGATTTTTTTCTATATCACTGTAGTTTTCCCCAATATATCTTCTCCTATGCCAAGAGCCATCTCAAATAATGAATAGCATTTTTAAGACAAAGGAAAAGGAAAAAGGGGGGGAAAGGGAAATTCACATAACTGATCAAACTTCAAAAAACTCTGAAAATATGTACAATGGACAACACTTATGACCTCCCCTCAATGCAAAGAGGTGGGTTGGGAATGCCTTCTCCTATCTCTTCTTTTGAGCCATACCTGTTCTTTGCATTTTTGTGACATTCGCTTTTGACTTTTTGTATATGTTCTTCCTGTTTGCATTATTGTAATCATTACACATATTGTATTCTTTGCTCTGCTTAAGATCACAGACACCCTTCCATGATTCTCTGTATTTATCAATTTATCATTTCTTACATCACAGCAATATTCCATGATATTCATGAATCACATTTTTTTAGCCATTCTCAAATCAATGGGCATCTCCTGTGTTTCCAATTCTTTGCTATCACTGCTGCTATAAGGTGATATGTATAAGGTGACTGCATAAGGTGTGTAAGGTATATAAGGCGCCTTTCTTCTTATTAGTGGTCTCCCTGAGACATGAACTCAGTAATGGAGTAATCTCTCAGGAAAAGAATATGAATACTTTAGTCACTTTGTCATTATCCCAAATTATTTCTCAAACTTGCATCAATTCACATCAAAACCTACAATATACCAGTGTGCCTATCTAACCATACCTCCTTCTGCATAGAATCTTCCAACTTCCGTCATCTTTGCTAATTTGCTGGGTGTGAGGTGAGGGTGGTTTTCAATTCCATTTCTCTTATTTTGATGATCTGTTGCATTACTCAAATTCGTCAGTGAGTTAGAAGGATGTTTACCCCAAGCAAGCATGTGAAGACTTCCCTGGCAGAATGAGTGGATAAGAACAATTTGTTCTAATGGCCACGAAGGCAGATGAAGGAGATGCTATGGAGTGCTTAGAGCTTGGTCAGACTTCAAAAACACAAAAGTCATCCACTGCACTCCAGGTCATCACCCGTCATTTTGACTTTTGTCCTGCTGTTAGACATTTATGACTTTAGAAGAGATGGTGAAGCTGATGACTGTGCAATTTTGCCTCACTTCAATTCATGCACAAGTCAAGACATCACCAGTCATCTCATGAAGTCATTGGTCTTCCTCAAAAATGAAGGATGAACAATAGTTGTTAATACTTAGTAATTCTTTTTTTTTTTTGAGGGGGTAGGGGAGGCAGTCAGGATTAAGTGACTTGCCCAAGGTCACACAGCTAGTAAGTATCAAGTGTCTGAAGTCAAATTTGAACTCAGGTCCTCCTGACTCCAGGACTGGTGCTCTATTCACAGTACCACATAGCCACCCCCTTAGTAATCTTCTGAAAACTGTTCATATCCTATGGTGAATGGTTTTTGGTTTTACATATCTAAATCTATACTTACATACAGCTATAGACACACACATACACATATACACAAATAGACATGTTATAAACAATATATGTCTAGACATCAAACCCTTATCAGAGAAATTTGATACTAGATTATCTCATAATCAACTACTTCCCTTCCTATTCTACAGGTATTTAATTTTGTCCCTGCAGAAAATTTTCAAGTTTATATAATCCAAGCTATTTTATCTCTTGTAATTGCCACAATACCTTATGCTGTTAAGGATACATTTCCTACTCAAAGCTATGAGAAATATATGATCTGCCTATCTTCTCATTATTTTAATATTATGATCTATAATATTAAGGAATGTCACTACTAGGTCTATATCCCTAAAGAGATTAAAAAAAACCAAGAAGGAAAAGGACCTATACGTACAAAAATATTTATAGCAGTTCTTTTCTGGGAGCAAAGAACAGAAATGGAGGGGATGTTCATCAATTAGGGAATGGCTGAACAAGTTGTGGTATGTGATTATGATGGCATACTATTTGTGCTATAAGAAATGATGAGCAATTGGGGCGGCTAGGTGGCGCAGTGAGTAAGAGTGCCGGCCTCGGAGCTGGGATGACCTGGAATCAAATCCGGCCTCAGAAAATGAGCACCCACACATAAATAATGACTGGCCGTGTAACCTTGAGCAAGTTACTTAACCCCAATTGCTTAAAAAAGAAGTGATGAGCAAGATGCTCTCAGAAAAACCTGGAAAGACTTACATGAGCTGATTCAAAGTGAAAAGTACTGTGTACAAAGTAACAGCCATATTGTAAGATGATCAACTGCAATACAATGATCCAAGACACCTCTGAAAGACTTATGATGAAAAATGCTATCCATCCCCAGAAAGAAAATTGACAGTATATGCAAATAAATCTAACTCCATTATAGAGAAGAGGAAACTAAGGAACAGAGAGAGTAAGTGACTTGCCTGAGGTCCCATAGCTAATAAATGTCTAAGGTAGGATTAGAGTTCAGGTCTTCCTGACTCCAAGTCCCATGCTTTTTAAGGGCATGGTTAGATGGTGGTTTATTGTTTAGTCATGTCCAACTCTTTGTGTCCCCCATTTAGAGTTTTTCTGGTAAAAATACTGGAGTAGTTTGCCATTTCCTTCTCCAGTGGATTAAAACAAACAGTGGTTAAGTGACTTGTTCAGGATCACACAGCAAGTAAGTGACTCAGATGTTCCTGACTCCAGGTCCAGAGTTTTATCCACCGAACAATCTAGCTGCTTCTCATAATGATAGAACACTACAGTTTTCCTCTAAAACTTAAAAATAGCATTAAAAAAATCAGATGAGGTAGGGAATTAGAAACTCACTGAGCATTATTTTTTCATTAAAATACAGAATAATGACTACATATGGAGAGAAAGAAGAATGTTAAGAGGTGAAAGTTGAATAGGAAGATTCAATCTATCAATAAGCCTTTTTAAAGCATTACTGTGTTGCAGGTACTGAGCTCAGCTGTAGACATTAAAAAAAGGTGACCCACTAGAATACATACTAGCCTCTGCATTCAACTAGATAAAATCTAAGTAGGCCAAGTGGAAAAAACAACAAGAATCTGTAAGAATTCCATAAAATAGCAACAATGAGGAAAAGAAACCAAAGTAGGTTGCCAGAAGGTACAATAAAAACACACAGCAGCATAATGCTCAGTGAAAGGCACAGACATGTTTGTTTTACAATCTCAGAGCCAAACCGGTGGGTGGATCCAATTAGAAATATGAACTGTTGTCTGGTGCAGGCTAGCTTTCCATTTCTCACTTCTCTCCCCTGTTCCCCCCTCTCAACTTCTCACAATCTTCTAGAATTACTTTAATCAGTTACTCAACACAACCTGCCATAAGAAGTATGCAACTTAATTCATTATAGGCCCAGTACAGTGTACCAGAGTTCTACTGGTAAAGTCATGCATACATTGTATAGATTTTTGTCAAAATTCAGCTTGTTCAGTTAAAAGTAAATAGTGAAAAGCAAATTGTGCAAGCAATCTAGATAAAAGGACTTACAGATAAGGTAGGTTATCTATAGGCAGATAACCAACAATGTTCTATAGCTCCCTACTCAAGATATTCCAGATAACTATCCCCGTTAATCAAACATCTCCATTCTCCCCAACTCTTTATTCACATACAGACCAATTACTATCCAGGACCTATAATTCCACCCACCTCATGCCTTGGATTCCATTCTCATGACAATTCACAATCATAAGGGCCATTTCCCACCAGAGACAGTGTTGTCTGAACAACTGCTCCTACTACAGGTGAGGGACTAAGCTAGGCAGATACAGTAGATATATAATAGTTAGAAAGCCCAAGAATGACAGTGGAATGTAGTTATATAATTAATAAAAACAATAATTGTGAACGAAGATCACATATATACTTAAAGACAGTAGTGCATACAAAGGTAACTACTCTCATCCATTCTTTGCTTTAACCTAATCAAACTTAAGGCAACTTTCCTGAAACACTGACCAGATCACAAAAGAATATTGAAACAAAGCCTATTCTTCTTTGTTGCTTTCATACATTTTCAGAATGAGGAAAATAGTTTTTAAAAAAAGGCTATAGAGAACAAAGCTACAATTTGTAATTAGCTCCAATTTTATAACAAGCTTTTATTTTAAAGGGACATTTAGAAAAATCTATGTTAGGTGTTTTCAAGGACCTTTTAAAAATACTTGAACCCACATTTTAAAACATACATTATTACTAAGTCGTGAGGTTCAAAAGTGGCCCAGTAGATATGACACTGGACTTGAATTCCAGGAAGACCTGCAAATCACTTAACCTCTGTCTGCCTCTGTTTCCTCATCTGGAAAAACGGGAATAACAATAGCACCTACCTCTAAGGATTGTTATAAAGACCAAACAATGTTTGCAAAGTGCTTTGTAAACCTCAAAAAAAAGTATATACATTCCAGCTGTTGTTTAAGTAGAAAAGCAATGTTTTGTTAAAGTTGAACTTTTATCACTAGAACAGTTTAGTTTTTCTGTTGCAATTACGAATGTATACAGTGATGCTTTGAATGTGTCAAGAAACAGTTCAATTAAATACAATAATCATTTGTTAAAGTCCTACCATGAGAAAGGTGCTACAATAGGCACCAAGGAAACTAAATGAAAAGTCCCCATCCACAAAGACTGTAAATTATTTATTTAAGCTATAAAAGGAAATGCAAAACTAATTACCTCTCAATAACCTTCATTCTCCCAGTTTGGCTCCGCCACTATTATCAAAGGTATCTCAGCTCCTATCACAGAGCAGTGGCTTGTTAAAACAGATTGTCCCACAACAAATTAACCAGAGAACAATGTTGCTCACTTTCAATTACCCACACCATCAATGGAAAAAAAAACAAAGGGACGCTAATGCAAAATTCTTAAATTTGTTTTATTTTCTTTTAGAATACATTTTTGTACTTGCATTTGAATACAACTAAGTTGATATATGCTAGGAACTGTTATAGGAATGTAAATTTTTAAGATCTTCCCTGGCCCTAGGCTTAAGTGCACCTGGAGCCTGTAGTGGGAGGCTTGTTTTTCAGGAGATACTTTCTGATTGGGCAGTGGGTCAAGAAGGTTGTTACATTCTCTGAGCCTGGCAAAGGCTATATAAACCTTGATGTGAGACTTTGTTTTAGGGCTCACTTTGAGAAGTGTTGTGTGATTTGACCAGAGAGACTCTGGGCAGCCACTGAGAGGCCCCCGGCTTTGAAAACCCAGATGTTGATGCTTCCCTCTCTGGTAACTGACTAGGTATGGATGTAATGGTCAAGACAGTTGGAGGCCTGTCTGCTTCATATGTTTTCCTGTTTTCTTGTAACTTCTGTCTGTAAACTCTGAAGTTTGGGGTGCTGACTTTTTCCCCTGAACAAGGTAAAGATATGTTTGTTTGACTTTTTTGTGCTCTGTGACTGACCAAATGAATGTACTGCCCAGGGGTGGAGTAGTACTGGGAAATTATTGAATTACACTTGGTGAATGCTGTATTTGGAATTATGCTGTATTTTAATTTTGTTCTTAATTTGTCACTGAATAAAATGGAGAGTGGCTATTCTGGTATTTTGAATCTTTGGGAAGTTGCCTTTGCTTGGCATTACAAACTCAAAACCTTCAAAGAAAATCCACTGTAAGATTTACAATGAGGAGGAAGGTAGTAAGCATTTATATGCTTACTACAGGCCAGGCACTGTCCTAAGTGCCTTCTTACAAAGATTTCATGTGATCCTCACAACAACCCTGTGAGACAGGTGCCATCGTGATTCTGTTTGACACTTGAGGAAACTGAGGCAGAGAGGTTAAGTGATCCAGGGTCACACAAATTTGAAGTCAGGTCTTCCTGACCCCAGGGCTAGTATTCTAGCCATTATGTCACCTGGATGCCTCTATACAATGTTTCTAATAAATGAAGAGTGTCATAAATGCATTAGTAGCACCACCACCCCCAGAGTCAGAGAACATGGGTTAAAAAATCCCACTTTTGATGATTACATCTTGTGTGATAGTAGTCTCTCCAGTCTCCATTTCTTCATTTGTAAAAGGGGTGAGGTGGAATAGAAAGCCTCTGGCATCCTTTCAGCCCTGGGTCTAGAATTCAATGATTTCTTAATTACCAAATTAATGGCCTTTTCTCAGTCCTTATCTTTCCTGACTCTCTGGAATGTGTGACACTAATAACCACTATTAGCAGTATTTGTGACATTGTTATCTTTCAGTATACATCTTTGTTAAGACCCTGATTCGTCAGTTAGTTTAGTTTTACAAAGGTGTCTTCAAGACTTTTATGAGTTCAAGGAGCTACAGCTTGAGCTGGTGACATGGCTTCTTGGGGAGCCAGGCCATAACAAGGCCAGCATATAGGAGGTCAGAACACTTTAAATTGAAATCAAGATATCCTTTGGTAAATATATATTTCTATATGGAAATATGGCAAGCTATGTTTACCTGAACCAGCACTGTATCCTTAGCTGAACATCCTTTTTATGCTATGGCTAAGTAAACTTCCTTTTTAACTGTCCAGTGGTCTATAAATATCTCATTTTACAGCAATACCAAACCTGAACCACTAGAAAAGTCTGTGTAAGGCCTAGCCAATACTTTTCTATTTGGCCATTCTTTTGTTGGATCATCATGTATATCTTATTACCTAATTGTAAGCATACCCCAACTCTTCTTTCTGTATCCTCTTCTCTATGGATACATAAATGCAAAACAATATGTAAATGTTAAAATGCTATAAAATATTAGCTATTATTGTTATTGTACCTTCTTCTTAGTTATCAATATTTCCCATGGGTTTAATGACCACTTCTCTGTAGATGATTCCCAGATAAGACACTTCCAGAATTAGTCTCTTAACCTTTAGTCCTGCATCACCAAGAGTTTACTCATAAGATCTCAAACTTAACATTTCCAAAACAAATTTTTTATCCTTCCCCAAAAATGTGTTCGCCCCAAAACTGTGTGCAACAGAAATCCTTATCCAAATAATATTCAGAGGCTTCTCAAGGTAGGAAGCAGAAAAGAATGGTTTATTATGATCTTGAGAAAGGGCCACCCTCCAGACAAATGGTCAGAGAGGAGAAGCAATTTACAAAAGGAAATGGCAAAGTTATAATGCCCTAACCCGGAATTCTCCCCCACCCCCTGCTGACCCTTTTCTTCCATTGGCTAGAAGTCAGCTGCACAATCTAAGCACAGCAATCTACCTCGAGTACCTGAACAAGGAAATAGACCATCCAATGTACATTTGAGAAAGCACTTCTGTCCTTATTTGGCACATCTTATGCTGAAGTGTCACTGAGAAGAGGGGTGACTCCCTACCGTTCTGAGTTTTGAGTCCTTGTAAATCATGTGATTTCCGGTGAAGGGGAACTTGGGCCTGTTTCCAACAAAAAGCCAGATGTTAGAGTTTAGTCTGAGAAGTATTCACTTCTTTCACTCACCACTTGGCCGGGCCAAGGATATCACCACTCTTCCAGTCAGCCAGGCTTACAATCTCAAAGTAATTCTAAACTCCTCACTCCTCCTCATCCACCAGATCCAATTAATTGTCAAGTCTTACTAGTGATACTTGTGACAGTCTCTATTCTACATTTATAGGGCATAACCCTAGTTCATTACTTCATCACTTCTTACTAGTTATTTTACTTCAGTCTTCCAATTTTAATTTCCCTGCCTTCAGTCTCCTCTCCAAGCCATCTTCTACACAGTTACCAAAGCACAGGTCTGACCATGTCACTCCCCGCACAAGAAGCTTTAGGGGCTCCATCTCACCTCTTAAAAATGAAGTCAAATTCCTCTGTTCAACACTTGAAGGCCTTTAAAACCTGGATCAGACTACCTTTCCTAACATATTACATGACACTCCTCTCCTTCCAATCAAATTGTTCTACTTACTTAATTACTCTTCATACTCAACATTTCCTCTCTCATCTCCTGGCCTTTCTATAGGCTATCATCCATGTCTGGAATTATTATACATTTACCGTGTGTGTGTGTGTGTGTGTGTGTGTGTGTGTGTGTGTGTGTGTGTGCGCGCATGCACATCTGTGTGTGTGTATTTGTAATTTCTTTATATGTGTACACATTGGTTCCAAGATAGAATGTTAAGGATAGAATTGTCAGGAATATTTTATTTTTGTCTTTGTATCTCCAGTTGTTCACACAATGCCTGGCACACAGTAAGCATTTAATAAATGCCTGATGATTGAAGAACTCTAGATTTTTATCATTTGCTAGCTACCTATCCACCTAGTTTCGACTACCCTATAAAATACCCTCTCCCTTCCACTTCAGTTATGGTCAGATTCTTCATTGCTCCACAGATACATCAAGTTTGTTACTATTTCCAGAACTCTACTTGTGCTGTTCCTCCTTGCTTAGAACTAGTGCTGTTCCTCCTTGGGGTGGCTAGGTGGCACAGTGAAAAGAGTACCAGCCTTGGAGGCAGGAGGACCTGAGTTCAAATCTGGCCTCAGACACTTAACACAATATCACAGGGGTAACTAGGTGGTACAGTGAATAGAGAACAGGATCTGGAGTCAGGGGGACCTGAGTTCAAATTTGGCCTCAGACACTTGACACTTAATGGCCGTGTGACCTTGGGCAAGTCACTTAACCCCAACTGCTCTGCCTTCCCCCCTCCAAAAAGCACAAAAAAAAAAAAAGCTCACATTCTAAAGGGGAAAGCAACATAAAAACAACAGCACCATTAGTTCTGATAACATTAATAGAGTAACTTCTTGTTAATGTAATTAAATGCCATAAATTTTAAATGTATTTCATAGTTAATTTTAACCAGATTACCTACATTAAGAGTCAGGAGAGTTTGGCTCTAACCCCAACTCTGCCTCTAGCTGCATAATCTTAGAGAAATCATTTGACCTCAGGGTCACCATCTAAATAATGTGTAATGCAACTAGATGAACTCTAGTATTTTTTCCAAATCTCTGATTTATCTCTCTATACCCTTTAACTATAGGCCTCTCACATCCAATTGCGCCTATCCATTTAAATCTGACAATAAAATGGTGCTGGATGAAACATTATAATCTAATAATTATATTTTTATTTTAAATTATTATTAATTTACAAACTTAAAGTTCTCCCTTATTTGCATCACTTTCACTAATATAAAATGTTACCTAAAAAAAATCCAGGAAACCTTCTCAATTTGTAGCTTGACAATCTGCAGTTTCAATTATTTACTGTGTGCCTAATTAAGCAAGGAAACACTGATGGTAGTTAACAATTCAGCTACAACCTGAAGTCAACAATTATTCTTGTAAAGACCCTGTAGTTTAGTTCCTAATGAAGGACTTATATCTATCTACCATAGGTACAGTAGAATATCAGAGAACTTAAATTCCTTAAACCAAATCCACATGAATGGGGAGGTCTTCCTATAATATAAAACCTAGAAGATAACCAATTATTTCTGAGGATGGAAAGGATGGAAGGAAAGAACAAAGGAGGGGGGTGGGGGAAGGGAGAAGCCTTAAATATTACAACACTATGGGCGGCTGGGTGGCGCAGTGAATAAAGCAACAGCCCTGGAGTCAAGAGGACCTGACTTCAAATTTGGACTCAGACACTTGACACACTCACTAGCTGTATGACTTTGGGCAAGTCACTTAACCCCAATTGCCCTCCAAAAAGCAAAAAAGAAAATTTACAACACTACATATTGTACTATTAGATTAAAAATAAACAAATAGTTACTTAAGCAGTTTAGTAGCAGATGATTTTTTAAAAACTAGAATCACTAAATATTGATTCTAATTTTTAGCAAAGTTTACAAGCACATTGTTTTATAATTCTTTAATCTAGACTACAACCTCAGATAGAATGTTATGTATGCAAATGCTCAAGCCATACTTCTGAATGCTTTTCTGAGTCACAATTATCAAGGACAGCATTTTATTTAAACCTTCTACCATTGAAACTAATCAAACTACAGACTACCTGATGGAAAGATTACCTGATTATATATCATAAATATTTCAAAGCATAATTGAAAAGAAAGCAGAAAATCATTGTATGTCAAATAAAGCTATTTTATAACAGGAAAAAACTGAAAGGTACTTGTCCTCAGATCGCCAAATGACTTCTGACAACTGTCTGAAAACATCTACTGAGATAACATCTACTGAAATAAATACTAGTAAAAACTGAGGTAAGTTGTTTTGGTCCCCTCAAAAGCAAAAAAATTTTCTTCACTAAAGCTATATTCTCATTTTACCCTTTCTGAACACAACAATAACAATTCTGAATTCTTAAATATTATTTATCAATGAAACAATTCAAAATATACTACCCTGCTCCTGAACCCAAGGTAAAAGAACTGGGACAAGATGCAAAAATGTTAGTATATGGAGGACACATAATAAATCTATTGTTATATTAAGGGAATCAAAATGCTGAAACTTGAATACATAGGATGTGTCAACATTAAAGGAAATATTATGGTGGTAGTTGACCAAAATGACATCACTATGCTAAAGTCAAGTTTCAGTGTGTCCAATTGTGGTTGATCAGACCAAAAAGAGCTCAGAATATTCATCAGGCACAAATAGTCCATGTAAACATTTGGGATGAATTATCTAAATTTGTGGATCCTGCATTTCCTTTGAGCTGTTTCAATTTTGCTTTCCTCATAAAGTATAGCACTTTCTCTAATGTGGGCATGCTCTGCTGAGCAGTCCCGTGCCAGTGTCTCCCATGTCACACAATCAATACCAAAGTTCTTAAGAGAGAGCTTGAGAGTGTCCTTGTATCTCTTCTTCTGACCAACATGTGAACACCTGCCTTGTGTAAGTTCTCCACAAAATAGTCTTTTTGGCATGCATACATTTTGCATTTGAACGACGTGACCAGCCCATTGGAGTTGGGTTCTCTGAAGCAGAGTTTTAATGCCTGGCAGTCCAGTTTGAGAAAGGACCTCAATGTCTACTATCTTACCCTGCCAGGTGATCTTCAGAATACTCAAATACCACTCAAATGGAAGAAATTCAGGCATGGTACTGGTAAGCTATCCAGGTTTTACAAGCATACAACAATGAGGTTAGCACAACGGCTCTACAGACCTTCAATCTGGTAGTCAGTCTAATAACTCTTCTCACCCAGAGCCTACCAAACACTGAGCTAGCTCTGGCAATGCGTGTGCCAACCTCATTATCAATGTGTACATCCTGGGAAAAGTACACCACCAAGGTAAATAAACTTATCCACAGCATTCAAAACTTCTCCATTTGCTGTAACCGATGGTTCCACACATGAATGGTGTGGTAGTGGCTGATGGAGCACCTGCGTTTTCTTAATGTTAATTGTTAGGCCAAAGTTAGCACAAGTAGCAGAGAACTGATCCATTCTTTGTTGCATCTCAGCTTCAGAGGCTGTACTGAGTTCACAATCATCTGCAAACAAAAAATCATGCACCAATACTCCCTTCCTCCACTTTGGTCTTGGCTTGTAGGCTTTTCAAGCTGAAGAATATCCCATCAGCGCAGTAGCTATACTTGATGTGGTGTTTACCCTCATTGAAAGCATTTGACAACATAGCTGAAAATATCATGCTAAAAAGCACGGGAGGAAGCACACAGCCTTGTTTCATTCCACTGGTGACTGGGAAAGCATGAGGGAACTGTCCATTATCCAGAACCCAGAATAAAAACATATATAGAGATAGCTAGATAGCCATTGTATATGTATAGATGTAGGGTGTTTCAAAATCTTAGCTATAAAAGTTTTAAACTGCAATAAGATATTTTAGGATACTGTATATCCGCTCCAAAGTTCCTCATTAGAATGGCATCTTTTGCAAGAAACCATATGAAAGGTAACTTCCTAGTACAAAATTACTATAATCCTGCTATTACAAGAATATAAAAAGTTGAGGTAAAATGATTATTTAATTTCTTAATTTATACTCTGATATTTTGGTCCTCTATTAAGTTGTGTTGGGTTGTTTTTTTTTTTTTTACAAAAATATTTCTTCTTGAAGAACTGACCAAATGAAATATTACAGCAGTACTATGATCTGGTCACTTCAATAAGTTGAAGAAGGTCCAAAAATAGGGTACCCACCATGATTCTAGTCACCAAGGCTTAAACTGTAGGCATCAACCTCACCTCCTCTTTCCCCTTCCTCCCTATCACCAATAACTTGCCAAGTTTTGCCAATTCTAGCTCAACAACATTTCTAGTATTTGGCATTCTAGCCCCATGTGACCTTAAGGTCGCACATTTTCCACTCCTGATTAGTCTAGCCCTTTCCTCCGCTCATAAGATCACAAGAGATTCCTTACTGGTCTCCCTACCTTTAATTCTCTTCTTTCCAAGTCATCTTCCATACAGCTGCCAAATTTCTAAAGAAAAAGTCTGACCATTTAACAACTCTGGTTAAAAACATTCATGTTCCAATGCACCTTGCTCCCTTCTTAGCAGAAGTTGTAGACTATGAGTGTGGATGGTATAGAACAATGCATGAACTACTAGAATCAGTTAATATATTAGCTAAATTTTTTTTCCTCTTTCATTCTTTGTTACAAGAAATGGCTCAGTTAGGAAGTGTATGTATTCAGAAGGAAGGCAATATAAAAACAAAACAAAAATATTTTAAATATTCATCTTCCAATAACAGAAACTGGAACCTGGAGGTTAAGATTTTTATTTTAAAATGTTGGAGTGATAGAATTAAAATAATGAAGACTTTGGTTCAAATTGTACCTTTGATCATTACTAAGTTTCTCTACAATGGTTCAAGACATTGAGCATATCTGAACGTGTTTATGTGTAAAACAAGGATAATAATGGCTACAAAAATTATTACACAAGGCTGGCATGAGGCTCAAATGAGATAATGCATATAAAGTGCTTTATAAACAGTAAAGCAAAATAAAAGTGTCAATTATTAAGGTGGTAGACTTGTTTTGTTTATAAAAATTATTTCCTAAGATTTCCATTATCACTATAACAAAAAATGGCTGAAGAGTTAAAACACTGAATGCAAAGTTCAATTAAAGACCAGTCAAATATTCATGTGAGAAAATAAATTTCATAGTTCCATTATTCTTGCTAAGTATGTCATCATACAAGAATCCAGGGGAAATAAAAGAGTTAAGATGATAGAGTATCAGGGATGTATAGACCAGCACCTCCACCATAACCCTCCACAAAGAAATAGAAAACACATTAAAGTGAAAACTCTCACAGACTGGGAGATCAAAAAACAAAACAAAACAAAAAAACAAAAACCACTAAGCTATTTTCCCATCCAAAGTCAGCAAAAAAGAGAGAGAGAAAGAGATCTATGTATACCAGGAACACTCTAGCTCAAGGATGCGGGCACCAAAGTTGTCCACCAGGGTAGGAAGCACCAGAGACCAGGGCCAAAAAAAAAAAAAAAGAGGTACCAGAAGGATGCCAAATGTCTCCAGGATGCTGAAACAGGTCTCAAATATCAGTTGTCATGCGAAGTTCAAGGTCACAGACACAGGGAAATCTGAGGATTGCATGTGGGCCAATAGGTGGCATTCTGGGGTAATAACCCATCCCAGGCCCAAGACTAAGTACTGAGCAAAGAACAAGCTCAGAAACAAAGCAGAACAGGGATCCGGGTTCTACCCTCCAGCACAATCTGAAACCTGAAGTGGAAAAACCAGAGCAGGGATAACACAAAACAGGAGCTGGGACCCTACAGTTGTGTCACTCTAAATCTTCCTTCAGAGCTTTCTAGCTAGCCAAGCAAGAGTGGCTTAGTCTAGCTGCAATCTACTGGAGCTTCCAACCAGGGACATATCCATCAGCATGTTGTTCAGACCCAAACCCTACGTCAGGAATTTTCAAAGTTCAAACAAGGAGTGTACTGAACAGGTTTCTTGGGAGCACTGAAAATATGCAGATACCTGGCCTGAGATGTCTCTGACACACTGCAATGACACAAAAATCAAAACCCCAAGAAAGAAAGAAAAAGACCCAAGAGAACAAAAGCATAGGACAAATGTTCCCTGTTTCTTCCAGGGAAGAAAGGAGAGGAAAGATAAAGAAAATTATGTCATACAACTGAGAAAAACAAATGGGTTAAGAGTTATGACACTTGAACAAGTAATGAACAAGTATGAACACAACCACATAACTGGTCAAAAGAGGGAAGAATACACACAGAAACAAACACACACACACACACACACACACACACACACACACACACACACACACACACCCGTGAGTGCAGAAATATATTTCACTCAACTGGGGAAAAGAAATTGAAAAGGTTTAAGGGAAAGGAAGAAATAAGAGAGAAGGAAGATGAAAGGAAGGATTCATCAGAAGCAACACATTCTTAGAAAGTGAGGAGGAATCAAAGGGAAAGAAAAGTATGAAAAAAGAATATAGGTAAATACACAATTATGACAACAATCATAATTTTGAATGTGAATAGAATGTACTTACCCATATGTGAAAGAGAATAGCAAAATGGAGTAGAAACAAGAGTCAAACAATATGCTGGACACAAGAAGCATACTTAAAACAAAAAAGATGGGGCAGCTAGGTGGGCAGTGAATAAAGCACCGGCCCTGGAGTCAGGAGGACCTGAGTTCAAATCCGACCTCAGACACTTAACACAAAACCTAGCCCTGTAACCTTGGGCAAGTCACTTAACCCCAACTGTCCTCCGAAAAAGCAAAAAAAAAAAGAAAGAAAGAAAAAGAAATGTTGATAATTTTTTTTAATGCTCAGAGTTAAAATAAGGAGCTGAAACAAAATCTATTATGCTTCACTTGATATAAAAAAGGGGGAAAGGGGGGCGGCTAGGTGGCGCAGTGAATAGAGCACCGGCCCTGGAATCAGAAGGACCTAAGTTCGGAGCCGGCCTCTGACACTTAATCCATACAAACAAAAACCTAGCCGTGTAACCTTGGGCAAGTTACTTAACCCCAACTGCTTTAAAAAAAAAAAAGGGGGGGGGAAGGGGAGAAGGATAGCATTAATGATCTCAAAAGAATATCAAAAATAGACCTAATTAGAAAAGATAAATTTTGCTGAAAAATAGCATAGACATTGAATCAATATCAACACTATGTATACATGTACATACATATGTGTGACACATATACCTACAAATACATACACATCAAAGAGCAGAGCAACTAAATTATTAAAAGATAATTCAAATGAATTACAACAAAAAACAGATAGGGGGCGGAGTCAAGATGGCACAATAGTAACAAGAAGAAACAGAGTAAAAACTATCAATGTGTGGGCCTCTCAAACCTAGATAAATCTAACCAAAAAAATAAATGAAGGGGCGGCTAGGTGGCGCAGTGAATAGAGCGCCGGCCCTGGAATCAGAAGGACCTGAGTTCGGAGCCGGCCTCAGACACTTAATCTGCACAAACAAAAACCTAGCCGTGTAACCTTGGGCAAGTTACTTAACCCCAATTGCCCTAAAGGGGCAGCTAGGTGGTGCAGTGAGTAAGAGTGCCGGCCTCGGAGTTGGGATGACCCGAGATCAGATCCGGCCTCAGAAAATGAGCACCCACGCATAAATAATGACTAGCCGTGTAATCTTGAGTAAGTTACTTAACCCCAATTGCTCAAAAAAAAAAAATGAAAAGGAAACAAAGGATCTGATCTCATCCTCCTTCCCCCTACTCTCCTGTAGGGTGAGATAATTTTAGAAAAGTTACACTTGGTAGAAGCCAGGAGACTATTTTCAGGAGTAGAAAAGAATATCCCTATTTTCTTCTGTATATGGCATGCTAATAAATATGCATTTGGGCATAAAAGACAAATGCAGAAAGGCAGAAATATTAAATGTGTCTTTGTGGACAATAATGAAATAAAATTATATTCAATAAAAGGATCTTTGAAGCAAACATTAAATTTTAATTGGAGACTAAATAACTTAAGCCTTAAGATTGGTTGGTCAAATAAAATTATTTTTTTTTTTTACAAATGCTTTAACTTCTGGTTTACATCATTCATTTCCACCAGATTTTGAGTTACAATTTTTTCCCCATTTTTCCCCTACCCAAAACCCCAGAATAGCAATCCCACAAAATATCCCTTCCTCCAATCTGCTCTCTCCCATATCTTCTCCCATATCCCCTTCAACTTTGCCATTAGGGCAAGGTGAATCTCTGAGCCCCAATGCCTGAACATCTTATCTCCCAATTACATGCAAAATAGTATTAATAATAGGATTTATATACATTTGAAACATTTAAATTTTAAGACTTCGAATTTCAGATCCATTCCCTTCCTCCCTTGTCACCCACTCCCTCTGGGAAGACAAGCAATTCAGTATGTGTTGTACATGTATAGCTATGCAAAACATTACCATAGTAGATATATTGTAAAAGACTGCTTATATTTCCCTCCCACCCATCTCACCTCCCACCTGGTCCATTCCCTACTTTGATCCTGTCCCTCTTTGAAAGTGGGTACTTCCAACCTCCCCTCTCCCCAGAATGCCCTCCCCTCCATCATCCCCCTCTCATCCCCCTTCCCCCTACTCTCCTGCAGGGTGAGATATCCCATTTAGTATGTATGTCATTCTCTCCCTGAGCCAAATTCAATGAGAATATGGTTTTGCCTTTTTGCCTTCCTGTTCTTCCCCTCCCCTGCAACTACTTCCCCTTGCCTCTTCTACATGAGGTAGTTTATCCTACCCTGTCTCTCCCCATCTCCTCTTGTCACTTTCCTCTCTCACCTCTTAACTTCACCCCTTAAGTATCATTCCTTCCCAACAAATTCAATCTGTGCCCTCTATCCATGTATACCTGTAAACATATATACACACATTCACATATATATTCATATATCCATATACCCTTCTTCAATTATTTTCATAATGAGAAAGGTTTCATCAGACACAGCTATTGTTTTTCCATGTAGGAATGTAAGCAGTTCAACTTTGATAAGTTCCTTTTGATTTCTTTTCCCTGATTACCTTCTCAAGCATCTCTTGCTTCTTGTGTCTGAATGTCAAATTTTCTATTCAACTCTGGTTTTTCCCTCAAGAATGCTTGAAAGTCCTCTATTCCACTGAATGACCATATCTTCCCCTGAAACAAGATACTCAGTTTTGCTGGGTAGGTGACCCTTGGCTTCAATCCCAGCTCTTTTGCCCTCTGGAATATCATATTCCATGCCCTTCGATCCCTCAGTGTAGAAGCTGCCAGGTCCTGGGCTATTCTGATTTTGTTTCCACAATAGTGGAATTGTTTCTTCCTGGCTGCTTGTAGTATTTTCTCCTTGATCTGGAAGTTCTGGAACCTGGCTATAATATTCCTAGGAGTTTTCTTTTGGGGATCCTTTTCAGGAGATGATTGGTGGATTCTTTCAACCTCTATTTCTCCCTCTGGGTCTAAAACATCAGGGCAATTTTCCTTGAGAATTTCTTGAAGGATGATTTCTAAGTTTTTTCTTTGGTCATGGCTTTCAGGTAGTCCAATAATTTTAAAATTATCTCTCCTGGATCTATTTTCCAGGTCAGTGGTTTTTCCCATGAGATATTTCACATTGCCTTCTATTCTTTCATTTGTTTGGATCTGTTTAACAGCATCTTGATTTCTCATAAAGTCACTAGCTTCCATTTGCTCCAGTATAATTCTGAAGGAATGATTCTCCTCAGTGAGCTTTTGAGATTCTTTTTCCATCTGGCAAATTTGGCTGTTTAAGGCATTCTTCTCCTCATTGCCTTTCTGAGCCTCTTTTGCCATTTGAGTTAGTCTATTTTTTAAGGTGTTATTTTCCTCAGTCAGGCTGTTGACTGTCATTTCATACTTTTCTTGCATCTTTCTCATTTCTCTTCCCAATTTTCCCCCCACTTCTCTTATCTGCTTCTTAAGGTCCTCTATGGCCTGTAGCCAGCTTGTATTTTCATTTGGGGCTTTTGGTGCAGGAGTTCTGACCTCATAGTCCTCCTCCATGCTTTGATCCTCTTTGCCCCTAAAATAGGAGTCCAATGTTGAATTTTTCTGTTTATTTTGTTTCTTTTGCCTAGGCATGTTGCCACTTAATTACTTGATTTTTGGGCTTGTTGCCACAGTAGGACTCTGCCACCAGACAGGAGAGCTTCCATCCCAAACGTGGGGTCTTCACAACTTCTGGAGGTTGGGTGGCCTCTGTAAAACCTCCACCTACTCTGGCAAATTGGATTCCCATCCCAGACCTCTCCCCAAGACCACAATCCAGATCCAAGCAGATTAAAGCAAGAGCGATTAACCCCCAGACTGATTGCTGGATCTCTCTACAATTCGCAGACCAGGAGCTGGAACTGACACTGACACTGCAAAATGGCCTCTGTGCAGAGTTTCCTCAGCAGCTTTTTGCCCCCAGGGGAGGAAGCCAACGCTTCCCCAAATACTGATCCCAAAGTCCATAGGGCACTAACCTCTCTCTCTGTCCTAGGCATATTTGTGCTGATAATTCTGGAATTGCCACAGCTGCTGGTGTTCTGGGGTCCCTCCAGCCAGCTGCTAGCCCGGCCACCCTGGGGCTAAAACCGTGGCTCATGTGGGCCTGGGCTCAGCTCCCAGAGCGCTGCACTGTCAGTTCCCAGTGCACTGTGCTGCCCGCTTTCAGAGTGCTGTGCTGGCCGCTCCCTGCAGGGCTGCTGGGCTGTCCTCAGCAGGAGGTTAGCTTCTCTGTGTTGTTCTATGGATGCTGGGGCTCCAGAAGTTGTTCAGATTCCCCTTTTACATTGTTTGGAAATAGTGTTCAAATAAAGTTATTAAAAAATAATGACAAGGGGTGGCTAGGTGGCGCAGTGAGTAGAGCGCCAGCCCTGGAGTCAGAAGGACCTGAGTTCAGATCCAGCCTCAGACACCTAACACACACAAACAAAAAACCTAGCCATGTGACCTTGGGCAAGTTATTTAACCCCAATAGCCCTCCAAAAAGCAAAAATAATAATAATAATAATAATAATAATGACAATATATCAAAAGACAGCGAGACACCATACCAAAATTTTGCAGGAAAACCGAAGGAGGAATTTAGAGAAAAAATTTTATCTCTAAGCAGTAAGAAAGAGAAAGAAAGAGAGAGAAAGTAAGAGAGAGAGGAGAGAGAGAGAGAGAGAGAGAGAGAGAGAAGACAACATATCAACAGATTTGGCATGAAACTTTTTTTTTAAAAGGTAGTGAACAAGTTTAAATTACACACCAGAATAAAAATCCTGAAAATGAAAGGAGTAACAAAAATGAAAGCAAAACATTTTTATTAAATTAATAAATAAAACCAGGAACTGTTTTTTAATAAAAGACAAATAATTAGCTAACTTAATTTTTTTAATTAAGTGAAATTATTTCTATCAAAAACCAAAAAGAATTCACAAAAAATTAAGATTGAATAAAAGCAATTATGTGCTTTTCACCCAACTGTATGCCAATAAAATTGATAAACTGAAATGAATTAACATTTACAAAAATATCAATTGTCTGGATCAACAGAACAATAAAATATTTAAATAACACAATCTTTGGGAAAAAAATAGGAAACTGAACAAACTATAAATGAACTCCCAAAGGAAAAAATTCCAGGATCAGCAGAATGTATTAGTGAATTCTACAAATCATTTAAGGATCAATTAGAGTATTATATTTGAAAATAATAGGGAAAATTAGTAATGGTGCCACCAAATTCCTACCACAATCAAATATGATATTGATGCCTACACTGGACAAAGTTATAGCAGAAAAAAAAATATTTTCAATATGCCTAATAAATACTGATGCAAAAATTGTAAAGAAAATACTATCACAGGGACTACAGCAACATATTACCAAGATTACACACTGTCCTCAGGCTAGATTTATATGTTAATGTTGGGCTGGTTCAATATTCAGAAACTTTAAACATAACTGACCATATTAATTACAAGGATGACAAAAATCATACAATTATATGAAAAGTTGCAGAAAAAACTTGTGACAAGATACATAACACATTACTGGTAAAAACAGTAGAAAGCATAAGAAGAGAAAGAGCTTTCCCTAACATAAGTTATGTCTTTCTAAAACCAAGAACCAGCTTTCTCTATAAAGGAGATAAACTTGAAGCTTTTCCAGTAAAATCAGGGGTAAAACAATATTACAGGATATAAAATATACCCATGTAAATTATGAGCATTTTGTATATACCAAAAAATTAGACAAAAAGAGAAACAGAAATTTCATTTTAAATAACTATAGAAATTACAAAATACTTCAGAGTCTACCTACCAAGACTTAAATAGGAATTATATGACCACAATTATAAAACACCCTTTAAACAAATGAAGACATCTAAATAATTACAAAATATTTATTTCTCACAAATAGATTGAGCCAAGAAAATATACATTAATTTACTTATAGAGTATCATGCCACTCAAACTATCAAAGGATTATTTTATAGAGCTCGAAAAAAGAAATTTTTTCGAGAAGAAAGAAAGAAAGAAAAAAGAAACAAAATTCACCTGGAGAAACAAAAGGTCAAGAATGTTAAGGGAATTCGTGTGGGGTGGAATAGAAGTACTAGATCTCAATCTAACAGATTTTGTTTTTTTTGCTTTCTCAATGAAGGAGAGGGGACCTCAGGGTGGGGAAAGTGAAGGGGAGAGAAAATGGATATGAAAATAAAATGAAATTAATTTCATTTAAAAAAACCACAATGGCAGCCAAAAATATTAAAGAAAATGGGGACCATTACCATTCAAAAGAAGATTTTAAAGCCCATTCAAACTACTAATGGAGAATAATCATTTTGCATTTTGAACTGGTGTCTTAGAAGGCTATTTTCTCCAATTCTGAACTACACCCCCAAAAAACTATTAAATTGTATATCGACCTTTGATCCAGCAAGGTAACTACCACATCTACATCCCAAAGACAACAAAAGAGGCCTATATGCACACAAATCTTTATATTCTAATATGTAAATATTCTTTATATAGTGGCAAAGAATTGAAAACTGATGGGAATCCTATCAAATAGGGAATGGCTGAATAAGTTATGGTGTATGAATGTTATGGAATACTATTGTGCTATAAGAATTAATGAACAGGATGGTTCAAGAAGCCAGGGAAGACATTTATGATCAAATGCAGAGTGAAATAATTAGAACCAGTAGAATAATTTATACAAAAATAACAATATTGTAAAGGTAAGCAACTTTGAAAGATTTATGACGTCTGATCAACACAATGACCAACCACAACTCCAGAGGATTCATCGTGAAATGAAACATGCTACCCAACTACACATGTAGAAGTAATGGACTCAGAGTACAAATTGTGGCCTCTTTTTCTGGACATAGCCAATGTGGGAATTTGTTTTGCTTGAACATACGTATTTATAACAAGAGTTTTGTTTATCTTGTTTTCTCAAATGAAGAAGAGGAGGAGAAAGTAAAAGAAAACAAAATAAAAATGATTTTTAAATTAAAATGTTTTTTAAAGAATAAGAAAAAAGACCTTTTCTTTATTATATTTCATACAGAAATTTTTGTGATATGAATACAGGTGTGTGCACTTAACTAATGAAAATTTCATCTCATTTCTATTTAAGAGAATTGACTCAGATGTATGTATATCCTCTCCTACCTCCACTAATCCAAGCAAAATACCTTTAAGTTCATAAGGAAAAGTTCTTTCTAATACCCTAAATTATAGTTTATGGTTGACCAATGAAGAGCATGTTTTAGAGAAGGGTTTCTTGAACTTTTTCCACTTGGGACCCCTTTTCACGATTTGGCAGCATCTGCTGACATTGCATGGGCTGAGGGCATGAGCAGTGCAAAGTGTGCATACCTTACATTTAGAACCAAGACTACAGAGAAGTTGTCTGATTCAACACAGGCAAGTGCCTCAGATTCATTGTGTGTTTGATTTTTAATTAATTTTTGGTTGTTGTACCTTCAGAAACTTTTTACTATTGCCAAATTTTTTACGACTCTATATGGGGTTACAAGCCACAGTTGTACTGTTTTAGAGAAATAATAAGAGGCGAATATTTAGGTTCCAATGAGCAAATTATGAAATCAATTAGGAAATGCTTTCAATCATTTATTCAGCAGACATTCAGAAATTTCCATGGAATCTTTTAATTACTAGCAAACATATATGTGTGCATAAAAATATATACATGTGTGTACACAGCAAATATATATGCTAACTAGCATATATATATACACACATACCTATAGAATCATATTATACATACAAGCATATATTAAATGTTATTTTATATATATGTTAGCTATATATTGCTCCTGCTAAAAAGATAAACAAGGCAGCATCAGAGAAAAGAGGTTTAACTAACAGTTAATAAGTCACTTTTCCTAGAGCAAGAAGTGAACCAGAAGGACTATCACAACTCACCATACCCATCTGCAAATATTTTTGTACATTATGGTAATATTTTTTATTTCTGAACCACTGTAATTATTCTCCTCTAACACCTCCAAAATATCAGTTATATGCTAAAGCAATGTATTTTATTATTAAATAAAAAATGATATGGTTTATTCACTCAAAGAACTAAAATAGATATTTTATTATGGTACATTCTGCTATATTAAAGTGAAAATGTGATATAAGTCAAACAATCTAAACATTTATAAGCAGCCTGGTAAAACATATCTACTATGGTAATATTTTGCATAGCTATACATGTACAACACATACTGAATTACTTATCTTCCCAGAGGAAATGGGTGACAAGGGAGGAAGGGAATGGATCTGAAATTCGAGGTCTTAAAATTAAATGTTTCAAATATATATAAATACTATTATCAATACTCTTTTGCATGTAATTGGGAGATAAGATGTGCAGGCATTGGGGCACAGAGATTCACCTTGCTCTAATGGAAAAGTCAAAGGAGGTATGGGAGAAGATATGGGAGAGAGCAGATTGGAGGAAGGGATATCTTGTGGGACTGCTATTATGGGATGGTGGGTAGGGGAAAATCGGGGAAAAAACTGTAACTCAAAATCTGGCGGAAATGAATGATGTAAGCCAGAAGTTAATAAAGCGTTTGTTTAGTTATAAAAAAAAAGAAGCAACAAATATGAGAATAAGAGAAAAGCATATAAACTGAGGCTGAATCAGGAAAATAACATACAGAAAGTATAAATTGAAGTAATATTAAAATGCCTAAATGAACACTTTGTAACTATAAGGACCAGAATTTATAATTATAATGATAACGATGAGAAAATGTCCCTCCCTTTCTTTTGGAAAGTAAGGGTCCTATGAAGGGGAAATATGGCATGCACTATAAAAAATGTTTTAAACTATTGAGTGTTTGTTTTTTTTTAATTCCTCCCTTCCACAACATTTTTTCTTTTAATCTTTGTTATGAGAGATAGTTTGCTGAGAGGATACATTTGGAGAGTGAAAGAAAAATGACATAAAATTTTTAAATAAAAAACCAAAAAGGTATAAATTTCATAATTAAAACTGTTTTAAATAATCTAAAAAAAGTACTTTAAAGTACACTAGAATTTGCTGAGCAAGTCTATGTCTAGTCTATTTACAATAAAAAGAAAATGAAGGGCTAAGACATAGTACTTTAAAGCTTGCAAAGGCTTTCCATTTATTTACTCATCTGATCTTCCAACACCATAAGTGCTTTTATCACCCCTATTTAAGATGAGGAAACTGAAGCAGCATGGAGAAGTTAAGTGACTCACCAAGGATCGCAGAGCTAGGCAGTGTCTGAAAGATTTGAACTATCCTAGCTGATCCCCAAAGTGTAACCATTCATGTAGTGCTTTAGGGCTTACAAAGTGCTATCTCTCCATTATCTTAGAAACTTCAACCATGGCTCTTTTTCAAAATTTCCAGACTATAAGAGTCTCCAAGCACACAAAGAAAAAAATTGAACCGAGAATGGCACTCAGTTTTTCTCCCTCTGTGCTAAGAAAACTGGCACTTAAATTAAAGTAGTTTGGACATAGGCTACACACAAATAAATTTCTGAAAAGAAATTTTATTAAATGCTGATGAAGAGAGATTATGAAACTTGTTTTTAAAATAATACATACTTTCATGATAAAATTTAAAAGTAATCCAGCTTCAAAGTGTCTCACTAAAGCCCTAAAACCCACACACTGAAAGAATCCTCCTCCCCACCGCAGCCTCTCCCTCTGATCGGAGGGGCAACTCCTAGAAACCTTCATTTAAAAAGTATCCAGGTCAGCTATGTCTCATTCTGTCCTCCAGGCTGCACCCCAGATTTCCTCTACCATGCCCCACTCCAGTTACCTTTTCTTTTCCCCCACTTATTGGAAAATGAGCAAAGTTAATGGGAGGAGAAATTTTTTCAGTCCATCAATATTATATAATGCTAACTGGAGAGAGCAAGAACAAAGAAGATAAAAGATGCTATGATTATCTAGCTGAAACCTTCAGCAAATTTATTAAATTTCAGGCTGACTGCCAAAAATTAAAACTTCTTCAATTATATATTTTCATTCCAGGGGGTGAAACTCAAATTATTACAATTTTCTATTTCTGGGACACAGAAAATTGGAATGGCAAGCAACAATCTAAACTATAAATCAAATACAAATAAGGATTTAACTTTTCAAACTGAATCTGGGTAAGTCACTAACTACTAAAATATTATGAATACATTTTGTTTTTAGAGTTTTTTGTTTATTTTGGGGGGTTTGGGGTCTTTTTGGAGGAGGAAGGCTGGGCAATTGGGTTTAAGTGACTTGCCCAAGGTCACACAGCTAGTAAGTGTTAAGTGTCTGAGGTTAGATTTGAAGTCAGGTCCTCCTGACTCCAGGGACGGTGCTCTATTCATTGCACCACCTAGCTGCCCCATGAATACATTTTAGGAAGAATAAAAGTAATTCCTGAGCTGTACAACTTTAAAAATTGATAGAAATTCCAGTCACAAAATGATATTTTATATGCTATCCAAGCTAACTAAAAATATATGGCTTCCCTAAACTGATACACTTAACTGCTTGTAAAACCACTGAATTCCTAATGAATTGGCAAACAATTATTTATTATTATCATTATTTATTAAAGATATAAGCAAAGTAATACCAATATCTCTCTCTTGGTTGTCTAATTTTATTCTTTAAAAGTTTATATTTCTCCGGGGCGGCATCAAGATGGCAGAGTACTAACTGGGCTTCCACTGGGTTCCAGCTCCCACTACCTCCAATTCATGTAAAAGGTGACTCTGAACAAACTTTGGAACTACAGAACCCACAAAATGACAGAGAAGCTAACCTCCACCTCCCACTCAAGACAGCCCAGCAGGCCGGCAGAAATCGGCCAGCGCAGAGCTCTGGGAGCCCACCCCAGCCCTGGGCAGGCTGGGGTCAGGGTGGTCCTGACCAGCCACGGGATGGAAGGACTTCAGATCACCAGCAATTGTGGTAGTTTCCAAAATTATCACCCCATAGATGCTAAGGACAAAGTGAGATGTCAGTGCAGAGTGGACTTTGGGATCTAGTATCTGGGAGTGTGGTCAGCCTTTATCCCCTTTAGCCACTAAGGTAAAATGCAGCTGCCACAGCTTCAGCACCTGGCATGCAGACTGTAAGAGGATGACGCGACCAGTCTGAGGGGTAATTGCTCTTGCTTTAACCTGCTTGGATCTGGACTGTGGTCTAGGGTAGAGGGCCTGGGATGTGTGACCAGCTTATGTGACCTGGGGTGTATGGAGGCTTCAGAAAGGGCACCAACTAATACTTTGGGCAGCTGAGAAAACCCCAGCATTTGGGGTGAAGCTCCCCTGTCTGGTAGCAGAGTCCTACTGTGTCAAAAAGGCAAAAGTCAAGTAATTGAGTGGCAACATGAGCAAACAAAGGAAGCAAGGCAAACAGAGGAATCCAACATTAGACTCCTATTTTGGGAACAAAAAGGATCAAAGCATGGAACAGGAGGAAGAAGGTGAAGTCAGAACTCCTGCACCAAAAGCTTCCAAGAAAATTATGAGCTGGTTACAGGCCACAGAGGAGCTTAAAAAGGATTTTGAAAATCAAATGAGAGTAGTGGAGGAATAATTGGGAAAAGAAATGAGAACAATGCAAAAAAATTATGAAATGAGAGTCAACAACCTGAGTGAAGAAAATAACACCTTAAAAAATAGACTAATGGGGCAGCTAGGTGGAGCAGTGAGTAGAGCGCTGGCTTGGAGTCAGAAGGACCTGAGTTCGGATCTGGCCTCAGACACTTAACACACACAAACAAACAAACAAACAAAAAAAACCCAGCCATGTGACTTGAGCAAGTTACTTAACCCAAATTGCCCTCCAAAAAGCCAAAAAAAAAAAAATAGACTAACTCAAATAGCAAAAGAGGGTCAAAAAGACAATGAGGAGAAGAATGCCTTAAAAAGCCAAATTTGTCAGATGGAAAAAGAATCTCAAAAGCTCACTGAAGAGAATCATTCCTTCAGAATTAGACTGGAGCAAATGGAAGCTAGTGACTTTATGAGAAATCAAGATACTATTAAACAGATCCAAACAAATGAAAGAATAGAACGCAATGTGCAATATCTCAATGGGAAAACCACTGACATGGAAAATAGATACACTAGAGATAATCTGAAAATTACTGGACTACCTGAAAACCATGATCAAAGAAAGAACCTAGAAATAATCCTTCAAGAAATTCTCAAGGAAAACTGCCCTCATGTTTTAGAACCAGAGAGTAAAATAGAGGTTGAAAGAATCCACCAATCACCTCCTGAAAAAGATCCCAAAAAGAAAACTCCTAGGAATATTATAGGCAGGTTCTGGAATTCCCAGATTAAGGAGAAAATATTACAAGCAGCCAGGAAGAAACAATTTGAATATTGTGGAAACACAATCAGGATAACACAGGATCTGGCAGCTTCTACACTGAGGGATTGAAGGGCTTGGAATATGATAATCTGGAGGGCAAAGGAGCTAGGATTAAAACCAATAATCACCTACCCAGAAAAACTGAGTACCGTGTTTCAGGAGAAAATATGGTCATTCAGTGGAATAGAGGACTTTCAAGCATTCTTGATGAAAAAACCAGAGTTAAATAGAAAATCTGACATTCAGATACAAGAAGCAAGAGATGCTTGAGAAGATAAACAGGGAAAAGAAATCATAAGGAACTTATCAAAGTTGAACTATTTACATTCCTACATCGAAAAATGATAATTGTAACTTATGAAACGTTTCTCAGTATGAGAATAATTGAAGGGAATAGAAATGTCTATATACATATATATATATATATGTCTATATGGGAGGGTATATGGATGTATGAATACATATGTGAATTTGCGTATATATACATGTGTACAGGTATACATAGAGGGCACAGGGCCAGTTTAATGGGAAGGGATGATACTTAAAAGGTGAAATTAAGAGGTGAGAGAGGAATATAATGAGAGGAGATGGGGAGAGACAGATTAGGGTAAACTATCTCAGAGGGGAAGAACAGGAAATCAAAAGGGAATGGGTCAACCTTATTCTCATTGAATTTGGCTTAGGGAGGGAATACATACACACTAAAGAGGGTATCTCACCCTACAGGAGGGTAGGGGGGAAGGGGATAAAAGGGAGGATGATGGAAGGGAGGGTAGGCTGGGGGAGAGGGAAGTTAGAAGCACCCACTTTTGAAAAGGGACAGGATCAAAGTAGAGAATAGAACAAGTGGGAGGTGGGACAGGAGGGAGAGAAATATAGTCAGTCTTTTACAATATATCTACTAAAGAAATGTTTTGCATAGCTACACATGTACAACCTATTTTGCATTGCTTATCTTCCCAGTAAGGGTGGGTGACAAGGGAGGAAGGGAATGAATCTGGAATTCAAAGTTTTAAAATCAAATGTTTAAAATATATATATGGCAGTATAACATGGATGGAAGAAAAGAGTCTCCAAAACTAGCAGGCTTAAGCTATAATTAACGAAGAATTCTCAAGAAGTACGGGAATAAAAGACGTCATCAAAGAATTGTATGATAAAAGATGGGCTAGTCACATGGCAAGGATGAAGATTCAAAAAATCAGGGTGCTCTGCTGATACCCTCACAATGGTCAGGAGAGATTGACCAAAGCCTCCAAGACATTGGGCAATCCTTCTATGATAAACAACACAGAATCATAGACTTTGAGAGCTGAAATGGATGTCAGTACCCATTTAGTCTAAAGGAACATCCACTGTACCGTATCTGAGAACTGGTCATCTAGCCTCTTCTTGAAGACCTCCAAGGAAAAGGAAGTTACCATCTCTCAAGGATGCCCATTACATTTTTGCACAGCTCTGTGATTAAGTTTTTCCCCCCAGATATTAAGCCTAAATTTGCTTCTTTGTAACTTCTATCCATTGCTCCTAGTTCAGTTCAGCTCTTCGAAACCATGGAACAAATCTTATCTTTCCTCCACATGAGAGCTCTTTAAATACTTAAAGATATCTATTATATTGTCTGAGTTTAATCTTCTCCTGGCTCAACATGCCCAGTTCCTTCAACAGATCTTCATACAGCAAGGACTCAAGGCCCTTTACCATTCAGTATTCCCTCGTAGGTACATTTTCCAACTTCTCTTTCTCAAACTGTGGTACCAAAATCTCAACACAATACTCAAGATGAAATCTGATAAGGGCACACTACAGTGAGACCTCACCATTCCTGGAAGCTATGACTCTCTTAATGCAACTAAAATAAAACTAAAAAAAGATCAAATTAAAAATCTTAAATTAAACAACAAAATATTAGTCCTGAAAAAATCTAAGAATTAATAAAATTTAAGAAAAAACCCATTAAACTAATAAATAAAACTAGGAGCTGGTTTTATGAAAAAGCAATCAATAAAATAAACCACTGGTTAATTTGACTTTAAAAAAAAGGAATCCTAATTATTAGTATCAAAAATGAAAAAAGGGTAATACACCACCAATGAAGATGAAATTAAAGAAATTATTAGGAACTATTTTGCCCAAGTATATGCAATAAAATTTCAATCTAAATAAAATGGATGAATATTTACAAAAATATAAGTTGTCCAAATAAGAAAGAAAAGGAAATAGAATGCTTAAATAACCCTTTCTCAGAAAAAGAAATTGAGCCCCCCTGCTACCTCAGCAACCAAAGACATCTGGTCCCAAGGACTGAAGAGTGGTGTCACATGCTGGGGAGGGACCAGGGATACCAAGGGGCAGAATTGGTAGGCTGACCCTAGCCCCAATGCTGTGTGACCCCAAGTTGAACAATATCCTCTCTGGGTGTCAGTTGCCTCCTCTGTACAATGAGAAGGGGTAGCCAATGGCATCCACATCCTCTTCCCAGCCCAACTCAATGATCCCTCAATGGAAGGAGCCAGGCCTGGGGCAGTTCTGGAGCTGGAGTAGCAGCTGGTGCAGGGTCTGGCTGGTTGGGACCCTGGCCCCGGCCCAACGGGGAGTGTCCAGGGGCAGGAGGGGATAAGCAGTGGCAGCTAGACCCTGGGCTCTCCCTACCAATCTTTCTGCTGAACAAATACCAGCAGAGGTCAAAGATAGAAGAAAGGTTTCATATATGCAAAAAAAAATGTTAATAACAGCACTTTTTGTGATAGCAAAGAACTGGAAACAAAGTTACTACCTATCAGTTGGGGACTGACTGAACAAACTCGGATTTATTAACATAACGGCATGTTACTGTATAATGAGAAATGACAAACATATTCAAAGAATCACAGAAAGATTTATATGAACTCCTGCAGAAGGAAAAGTACCAAGAGAACATACAGACTGAACACAGCAATATAGTTACCTCTATTTAATAACTAAATGTGTATCTCCCCTGTACAAAGAAACTGAACAAGCCATAAATGAGTTCCCTCATTTAATTTTCCTTATAAATGGGGAGGTGGGGGGCAGTGGCAAGGAATCTAAGAGCAAATAGATTTATAAGCAAATTCTACCAAATATTGAAGGAACAATTAATTCCAATACTATGTAAACTATTTGAAAAAATGGTAATGGAAGACTCCTACCAAACTCTATTTTTTGACATAAATATGGTTTTGATACCTAAATCAGGGAGAGAGAAAAACAGAGAAAAAAAAAACTATATACCCATTACACTAATGAATGCTGTTGCAAAAAAATTTTAAATAAAATACTAACAAGGAGATTAGGGAAATATATCACAAGGATCATATACCATAATCAGGCTGGATTTATATCAGGAATGCAGGGCTACTTAAGTATTAGGAAAACTAAAAGCAGAATCAACCATATTAACAACAAAAAATCATGTGAAGAAAAAGCTTTTGACAAGACAATACCCATTCCTGTTAAGAAACACTACAAAACACAAAAGTAAATGGAGCTTTCCCTAAAATGCTAAGTAGTATCTGGTGTATAGATGTTCCAGGAAAACTAGTGCCTCTAGTATAAGGGCTGCCAAGTCATTTTAAAGTCTGTTTTCCACCTTCAGTGTACACATGATTCACCCAATTTACCAGTGGCTCCAAGAAGCTATAGCATGTGCAGTGCCTATATCCCAATAAATCATTTCAGCAGAGGAGCTAAACCAGGATAAGGGTAACCGAGGGGTCTCAAATCCATCAGTGAGTTAGGGCAGTGTCTACCAGGAAGACTTCTCCCAGCAGAATGGAAGTATGAGAACAATTTGTTCCAATGGCCACAAAGGTGGCTGAAGCAGGTGCCAAGGTGCACTAAGAGTCTGGTTAGACAACAAAGACACCAAGGTCATCCTTTGCGTCCTGAGCCATCACCAGTCATCTTGACTTCTGTCTTGCCATTGAACTTCAATGACTTTGGAAAAGAAAGTGAGGCTGACAATTTCATACAACTCTGCCTCACTTAAATCCAATTTATACACAGGTCAAAAGACATCGCCAAACCATTTTACCATTTTTACCTACTTCAAAATCCTATGGCAATGGGCCAGTGATCAAGCAGCAAGTATATGTACAATGGGAGCTGTAATCAAAACCCTTCATATAGGTGGCCCAGTTCATAGGGTCATCTTTTCATTGGGGCTTAAGTAACAGTGAGATCCAGCAGCCATTTGGGTACCTGACCAGCCTTTCTTAAAGACCACCCTACTAGCAGTGAGGAAGGGTCTAGAAGAGGTGCCCTAAAAATTATCTGCTTCACCTAACCTAACCCTGAACTGCTTACTACAACAGGTGGAGATCCTATTCTGTGGTAAAAACACACACAAAAAAATGTACAAAAACTTTTGGAAAGATGAGTCCACTTCACCAATGGTACATGGAATGTGTGCATGCTTATATACAACAAGAAATTCAGTAGACCTGAAAGACAAAAACTCTTGTGAGAGAACTCAGTAGGTATCACATTCAAACAGCAGCCCTAAGTGAAAGAAGACTGGCAAATGAAGGCCAGCTTACAGAAGTGAGAGCTGGATTCACATTTTTCTGGAGTGACCACAGTAATGGGGAATACAGTGAAGCTGACATGGGTTTCACAGTCAAAACTAATGTACATAAACAAAGCCAATGCAACCAAGTTTAAGAGGGAGGCAGAAAACTGGAGAAGAATATTTACAATGAGTTTCTCTTATAAAGGCCTCATTTCTAAAACAGAAAACTTAGTCACATTTGTAAGAATATAAGTCATTCCCCAATTGATAAATGGTCAAAGAATAAGAACTGACAGTTATCAGACCTATCTACAGTCATATGAAAAAATGCTCTAAATCACTATTGATTAGAGAAATGCAAATCAAAACAATTCTGAGGCACCACATCATACCTATCTGGCTAACATGACAAAACAGGAAAATTATAAATGGTAAAAGAAGAAGTGGGAAAATTGGAACACTAATGCACTGTTGGTGGAGTCATGAACTGATCCAACCATTCTGGAGAGCAATTTGGAACTACATCCAAAGGGCTAAAAAAATGTGTATACCCTTTGACTCAGCAATACCACTTCTAGGTCTATATCCCAAAGAGATCATACAAGTGGGAAAAGAACCCACATATACAAAAATATTTATAGCAACTCTTTTTGTGGTGGCAAAGAATTGGAAATCGAGGGGATGCCCATCAGCTGGGTAATGCCTGAACAATTTGTGGTATATGTATGTAATGGAATATTACTGTGCTTGAAGAAATGATGAGCAGCCTGACTTCAGAAAAACCTAGAAAAACTTGAACAAATTGATGCTGAGTAAAGTGAGCAGAACCAGGAAAACATTGTACACAGTAACAGCCAAAATATGCAATGACTAACTTTGATAGACTTATCTCTTCTTAGCAATGCAAGGATCCAAGACAACTTCAAAGGACTCATGATGGAAAATGTTGTCCAGATCCAGAAAAAGAACTATGGAGTCTGAATGCAGATTGGAGTATATTACTTGCTTTCTCTTTTTTCTTTTTTCTCATGGTTTCTCCCATTGGTTCTAATTATCTTTACAACATGACTAATGTCAAAATAGGTTCAATATAAGTGTACATGTAGGGCCTATATCAAATTATGTACCATCTTGCGGTGGGGGGAGTGGAAGATTGGGAGAAAATTTGCAACTCAAAATCTTAGGAAAGTAGATGTTGAAAATTAAAAGTAAATAAATTAAAAAAAAAAAAAACAATAGTCAACAAGTCTGCATGCTTCCCAAAGGAGTGAATGACAGGCTCATGACAATGTAATTGCCACTTGCAATAAAGTCCCACACCACCATCATCAGTACACATCCACCCACCATGATGAACCCTGATGAGATCAAAGAGAAATTTTATAAAGACCTGAAGACCCTCATCATCAATGTGCCAAAAGAAGACAAGCTTGTGGGTCAGAACTCTTAAAAACATCCAATGGGGGAATAATATGGGGATAAAAATGATGGGGAAATTCAGAAGCTGCTAAATGAAAAACAAGAACTCCACGGGGTTTACCAGTAGGATACCTCATCCATCTCTAAGAAGGCAGTGTTTAACGCCATCAAAAATAAAGTACAAGCAAAACTTAGAGAGATGCAGGATTCTTAGCTCAGTAAGGAAGCAGATGAAATTCACTTTATGCTGAAAGTGCTTTTATGATGCCCTGAAGGCTATTTATGGGCCAAAGACATATAGTCCATCACAACTACTTGGTGCTGGTGGAATCACACTGATTCATGATAAAGACATGATCTTGGACAAATGGGCTGAACATTTCCATACTGTTCTCAACAGACCATCATCAACCAGTGCCAAAGCCTTTGATCGTATACCTCGGATTGAAATCTCTAGCCAAACTTCCAATGAAAAAAAAGGTTTTGAATGCCATTAGACTACTTTTGTGTAGCAAAGTACCCAGTGCAGATTCTCTTCCAGCTGAGATTTAACAAGGTAGGGGGTTTATTGCTCATACAAAAACTTACTGAAATCTTCCAGATTATACAGCAAAAGGAAATTATTGCCAATAAGTTCAAGGATGCCTCTACTGTCCATCTCTATAAAGGAAAAGGAAATATACTGTCCTGTAACTAAGAGAGAGATTCTTGCCAAAGTCCTCCTTAATAGGCTGTTCTTTCATCTGGAAGATGGTCATCTACCTCAGAGCCAGTGTGACTTCAAAAAAGGCTGAGGAACAGTCAACGTATTGTTTGCTGCTGAACAGCTCCAGGAGAAATGACAGGAGAAGAAAAGAGGTCTATACACAATATTTGTCGAACTAAGTCCTTTGATAGACTTAGCCATGAAGGCTTGTAGCAGCAAGCACCCATTACCATTACATTCCACCCCTCCAGGATCCTTGGCCTTACAATCTCAATTTAAATGGCCATATAGAGGCACTATACTTTGTAATCCTGCTGACTACACCATAATGTAATGCCATGCACAGCTTTCCAGAAAAATAATATTGTGAACAGCTTTTAAGGTTCTGATTAATCAGTATAGTGATCACTCTATTTATTCCATAAAAAATCAAAGCAAAACATCCACAGGAAATCAAGGTACAGCATTCACAATCATAATATTACAACTTATCACAGAAAATCACAATATAATCTCAAAGTACAATAGTCCAAGTCTTCCACTCTTGGGGCAACTGTTAACTCAGTCACTTAGTAACAATCATATAATATTCACAATATAATATTCACAACATAGTCTCAAAGTAAAATAGTCACTCTTAAGTTAACTCAATCACTTATCAGTAGTTTCAAAGTACATGGTCAAAGTCTTCCACACACGGGGGCAAAGTCTTGATTAACTCAGTCACTTATCAGTTACTATCTCAAAGTACTCAAAGTACAATCAGTCACTTATTCAGAAAAGTCTTACTTAAGTATCATACACAAGCCCCTCCACCCCTTAGGTCACTAGTAAACTATAATTCCATAATTACTCAGTAGCCAAGGAGAGGTCTTTTCTTCATCTTGACTTGGGGCCTGTTCTCAGATTCTACCTGGATCCCCCAGACAGTCACCTGGGTTCAATGGCAGACAGCTCCCAGTTCCTTGACCAGCTCTCTGGGCAAGTCCTGCTCTACCCTGAAGTTCACGGGGTCTGGTCCATGTCAGATTTCTCACCATTTCCACTCCAGGGAATTCAAGGCTCAACCAAGCCACAAACAAACAAAGTCTCAGCATCCCAGTCATACTTGAGTCACCTGGGCTCCCGGCTCCAGGCTCTGGACTCCTGTTCAGAAGAAGCTCCACCACCACAAGTTCTCAGGACTCACTTCTCCATTCTTACATAGCTGTTCTGCCACCAGATCTCAGTCTCAAGGAAATTCTGACTGTGCCTCTCTGGGGCTTTTCTTATATACACAGTATTACCTACTTCCTTCAGCCAACCCCTTCCTGTTACATCAGTAACAGGAGAAAGGAGTCTTGATCAGTTACTAAGTGCTAAGTACCTGCTACTTTTGCCAACACAAAGGGATCTTCAAATTCAAAATCACATTACCATTACAAGGTTCTTCAAAGATCATGGTGAAATTTTGTTGCCTGGAGAAGTTCATCAGTATTATATGCCAGTTGCACAAGATTACTCTTACTCAGATTCTGGATAATGGACAATGCTATCACACTTCCCCCAGTGACCCATGGAGTGAAGCAAGTATGTGTTCTTCCTTACATGCTTTTTAGCATGATACTTTCAGCAACGTTGTTAGATGCCTTCAATGAGGACAAAAATGGCATCAAGGTCAGCTACTTCACTGATGGTAAACTATTTGACTAGAAAAGGCTACAAACCAAGATCAAAGTGGAAGAAGAATTGGTGCATGATTTTTTTAAACAGAACTACACTCAATACAGCCTCAGAAGTTGAAATGCAACAGAAAATGGATCAATTCACTGTCGTTTGTACTAATTTTGGCCTGACAATTAACACCAAAAAAACAGGGATAATCTAGCAGCCAGCACCATACCACCCATACATGGAACCACTGGTTACAATAAATGGAGAGATTCTGAATGCTGTGTATAAGTTCATTTACCTTGCCAGTACACTTTCGAGGGATATACACATAGATGAGGTTAATACATACGTTGCCAGAGCTAGCTCATTATTCTGGAGATTTCAAAGGAAAGTATGAGAGAAAAGACATATTAGGCTACCTACCAAAGTGAAGGTCTACAGAGTCATTGTGTTGACCTTGTTGTATGCCTTTGAAACCTGGACAGTCTACCAACACCATGCCAGGAAAGTGAATTACTTACATTTAATTGTCTTGGGAAGATTCTGAAGATCTCAAACTGAATGGCCAAGCATTCAAACTCCACTGCAGAGAGTGCAACTTCAATTGGCTAGCCCCACTGTTCGAATGCCAAAGATTTTATTTTACAGAAAACTCACACAAGGTAAATACTCACATGGAGGTCAGAAGAAGTAATACAAGGACACTCTCAAGATCCTTCTGAAGAGCTTTGGAATTATTTGTGAGATATGGGAGATAACGGCATGGGACCACCCAGCATAGTGTGTCTGAATCCTCTGTTGCTCTATGAGCAAAGCATAATTATAGGAACTCAAAAGAAATGCGAGATACTATAATGGTAATGGTAATTTTGAAGATCTTCCCTGCCTCTTAATAAGCCTAAGGGAATTTGAAGACCTTTCCTGATATGAAGATTTTCCCTGTCCCCAATAGGCTGAATGTAAACATGGAGCCTATGGTGGGAAGAGTTTGCTGAAGGGTGAAGCAGAGCCCACAAGAAACTGGGAGTCAAGATCAGTTAGAGACAGAAGGAGGAGAGGATGCGCCCAGGGAGACAGAGTCTTCACTGTTTGTTTGTGGGAAGGCTAAGGGATGGTGTGGCTCTCTGCTACATTGTAGTGTATTAACTTCTATGTTGCTATGATGGATTCAGTTTCCTGGTGCTGGGATTTGGTTTTCTGGTATTTGAATAAATATTTTGCTTCTGTCTTCTACATGGAGAGTCTGTCATATTTTGTGACTGAGCACTATGCCAGCATATTCACAGTCACTGTTGGCGCTGTGAATACTGCGTTGGCGCTACATTTGGCAACAAGGATGGGATCATGAGACACTGGACATCTATTTGGAGGCAGAAGGGATTTAGAAGAAATGCATATCCCAGGATGGGAAGATTTACCTTATTCCTTCCTAGCAACGGAGTGGGATAAGAGTACAGTGCTCTGTGAAAACTGGGAACTGAGGCTAGAGAAGGGAGACCCTAGAGATTTAGAAACATGTTTGTAAGGAATACCAATAAAACCGGGGAGAGAACTGGAAGGAGTGTGTAGAAGAGGCTGGGTTTTACTAACAGGTTACTGTATTATATATAATAGCAGACAAGATGCGACAAAAAAGAAATTCAGATGGAAATGAAGTTTGCTGATTTGCATGAGAAATTGGCTGTGTTATAGAGTTTGGGCTCTCCTTTAAAAGAGCAAGCTGGAAGGTCTCAGATGTTAGAAGAAAAGGTTGCTTTTCTAGGTTTGGCTCAGAAAAAGAAGACAAAAACTAACCAGAGGAATGTGCGTGCCACCCTAATACAGACTGAGCCTAGTTACCATGACAACCATTGCTAGGAGAGTTCATGGTTACAGAATGATACAATATTAAAAATGATGATGCTTTTACAAGGGCAGAAACTTGTCCCATACTAAGAAGAAAGCAGGAGAATCAGGGAGGCCAAACAAAGTCTAGGGAGATAATTGAGAATTTTACTCAGCAGGAGATTATTGATATATTAAGCAGATTTACTCAAAGGATGAGAAAATCTTTAGTGTCGGGGATGGTGAGAATCAGTGATTGGGCTGGGAATATGGGTAGATAGCATGGATTGCTTGAAATTTATAGTTATTTGTCAGAATTCTTTTGTCCAGCAAGCTTTTGGAAATTACCATATTCACGAAGTTAACAATACTACGAACAGTCTGTTAGCTTTAGCTGCCGATGAACACAACAAAATGTATCCCACCAATTCTATGTGGCCTAGTGGAGAGAGACACTGGTATTCTTTCAGGGACTGTATGACAAAGTTAAAGAAAGATGTAATAAAAATTGCTATCATGGTAGGAGATGCAAATGTATATTATGATATCCCCTTAAGTATTTTCTCACAGAACTATCATAGTGAAGACGGCTCCTCCTACTTATAAACACCTACTTTTGACTCTACTAATTGGTGAAATAGGGAACCTTCTTTCAGAGGTGCTGGATAAGATTTCAAAGCTAAATGACTTAGGGCAATGGGGAAAAGATAAATTTCCTTGAGAGAAAAGAGTAAGTAGCCAGCAGATTCAAAGTCAGAATAGATTGACAAGAAAAGGATTGTTCACTGCTCTATTGAGAGTAGGAGTGAATTTGGGAAAAATTGATGGTATTCCAACTAATGAACTATATAAATTATATCAAGAAAAGGGGCTTATTAGACAGAATAGAGAAGTAAGGATTGCCCCTACAGATCTTCCTGAATCCTCGTATCTAAGTTTGTCACAAACTCAGGGAGAATAGGAAATTGGCTAAGCCCCAGCTCAGATTAAAGTACCAACAGTGACTATGAATATGCTGGCATAATGCTCAATCACAAAATATGATAGACCTTTCATACAGAAGACAGAAGCAAAACATTTATTCAGACACCAGAAAACCAAATCCCAATACCAGGAAACCAAATCCATCATAGCAACATAGAAGTTAACATACCACAATGCAGCAGAGAGCCACACCATCCCTTAGCCTTCCCAGAAACACTCAAGAGTCTCCCTGGGTGCATCCTCTCCTCCTTCTATCTCTAATTGCTCTGACTTCCAGCTTCCTGTGGGCTCTGCTCCACCTATCAGTAAACTCCTTCAACCACAGGCTCCATTCAGCCTATTAGGGGGCAGGGAAAATCTTCAAATCAGGGAAGGTCTTCAAATTCCCTTAGGCTTATTAAGGGGCAGGGAAGATCTTCAAATTACAGATACACAAATACAGATACAAATACATTACAGATACACAAATCTGGAAACATTGCCACCCCAAATGTTCATATGGACGATTTGTACCCGATCTGTGGTAGAGATTTCCAAGCTCATATTGGTCTGATTAGCCACAGTTGGACACACTGAACCTTGATCCCAACATAATAATGTCATTTTGGTCCTGTTCAAACAGGAAGGACAATAGCCAACCAAGTAGTATCTATTTAAAACTAAAGGCAAATGTTATCTGTAATGGAGATAAACTAGAAACCTTTCCAATAAGTTCAGGGGTAAAGCAAGGATGTACATTAACACTATTATTATTTAACACTGCACTAAAAGTTTGGCTTTATCAATAAGACAAAAAAAAGAAATTGAAGGAATAAGAACAGGCAATGAGGAAACAAAATCACTTTTTGCAGATGATATGATGGCATACTCAAAGAACCCTCAAAATTAAACTAGAAAACTAGCCAAAATAATGAACAACTTTAATTTAATGGCAGGATACAAAATAAACCCACATAAAATCACTGGTACTTCCATATATTACCAACAAAACTCAGTGGGAAGAGAAGAAGGAGAAATACAATTTAAAATAAAAGCAGACAGTATAAAATACTTGAGAGTTTACCTGCAAAGATAAATTCAGGAATCATATAAGCACAATTACAAAACACTTCCACACAAAAACAAATCTAAACAAGTAGATAAATATTAACTGCTCATGAGTAGACAAAGACAATATAATAAAAATGACAATTCTACCTAAATTAACTTACTTATTCAATGCCATAACACTCAAACTACAAAATAAATATCTTACAGAGCTAGAAAAAAACAATAATATTTTATCTGGAAGAACAAAAAGTTAAGAAAATCAAGGGAATAAATTAGTTCACAATATAAACTAACCAAGGTAATCTAATATTTGATAAACTAAAACATACAATCTCTAGAGGCAAGAGCTCTCTATTCCACAAAAACTGCTAGGAAAACTAGAAAGTAGTTTTGCAGAAACTAGGCACAAACCAACATCTCACACTATATGTACGCATTTAGACATAAAGAGTGAGATCATAAGCAAATTATGGAAGCATGGAAAAAATTTACCTGTCATATTTTTAGATAAGAGAAGAATTCATGACCAAACAAGAGATAGAGAGAACCATAGGACGCAAAATGGATCATTTTTGATTACATAAAATTAAAAAGGTTTTGCACAAAAACAACACAGCCAAAATTAGAAGGAAAGTAGAATTTAGAGTAAGTTTCTCTTAAAAAGGTCTCAATTCTCAAACATATAGGGAACTGAGTCAAATTTATTTTTAAAATATGAGCCATTCCCTACTTTATAAATAGTCAAAGGATATGAACAGGCTGTTTTCGGGGGGGGGGGGGGAAATCAGAGCTATCAATAGTCATAGGAAAAAAAAATCATTAATGATTAGAGAAATGTATGAGGTACGACTGCACATCCATGGGATTTTAAAATATAACAGAAAAAGAAAATGATAAATGCTGGAGGAGCTGTGGAATAATAGGGGCATAAATGCACTGCTGAAGCTGTGAACTGTTACCACCATTCTGGGGAATAATTTGGAACTATCTATGCCCAAAGGGTTACAAAATTGTGCATACCCTTTGACTCAGCAATACCACTACTAGGTCTGTATTCCAAAGATATCAAGAAAAAGGAAACAAACCCGTATGTACAAAAATATCTGTAAGCACTGATTTTTATAGTGGCAAAGAAGTTGGGAACTGGGGCGGCTAGGTGGCGCAGTGAGTAGAGCGTCGGCCCTGGAGTCAGAAGGACCTGAGTTCGGATCCGGCCTCAGACACTTAACAACGCACACAAAAACCTAGCCGTGTGACCTTGGGCAAGTTACTTAATCCCAATTGCCCTCCAAAAAAAAAAAAAAAAGTTGGGAACTGAGAGAATATTGGTCAACCGGGAAATGGCTGAACAAGTTGTGACATATGATTGTGCTGTAAGAAATGATAAAAGGGATGGTTTCAGAAAAACCTAGCAACTGATACAAAGTGAAGTGAACAGAACCAGTATAACATTATAGAAAGTAACAGAAATATTGTAACAATCAATTGTGATAGACTTAGCTACTCTGATCCATGACAATTCCAAAGGACTTATGATGAAAAATGCTATCCACCTCCAGAGGAAGAACTGATGAATTTTGAATGCAGACAGAAGCATATTTTTCACTTTCGTTATTTTTCTTGGTTCCTGACCCCCACCCCCACAACATGGCTAATGTAGAAATATGTTTTAGATGGCTTCACATGTATAATTTAGGGTATTATATTGCTTGCATTCTCAGTGGGTGAGCTGTTGGAAGAAGGGTAAGAGGATCTCAAATTTTTGAAAAAAGAATGTTAAAAAAACTAAAAAAATTATAAACTCACAAAAGACAACTCTCTAATCAATACAATCCCTGACAATTCCAAAGGACTCCTGATTAAAAATGCTATTTGCCTCCAGAGAGAAATCTGATGAACTCCAAGTATAAAGTGAAACATTTTCCATTTTATTTCTTGTGACTTTTTTCCCTTCACAGCATGGCTAATATGGAAAAATGCTTTGCATAACTTCATATAAATTTCTTGTCTTCTCAATGTGTAGGGGACTAGAAAGAGAAAGAAAGAATTTGAAACTGAAAATTTTTTTAAATTAAAAATGAAATATTGAATGAAGTCAGTGCTGGCAACGTACTAAAATATATTTACAACAGTCAATGTGTCTTTTCATTACAATTTTTATTTTTCTGAGATTTTGGTGTTTAATGAGTTGTACCCACAATGTATTAATGTAGACCTGCACAACATACAGCCCGTGGGCAGCTTGTGGCCTAACAAAAGATTTCAGGTGGCCCACCAAAAATGTAGAGGATGTAAAGAAAGCAAAGATATAATGAGTGCTTAGTTTGTGCCGCATTTAACCGGTCTTCCACTAGTCTCTACTGTGTCTATCATGTAACTTGGTAGGTGGGTTGTCACTATGTACTCTCCCCTGTTTGTCACATGACCCACAGCAGCGACCATCAGTCTGTCTCGTATGAGAGGTACAAGAATCGTTATCTTTTCATTGCATTTTTAGTTGTTACTAAATGTAGCAGTAAAAAAAAAAAAAACTGGAAAATGTATTAAAACTTGTATTGTTTAGCAGAGTAATTTTTTTGACATTAATGTGATTTCATGATAAATAAAAATCTTAGTAACTGGTATTAATTGAAGTTTCCTTTTGTAAAAGAATATGATTTATTTACAAAATAGTTTAATAATTAATTATACCTTTACTTAGAAAGTAAACTGCTAAGAACCTATACACAGCCTGAAGAAGTTTAGCCTATTTTAATTTTGGACTCTACCTACTGCCAAGTTGTGCAAGTCTGTATTAATGGAAGAATATCAGTATGAAAGAAGTGGACTGACATGTTACTTTTATACTGAGGTAGTCAGTTTGGTATCTTGTACAGAACTGAGTGAATCCCAGAATCTATTTTCCTAGGCTTATTTCATTATGTTGGTTCCACACTCAAACCTCTGGCTCCAAGTGATACTATCTTGCAGTCAACAGGCAGTTTTAACTCTTTTGTGTCCTGCCCTGGACCCTGAATACATCAGGATTTCAAATGCATCGAAGGATCATATAACTTAGCAGAAGAGAGGCTGTCTAGGTTCAAATTCTCACTAAGGTTATGAAGTCCCTCTAGAGCATCCCTAAGAAATAATCATCATCCAGTATTCCAATACATCCAATGAAGAGGAACTCTATTTTTCATGGCAGTCTATTCCACTGTGGATCCTCTCTAAATGTTTAAAAAAAATTCTTCTTTATATTATTAAACTTCCCACCCAAAACTATCACATAGTTTCTACTGCACTATTTCAAGAAGGCAAAAGATTTATTTTCTTCCACATGACTGACATCAATTATTTGAAAATAGTTTTCACTAAGTCTTCTCTACCCCCAGTTCCCTCAGCTCTTCTTAACAATAGATTCTTCAACATCCTAAGAGCCTGATAGTGAGGGAAAAGTTAACAAAGGAAAGGTTAATAACTTACACAAAGACTAGTAAAAACAGAATGTCAACTGGGGCCTAAAAGAAGCAGCTCACTGTATCACTTTACATATTAGAAAATCCAGGAACAATAGTACAGTATAATAAAAACACTTAACATGGAATCAGCTTACTGATTTAAGTCAGTCAACAAACATTTATTAACATTAATAAATTAACATATAACTATGATAACCTCGATGGTGAGCCTTTAGTGACTGAGAGGATATTGGTGCCCCCAACATTCATTAAAAAAAAAAATCAGAAAAGTGGGAAGAACTTGGGATAAGGATAATCAGTTCAGTTTTTGAACTTCTTGTGTTTTAAGATGTCTACAGGACATCAAGTTTGAGATGTACACTAAGCAGTTAAAGACACAAAAATGGAGGTCAAAAGAGAGGAGATGGCTGCTAAGTAAATCTGAGAATCATCTGCATAGAGTTCATAACTAAACCCCTGGGAGGTGATAAGAGACTTATGAGAGATCACCATGCAAAAAATAGAAAGAGAAAAGAAGAAGGAAGAGGACAGACTCTTGAGGGAAATCCATAGTTAAAAGGCATGACCAGAAAGATACAGCAAAGGAGACTGAGGAGCATTCAGGGAGGCAGAAAGAAAACCAGGAGAGAGCAGTATCATGACCTAGAGAGAAGAACCAGAGTCAAAGTCTACAGAAAAGTTCAGAAGACTATTAGATTTGGCAATTACTGAGGCAGCTATGTGATGCAATGGATAAAGCACTGGGCCTGGAATAAGGAAAACCTGAGTTGTAATCTGGCTTCAGACACTTACTAGCTGTATGACCCTGGGCAAGTCACTTAACCTCTGACTGCCTCAGTTTCCTCAACTGTAAAATGAAAACAATAAGAGCAACTACATCACAGGGTTGTTGTGAGGATCAAATGAGATAGTATTTGTACAGTGCTTAACAGTGCCAGGTATATAGTAGGCACCATATAAATCCCTCCCCAATGAAGAGGGCACTTGCAGCAGTTTCAGTTAAAAGTTTAGGTGGGAAGCCAGACTGCAGAGAGTTAAGAAAATGAGAAAAAAAGGAAGTGCAGGAACCAACTGTAGGTTACCTTCTCAAGAAATTTATCCACCAGAGAGAAGATAGAAGGACACCAAGCCAGGATGGACAGATCATATTGTTTTTTGAGGATAGGGAATACAGGGACATGTTTGTAAGTAGAAGGAAAACAAGCAGTACACAAGGAGAAGATGGTGATTGGGAAGTGGCAGGGAATCACCTACTGGATGGTGATCCAGCATTCCACCCCAAGGATCACTTGACCGTGTAGAAGGATTAGCTTTGGCAAAAAGAAGGCTAATCTCTTCATGTGAGGCAGGACAGTAGCAGAAGGTATTTGAATGATGTGACATAAGTAAGGAAGAAGAAGGGAGAGCTCTCAAAGAACAGCCTCAATTTTTTGAGTGAAATATTTGATAAGGTTCTCAAATTAAAGATTAGGAGAAAGGGAGCTTTTGGAAGATTTAAGGAGTGATGAAAAGGTTTGGAAAAATCATGATAAGGGGGGTAGTGAATTAGTTAGGAAGGTATAAAAGGACTGCCTTGCTGCAGTTACGTGGTGAACTAAGCAACAGTTTCTTAATTTTCTCCAATTTCCTTTGACATCACATGAGCAGGAGCAAAGATGGCAGGAGTAATGCAAGGCTGAGGTTTGGCAGAGTAATATCTTCAACAGTGGCAAGGGACACAAGGGAAGACAACAGTATAGAGTTCACCTGGCTCTCCAAGTACTGTCAGTGATAGACTGGGAAAGAAATGAAGAGTAGAGAGATCAGAAGTCATGGTGAATCAGTCAGTCAGTCATTCAATAAACACATGGACAAAGAACAGAGTTTGAGGATGCAAGGAAAAGGCAGAAATAATAGATTATGATCATATAAAGGAATTTCAGAGCTTAAGCTTAAATACAAAAATGGAATACTTATGGGTAACTGCAAAATCAAGGATATTATGATTTCTCTGTGTAGCTAGGGTGGAGTGAAGGAGTAGGTCATAGGAAAAAAATAATCTGAAGAACTGGAAGTTTAGGGTGATTCAGAGAGTATTGACAGATATATGTTAAAATCCCCCCGTATGAGAAAAAGACAGAGACAGGCACTGAACTGACTGAATTAAAAAGGAAAGTATCTTGGGGGTCAATAGAAGACAGCCACTAGAATACTGATTGGTGAAAAATACTAGTTTTTGTTTTTTTTCTAAAGTGCTTCAGTTACCATTAGGAGATTAGAGACAAAGGAAAATAACCCAATCTACAAAAATACTTTTTATATTTGTATTTGTATTATACTCTATATCTGCAGCAAGCAGAAACAAAGTATCTATCAAATGGTCTATCACTGAACAAATTATGGTATATGAATATAAGGGAGTATTACAGCACTATAAAAACTATGAAAGGCATAGATTCATAGAAACCTGGGGAGACATGAAACAGAATAAAGAAAGTAGAACCAACAGTACTATTTATATAATGAATACAACATGGGAAGGGAAAACAACTCTAAGACTTAAGTGCTCTATGACCAATCAGACTAAAGTGTGGCTTTCACTTCTTAAGGAAGAGGTGATGGGCTATAGGCACAGATTGAGACACATACCCAGACACAATCACTACAACACGGATCTGTTTTGCTTGACTATGTTCCTGTTACAAGGAAAAGCTTCTATGTGTGTGTGTGTGTGTGGAGAGAGGGGGTTGGTTACAGGAACAGGAAGGAATACTGAGTGGGAAGCAAAAAAGGTCAGGGAGGGAGAAAAGAACACCAATGAAACATTTTGAACATAATGAGAGGAGATCTGAGGGAAACTTAGAGGGGCACACAAACAAGAAGAGGAATACTGGTACTAGCACATTAAATTTATATTATTACATTATTTAAATTGTATAATATATAATGTAAATATATAAATTATTTATATTATCATTTATTAGAATATTATTTAAAAGGATTGAGCTGCATCTAATACATTTACAATTTCATGTGTAATCCACACTTCTTGCCTTCTTTGTGAAAGGAAATGTTTGAGGTGGTTGATGATTTTCTAGTTCAAAACAAAACTGTCTTTAAATAAATAGCTTATTTGCCTTATTATTTACTTTAATCAAGGTCTAACTTTGAGTCAATGACACCACTGACTTATCTTGATTCTCATTCTCATGGTGGTTTCTCAGACTCATGATAAACCAGTTTTACTAAGTTTTATGAACTTAAGATATTTAAACTTTTATGAAATCAAGGCTTTTGTCTTCCACAATAAATTAGTTAATTCTACCCCAAGTCTAAGAAATGACAAATAGGTACATAAACTATCCTTATAGGAAAATGCCATGTTATTCCACAAAGGAAAATACCACTTTTTATTAAGTAATTCTCTACCTTATTAGAAAACAGTAAGTCCCTTCAATGATGAAAAGGTAAAAAGTAGAAGGAAAAGAGACTTTAAGTCATTTATTCTGACCATCCACTCAATGCAGTGATACCATCTACAACATCCCTGACATATTTAACCTGCTTCAATACTTTCAATGAATCAGTGTTGAATTATTTTTAGGGAGGAATGTAAAAGGATAGCAATGGAGTATACTTGTTACATGAAAGAGCTACAGACAAGGATACCCAATCTCACTAAAACTTTTCCAGTTGAAATCTAGAAAAAAACAATGGTGCTAGAAAACCATTTATTTATAATAGACCCAGTAAGGCAAAGTCACAACATTGTTTGAATCAAAGGGGTCTGGTTTTAAGTCAAGGAAGGCTCACTTCTACAATATAAAATTTCTGAATATTTTTAAAAATAAAAAAATAAAACTACTCACCTCACTGTTATGGCCTCTCAAGTTGAAGTTTATTCTCTGAGGAGTGTTTCTATCCCTCCTACAGTGGCTTGAAGTGAATGTCACCCCTACAACTCCTCGACCATTGCCAGTAGCCAACCATCCTTCTTCATAATACCGCCTCCTGCACACTGGCTTCTCCTTCTCACTCTTAGGAACTCTACCCTTCCAGGAGAGGCATAGAATATTTGAATCGCTGCAAAGGACAGGCCCATGTTCCACTGCTGCATACATGCTTTTTTATTAATATTTTTACAAAAAAATTAATGTTTAGTGCAGAAAATTTTAAACCAATTTCTCTTTTGTTGGTTTGATTTTCTTTTTTTTCTCCTTTAAATCATAAATACTGACCTGGCACACATCATAAGGTCAGTGTTATATAAATATCCACCAAATGCATAGTGAAAAATTCCTCTATAAAAGATGATGGCAGTCTGCTAAGAAAAAGTAACACTTAAAAAAAACTTCAGGTTCATTTTTATTTTCGAGTCCTTAGTGTGAGGGTTCACTTATCCTTTGGAGAAACAGCATGATTAAGAAGTGGTGATCAAGAAACAGGTGCGTCTTCTTTTTGCTCAACTTGTTTATCTTTATACAGCCTGAGATTCCAGTTTACAGATTCCAGAGACAAAGGGTTGCAAATGTGTAGATTTCAAGTAACTTAAGGCTTTAAGAATTCCTCTAGTTGGATTTTCTCTTCAGGAGTTCAAATGCAGAAATTGAATATACATAATCATCTTTTTTTCTGAGCCACCCTCTGGCATGTTTTCTGAACTAGACAAATTTCTGCTGCTAAAGCTGAAAAAGATTGCATAAAGGGAAAAAAAGGCACACAAACCGTGCAAAACAGACCAGAGCTTGTGCAGGTAGGTGCACACCAGTCCAAATTTGGGAAAGGAAGGGAGTTTCCTCCTCTCTTCAGAACCAAGAAACCCACTGAATTCTATGGCTTTTGTAATTCAAAGCCAGTCCCACATTCATGGCAGGTCTTTGCTTCCACCTGGAACTTAACATACCCTGAACTGTTTATCACGTTTTTTCGCCTGCTTTCTCACTTCTTGCTGCCATAGAGGCACAAAAAGATCCCTCTTTCACTTAGCAGAATCAGAAATGCTCTAAAGCTTTTAATACTGTAAAAAAACATTTGCCTTCGGTGAATCATAAGTCTTCTCTCTTGTAAAACAAGCTACACTTCAGTTTTGATTCTTCTCCCACTTCCACCCCCACTTTGAACTCCCTCAGTTATTTTTCCCCTATTCTGCTACAAAGATCACATGTTTTTTCCATCTTGGTATAAAAACAAGTCCCAGAATTAAGCACATAAGTAATCTCCCACTCATCTGCAAGTCTTCTAGGATTCAAGAGAGGAAAATAATTACTTAAAACAAAAGCACACACACAAAAATCAGATTTCCTTTTTTCCACTGTTGCCCTGATGATGTCTCATAGCTTGGCCGATGAATTCTTTCAGCTCAAATTCAGAAAGGATGCTCCAAATGCCACACTTGTAGTCCAGTAAAAAGGAAACTTACTGTTTGGTTTCTCTTCATCTCTGCTTTTTAATTATTGATTTAGATTACAATTTTAAGATATTTATCCTATAGATGCAGGAAGAGAAAGGGGAAATAAATTATATTTTCACAAATATTTTTAACAAAAAAGAAAAAAAAACAGACAAATCAGTTCAATGTCCAAACTTGTTCCATCACTCCTGAATTTACTTTCTTCCAGTCATAACCACAAAGTAATGGTCAATAGTCAGTCCAGGAAATAAAAAAGAGTTCAATTCATTGAACCCACTGAAAAAACAAAGTGCCAAGGACCGTATATGATCATACTCATGGTACTAAAATACAGATCCCTCCCCCCCTTAACCCTGTCACCTTCTCATTTAGCGAATTCTTTTAAATGTAGAGGTATTTTGGGGACTTGATCTGTGCAGGATTTTTTTTCCTTTTTTTGCAAACTTTCTTCACCCATGAAGACCATATGGAAAGTTGACCTTTAGCAATGTGTTTTTCTCCCTGGACTTCTGAGCCCAGTGTTGCCAAGTTGCCCCCATCTGATTCTTAAATTTATTTTCATCAGCTGTAAAAGTTTTGAGAGTGGGCCAAAGTGAGTGCATATGTTACTGTAGATGTGTGCGTATGTATATGTCCTTATGTATATATATATATATGTCTAGTTGTACGTAGTATTAAATATACATACGCGCACACAAACACAGACACACACACTTCCTCAGCCTGCCACTTGAAGCTGCCTCTGCTTTTCCAGTCAGTTGCCATCAAGAGTTAAGTCATTGAAGGATCCATACTAGTCACCACAGTTTTCAATCCCAGGCTCCTTCCAAATCTGTAAAAGTAAAATGGAGACAAAAAGGTTATAGTTTCTTAAAATACTAAAAAAAAAAAAAAAAGTACATGCTAATAATAAAATGAGTCTTATACCTACTTACAAAGTTAATAAAGAGCTAATCAATTGATGGTTAACCATCAAATAGTTTAAAAAGAAGTGAGTACATTAGATACTCTAGTAGGAACAAAAAGTCAGTCTTTTATCAGAATTTGCTAATAGCTGACTGGATCTGAATTAAATTATTTCCTCATTACATTTTTCTTGATTCTAAATCCTAAATATTATTCCCCTCTCTCTGGAATTCCACTTCCAAATTTTGTTCACTCTCAAAGCCAAATTGTTCAACAAGTAGATCTATGGTTCTAGGCACAAATCTATATACTACTGTTTATTCAGGGATTTGAATCACTACTATGTGAAAGAAAGTTTATGAATATTTTTTTTGAGTTACCATCACTCAGGTGAGTCATGTTAGGTTTGTGGATTTTAAAAAAACCCTGAAAGTAGAATATATCAAAATAGTAAATAAAATTCTCTCAAGGAGTATGTGCATATGGAAAAGAAGAAAACCTATAAAACTAAAATTCACTTCATTCTCCTATGGTGCTAAACCACCAAACAATATTACCATTGGTTTGTTAAGAATTTATGGCAAGATGGGCAAGGGTGGCAGGAGAGGATAAGGGAGGAAGGGTGTGTAGGTTAGAAGAAAGGTGGGTAGGTTAAGGAATAGGAGGGAAAGGTAACAGGTAGAAGTAAGGGTAGGGAGGAAAAAACACAAGTAACCATAACTTAAATGTGCTACATTCAGGGGCGGCTAGGTGGCACAGTGAGTAAGAGCGTCAGCCTCAGAGTTGGGATGACCCGGGATCGAATCCGGCCTCAGAAAATGAGCACCCACACATAAATAATGACTAGCCATGTAACCTTGAGCAAGTTACTTAACCGCAATTGCTTTAAAAAAAAATGTGCTACATTCTACATAGGACAAATTTACCCATAAAACAGAAATGGATAGCAGATTAAGAATATTAATTCAACAATATGTTGCTTTCAGGAAACATTATAAAAATGAAAGATACACACAAAGATAAAATACAGGGCAGGAGTAGAATTTAGTATGTAAAAAAAGTAAGGATAGTAATCGTGATCTCAGACAAAGTTAAAGTTAAAATAAATTTAATCAAAAGTGAAAAACAGAGAAACTATACTATGTGTCAGCAATATTATTCAATATTGTTTTAGACCATTTAAAATACCTAGAAAGTTTTATAAAATACATGAGCATATAACTGCCGAAACAGAAACTATATGAACATAAACATAAGACATTTTTATATAAACTCAGATCTAAATAACTGAACTTTTATTGTTCATGGGTAGGTCAAGTCATTTTTTTTAAATGACTTTTTAATTTTTAAAATGACAATTTTACCTGATCTATTTATTCAATGTCATCCCAATTAAACTGCTAAAAATTATTTTACTGAGTTAGAAAAAAATATAACAAAGTTCATTTGGAAGAACAAAAGGTCAGGAACTTCAAAGAAATGTAAGGGGGTGGGGAATGTAAAGAAAGTAGATTCAACAGTATCAGATCTGAAATTATATCATAAGGCAAAAGCATTGTTGAAGTATAAAAAGACAATTTCAATTATTTTAAATTAAAATTTTATTGTATAAATAAAACTTATGTAGCCAAGAACAGAAGAAATGCATAAAATGGGGGGAAGGGATTTTCATAGACAGTCTCTCAGGATATGATTGGGCTGGAATATTGCTGTGGTGATTGAAATGATGAGTTGGTTGATTTAGAAAAACATGGAGAGATGTGAACTTATGAAGCTGTCCAACTTCAGAGAAACATGATAGGAGGAAATAAGTTTAATACAGTCATATATATGAGTATATGTGTATATTTATAGATGTATGAAAATATGTGTGTCTATATATATGTTCATGCGTGTATATATAAATATACATACACACACATATATCCATGCTTAATTGTAGCCTTCTTTAGGATGGTGGGGGAGGGAAGGAGGAAAAAAAAATAAAAAGTATACAGCAGAGAAAACAAAAAAAAAGGAAAACCAAAACAAGGAAGCAAAGAAATACTAGGCAGCTTGGAAAACAATGTGTAGCATTTATTATATTAGGTCTTCTTAAAATGGAAATTTATTGTTTTATATTGCATCCTCCCTTGTGGTCTGCTAAATATATGGCAATGTTTGGGTTTCTTTTCCTTTTCTCATTTTGTACTTAAGTTTAAAATTTAAAAATTTATAAAAAAAAAATTTATGGCAAGAGAAGTTAGAAATATATTTCTCAGGATGTGCTAATCCTCATTTAATAGCTACACCAAAGCAGTTGAATATAACTTAAAATAGTACCATAGTTAAAGCATAAAGTTTTCAAGCCAAAATTAGTGCAACTACACAGAAACAACTGAAAAAGAGAAAGGTTTGATTTTATTCTTTAAATTTTGACAACTAGGAATTGATTGTGTGTGTTTTTAAAGAAAACACTGGCATCTTATGCAAATAACACATAGGTACAACTGAGTCATGTACTAGGTATGACAAAGTACATAGTGACAGTGAACAAGCTGCTCTAACTAGGAAAAGTCTGACAGTAAAACTTCTGCTAACACCTGGAGCTATGTGGGTCAATTCATTTCCATTCTTTGTACTTCATTTTCCTCATTAAATAAAATATTTGTTAAGCACTTAGCACCATGTCATAGCATATAGTAGGCACTATATAAATGTTTATTGCTTTCCCTAATTAATCCATGCAATGAGGACAGTAGCTGCTTAACCTTTCTCTTGGAAGTGAAAACACACACAACTAAATACTCATGAAAATATTTTTGAAAATGGAAAAACAACTGTTTCAGGTAGACTCTTCAGAAAAAAAAAAAGTGGTAATTTTGTATTGGCCCTATGATTGCATTGGTACAGAAGGCTGGATAAAGAAACTTCTTCAACAAATGCATATTAACACCTGCTCCACAACCTAAGAGCCTTAGAAAATTGCCTGGAGACTTGCTTAGCTTTTACAAAGCCAGTATGTCACTAGCAGAACTTGAACCCAAGTCTGCCTCTGAAGCCAGCTCTCTATCCACTCTGCCATATTGCCTTTCCTTATGAGAGAGAACAAGGCTAGGTGGCGCAGTAAGAGCGCCGGCCCCGGAGTCAGGATGACCCAGGATTGGTTCTGGCCTCAGAAAATGAGTACCCACACGTAAATAATGACTGGCTGTGTAACCTTGAGCAAATTACTTAACCCCAACTGCTTTAAAAAAAATTAGTATTAATAGAGAGAACAAAAACAAAAAACATTATGAAAGTAGCAAATTCCTTGTTATAATTTTCTGTAAGCTTTCTTATCATGCATTCATACTCAGTGTCATATTACGTTGAGAATAAAGGTGCTTTTTACCTCTACATTCTGGCCTAACCCCATTTCTAATCATTATTTCTTCTTTCTAGAGCACTTGTATATGATCCATAAACTGATGAATAAATGTTCATAAATAAAAGAACCTATGATAGGGATAAGATGCATCAATTATACTTATAAAGCTAAGAAACACTTCCTATCAACTACAGCTCACACTTCCCATGAGAACTAGAAATAGATAGAGGCAAGGTAAGTATCCTTATGTTTAACATGGAGAACAAAAAGAGAATAAATTTTTTAAATTTCTTTGAATAAAATACATATATTTTAATGCCCAAAAAATCTACTTTCAATATCATGCATTTTAAAATATATCAAATCAGATACATTACAGTTAAAGTCATTCATGGACAGTAAATCACACAGGGTACAATTTCCTTAATTAGATACACACAGAGGATTTAAGAAGCTTAGTGTTGGGGGATGAAAATGGCACTATAAGTGGGGAAAGGAAATAACTTCCAATCCTGTAGATACTCTTAAATTAAGTCAAACATAAGTTTCTTTTAGTGCATATCATGTGCAAGGCACCATATCAGACGCTGTAAGATATGGGATTACTGGCACAGACCAACATCTTATCTTATCTTATATATCAAAAAAAAAAGTCAAAATGGATACATGACTTAAATATAAAGGCTGATACTATAAGCAAACTGGGAGAGCAAGGAATAGTCTACCTGTCAGATTTATGGAGAAAGGAAGAATGTATGACTAAACAAGAGACAGGGAACATCAAGAAAGGCAAAATGAATCATTTTAATTACATTAAATTGAAAAGTTTTTGCACAAAGCCAATGCAACCAAGATTAAGAGTAAAGCAGAAAATTAGAAAAGAATTTTTACAGTTTCTCTGATAAAGGCCTCATTTCAAAAAAAAAATAGAGGACTGAGTCAAATTTATATGAATACAAGTTATTCCTAAATTGATAAATGGTCAAATAATATAAACAGGCAGTTTTCAGACAAAGAAATCAGAGCTATCTATAACCATATTTTTAAAAATGCTCTAAATTACCATTGATTAGAGAAATGCAAATCAAAACAATTCAGAGGTACCACATCATACCTATCAGATTGGCTAACATGACAAAATAGGAAATTTGTAAATGCTGGAGAAGATGTAGAAAAATTAGAACACTAATGTACTGTTGGTGGAGGTTGTGAACTGATCTAACCACTCTGGAGAGCAATCTGGAACTACACCCAAAGGGCTATAAAAATGTGCATACCCTTTGACTCAGCAATACCACTTCTAGGTCTGTATCCCAAAGAGATCATACAAGTGGGAAAGGACCCACATATAAAAAATGTTTATAGGGGGAGGCTAGGTGGTGCAGTGAGTAGAGCGCGGGCCCTGGAGTCAGAAGGACCTGAGTTTGGATCTGGCCTCCAACACTTAACACACACAAACAAAAAAACCTAGCCGTGTGATGTTACTTAACCCCAATTGTCCTCCGAAAAAGCAAAAAAAAAAAAATTTATAGCAGCTCTTTTTGTGGTGGCAAAGAATTGGAAACTGAGGGGATGCCAATCAGTTGGGAAAGGGCTGAACAAGTTGTGGTATATGAATGTAATGGAATACTATTGTGCTGTAAGAAATGATAAGCAGGTTGACTTCAGAAAAACCTAGAAAAATTTGAATGAATTGATGATGAGCGAAGTGAGCAGAACCAGAACACTGTACACAGTAACAGCTACAACGTGCAATGACTAACTTTGATAGACTTGTCTTTTCAATGCAAGGATCCAATACAACTTCAAAGGACTCATGATTGAAAAAGCTGTCCGCATTCAGAACAAAAAAAACAAACAAACAAACAAACTATGGAGTGTGAATGCATACTGAAGCATATTATTTGCTCTTTCTCTTTCTTCTTTTTTTTGTTTGTTTCTTCTTTCTGATGGTTTCTCCCATTGGTTCTAATTCTTCTTTACAACATGACTAATGTGAAAATTAGTTCAATATGAATGTACATGTAAAACCTATCTCAAGTTATGCACCATCTTGGACCATCTTGGGGTAGGGGTTGGGGAGAGACGGGGAAAAAATCTGGAACTCAAAATCTTATGGAATTGAGTGTTGAAAACTAAAAATAAAAAATAAATTTTTAAAAAGATATGGGCTTACCTTCCATTCGATTCAATTTTCTATGGCCTAATATTTCAAATTGATGACTATCTCTAGTTAAATATGCTTCCTATTGGTACAGTTGTTTAAAAAAACATAATAATTTGGGGAAAATATATAAATCCAAATTAATTAAACATTTTAAAAGTTTGGTTAAAGAAAATACATAACCACAGTTTTAACATTAGAGCTTAGAATCACAGAATTGGGATAACTTCCTATTATTTAACACTTGAGAAAACATATCCAAGTAAATATCATTAAGAAAATTTTAGGCCCCAGCAGCAGGCGAGGCAAGCAGAGGCTGGGCTGCTAGCATTCGCCATGGCAGATGTGTTGTATGTCGGGGTGAATCTGGAGACCTTCACTCAGGCCACTGGCACCATCCAGGTGCTGCACTCCAGTGTGAGCTGGGTGTTCAACTGCCTGAAGGATGGCATGCGGAACAAGGAGACGCTGGAGGGCCGTGTGAAGGCCTTTATCGCCCGCTTCTAGGACCACCTGCACTCCACCAATTGGGACCTCAATGAACTGGAGCGTCTGAGTAACTTGATAGGCAAGACATCTGAGACCACCCTCTCCATAATAGTGAATTGTTAAGCCTAGATCCTGTTCAGGACAAGACTCCTCTCTATAGCCAGCTTCTTCAAGCATATAAGTGGTCAAACAAGTTGCAGTACCATGCAGGTCTCCTGAATCAACAGTCTCTGAAACATTCTGCCAACCAGATGGGAGTATCTGCAAAACGGAGACCTAAAGCTCCGTCTACAACTCTTGTTTTACTGCCACCGGATGTTGATGATGTGATCAGCCGCACTGATAGGATGTCCCCTGAAATGTCAATTCATTTATACAGACCCAATGGAACATCTGCAATGCTTTTGTTGACAGATCATGCCACCACTGCCCTCCTTCACTACCAGTTGCCCCAGATGCCAGATGTTGTGGTCAGGTCCTTCATGACCTGGTTAAAAAGTTACATAAAGCTGTTCTAGGCTCCATGCCAGTGCTAAGGAAAGTTTTTGCAAGATGGCCTTTCTCCCACATGGAGGGATTTCCAAACCCTTGAAGCACATGGAGCGATTTCCAAACCCTTGAAGCCTTCCATGACACCTGCAGACAGTAACCCTACCCAGCCCTGCTTTCAGACCCTCAGGATGACAAGCAGGGCAAAAAATGAGCCCAGCACTCAAAACTTTTCCAGATCAACCGAAACAATACTGATGGCTCAGTAGTTAACTCTCTTTTCAATATCAATACATTCATTCTTTTCCTTTAGTAAACAGTGCTTCACTGTGTACTAAGGCTGAACCAGTGCTGGTTGTCTCTGTGGTTGATGGGGACTAATTTTATACTTCAGCTAGTGCACAGAAGGAAAAGAGGACTTTTTTGTGTACATAATATAAGAAAGTAATGCAGTGTGTTTTTCTGTATTTGTTAGTGGTGAGCTCATCCTTCTGGATCAGTCTCCTAAGTCATTTTCAGGAGCTATTGTTATTTTAATGAGAACTTCACACATGGTGCCAGAAATCTACATTGTTAAATAACTTATTTTTATAAGCAATAAACTCTTTGTACTCAAGATCAAGAAAAAAAAAGAAAATTTTACAAGCAAATTGCAATAGGCCAAAGTTAATATTAAGGTCCTTATCATCACTAAGGTCCTTATCAAAGGTTCCTGTACAGTCTACACACTATAAATTACATATAAAATGTAATTAAAATCATTTATCAGAATCTGTGTTTTGTCAGTCAAAATGACACAAGTATCAAAAATGTCCAATTTCAGTTCTCAAACTGGGAATTTTTGTCTCTAAAGAATATATCTGGGGCAGCTAGGTGGCGCAGTGAGTAGAGCGCCGGCCCTGGAGTCAGAAGGACCTGAGTTCAGATCTGACCTCAGACACTTAACACACACAAACAAAAACCTAGCTGTGTAACCTTGGGCAAGTTACTTAACCCCAATTGCCCTCCAAAAAAAGAAAAAAAAAGAACATATCTGTTAAGGGGAATATATGGACATACCAGATCTAATTGATGCTATTATCTCTCAATTATACTCTATACCGTCTGAGATTTCAAAACTGTCCAGAGATAGTGTTTGGGAATAAAGTCAATCTGGGCAAAAAGGAACAAAATGGAGAAAAGAAGCAAAAATCAGGAGTGTCTTGAAAAGAATATTCTAGAAGCCTTAAGATAAAAGTTTCTGAGTACCTAAAAAATTAAACTGAATTATCTTGACTAGGAGTTTAAATTAAATTCAAACTGCATTTTACTCCAGAAAGAACAGTACTGAATTAATATTATCAAATATAAGTAAAAGATGTAATTATTACTACGAACGCCAAGACCGGTTTCTCTTGCTGACAATTCACTGTGTATTCACAAACATAAACATGTTGTGAACTACTGATATTTCTATTGGCCGAAGTAACTACAATGAGCTTTCTATTAATTGAAAGTAATCTCTTTCAGACAAATTTTTGACAATCCACAAATATCTATAGATCCCAAGTATTCCATCTGGTGATTACTAAATAGTTCTAATTACTGGTTAAAGGCTAATCCTAATTCCTCTTTGGAGGATCTCAAACCAAACATAAAACCTTTACCTGACACTATTAGTCAGTAGAGAGATTTGCATATCCTGCTAGCACTAGGTCTAAAGCTGAGGTCTGATAATAATAATACCATATATTTAAATGACAGGCAGTGTGATAAAGTATACAGAGTTAGCATCTGGATCGGGAAGATCTAGGTTCAAGTCTCACTTCTGTCACATACTGGTTCAAAAATTCTAGCCAAGTCACTTACTTAACTCCTTGATGCCCTAGACAGCTCTCTAAGACTATACGTTTCAGAAGAAGAGTCACTCTGTCATGATTAAAGAGAGTTTCCTCATTGACTCTTCCCTTAATCAATGAAATCACAGGCCTAGTCACATTACATACCAAAACAGTAACATGACCTAGAAAGCTCAGAGAGAGAGCTACCTTAAAAACTAACTCTAATCTTGAGAGGATCCCAGTAAAATACCTGAACAATAAATACAATAGAACCCACTTTAATCCAAAAAATATCTTCTTGAAATATCTGCATTTACTGTTGACTAGGCTAGGGGAAAACAGGAACAATGCAGCGCTGTTGGTAGAACTGTGAATTGGTACAGCCTTGGTACACCTTGACCCAGTGATAGGGCTACTAGGCATATACCCCCAAAGAGATCAAAAAAGGGGGCTGGGGAGGCTCATATGTATAAAAATATAAGAGCTCTTTTTCTTATACCAAAAAACCCTGAAAACTAATACAGAATCCATCTATTGGGGAATGAATAAATATTTTTTCCCTCTAGCTGTACTCCCTGAATTCAATTTCCCCAAGACCACCCCCACCCCACCTTCCCCCCATAAAGCGCATATCCAGGAGACTCATCATCACAGAGATTGCACCAACTTTGACACTTTCACTCCATCACAACCTTCATGTGCTTCAGCCCCTCTAATTGGAGGGCTAAGGAAAAAGAAAAAAACTTCTCCTAAACCTTCCATTTAAAGACAACTTGGAAGCCCATCCAACTCTTCATTTCTGGCCAGTTGAACTCCTTGGATTTACCTATACCATCAAGGCCTTGCAATCCCTTGCCCCATAGCCAACTCTGTTACAACTTCCTTCTGCTTGTTTTCTTCTGCATGAAGTCTTCACCAAACCCTCTTAATTCCACTGCCTTCCCTCTGTTAATAATTTCCTACTTATCCTGCATATGGCTTGCTTTGTATATATTTGTTTGCATATTGCCTCACCATTAAATTGTAAGTTCCTTTTTTTGTTGCCCCAGCATTAAGCAAAGTTCCTGGCACAATAAATGTTTATTGATTGATTCCTTCATTAGATTTTAAGGTCCTTGAGGGCAAGGATTGTCATTTTTTTCTTCTTTGTATCCCCAGTGTTTAACACAGTGCCTACCACACAGCAGGCATTGATAAATGTGTACTGTATTGCATTGCACTGTATCATAAATTATGGTATATGTATGTAGTGGAATATAATTGTGCCATAAGAAATGAAAAAACAGATAGTTTCAGAGAAACCTGGGCCCTGTATGAATTGATAAAGAGTTGAACACAAAAAATTATATTTTTATAATAACATTATAAGGAAAAACAATTTTGAAAAACTTCAGAATTCTGATCAATGCAATGGCAAACCATGACTCTGGATGATGGAAAACCTACTCCCAAAGTCCATTTAATGGACTCAAAATTAAGAATAAAACATAGTTCTAGGCATGGCCAATGTGCGGGTCTGCTTTGCAGATATGATATTATGAAGGTTTTCTTTCTTTCTTTTTTTTTTTTTTGGTTCAATGGAGGAAGGGGGAAAAGCTAGGAGTGAGAAAAAATATAAATGCCTATTTATAAATCAAATCTCATTTTGCCACTGATCTATATATTCAAAGATACATCCTTTATGGAAAAAAATAGTTATTTACAACACCACCACCACCTTTAAAACAATGATAATTCTAACATGATATAGGAATTAACTTTCTAAAAACTGTTGAGGTGACTAGCAGTACAATACAAAAAATATATATTTCAGTGTTTACTCATGATCCACTGATTTATTTAGGATCTCTTTTGGAGCTCTGCATGCAGTCAAAGATCAGAACAATCCCACTTCCAATTTACTTCCTAGCATAAGGCTAAATGCTCATGTAAAGCTTAGTAAATCTATTACACAGGGTTCTGACACAGTTTACATGAAGTGGAAAGTTAAAGATGTGCAACATTACATATGCTGCCGCATCTAAAGAAGGCTCACTGAAGGTTGGATATGTTCAGAAATATTATGCGAGAACAAAACACATCAGTTTAAGACAAAAACAAAAGATTAATAATGTGTTATTTGATGGAGTGTTATATATTTAAGAACACAAAAATATATATGGTAATAGGAATCACACAATAAAACTTTAGGTACTTAAAGGGATATCCTCCAATGTAAAAAATTCACTTATGTAAAATACTTCGTGTTTGGTTAATGGTGAATGGGCACTACTATTTAATAGAATTTGTCTTAGAATATTAATGAATAATATCACAATGTTAAATTTAGTTGATAAAAATAGCACATTGGGGGTACTGTTACAAAGAAAGTCACCACTATAAATAAGATAACAACCAATTTTTTCCAGTCCTCGACCATATATAAGTCAATAAAATAAAGTAAAAATTTCAAATACCTGTCTATGAAAGAAAGGGAAGAGAACAATTATTCATTAAATGTCTACTATATGCCAGGCACTATACTACGCACTTTGAAAATATTATCTCATTTAATCCTCACAACAACCATGAGAAAGAGATGCTATAATTATTTTTCCCATTCTACAGATGAGGAGACTGAGGTAAACAGCGACTAAGTGAATTTCCCAAGTGTTACATAGCTAGTAAGCATCCAAGACTGAATCTGAATTCAGTTCTTCCTAATTCCAAGCCCAGCATTCAAACCACTGTATCACCTAGGTGGCATTTCAAATATACAAGACAAAGCATGTTTGCTTTGGAATAAAGAAACCTCATCTCAGTCATGAGTGAATAATTTTCTATTCAAGATGAGGTTTTTGCTAACTTACTGAATTGTAAATATGGGTCAGGCCAACAAACTTTTGCTTCATCAACAACACCTCACTGGGGCGGCTAGGTGGCATAGTGAATAAAACATTGTCCCTGGAATCAGAAGGCCCTGAGTTCAAATCCAGCCTCAGACACTACTAGCTGTGTGACCTTGAGAAAGTCATTTAACCCCAGTTGCCCTGCCTTCTCCCCTCCAATTAAAAAAAAAAAAAACCACCACCTTATCTCCTCTAACAAAAAAATCCATAGGCACCTAAGCTAAATTCTGATTATTTTTTTCCATTTGATGCTTCAAGTATAATGGAATCCATTTTCATACAGCTGAAACACCAACATATTACTATGGGACTGACTAACAGGTTCTTCCCCTCTTCTGATTCATCTATTTGGTGTCTTGTAAAAAATTCTTCAAGCAGTATATGAGATGAGGAGAGGGAAAAAAACGGGGCAATAAAAAGAGCCACTTTATCCAAAAATAGCTACTCTACATTTTAACATAAGAGTTTTCATTCTGAAATACTATCTGTTCACAAATATATTTCCAATGTCAATGGAGTTTTTCTACATATGTGTGTTAGCATTATCTGGTTTTATAAGACAAACTTTCTAAGTTTTGAAAAGTCTGAGTGATTCTCAACATTTGGGAACTAAGAGTACCTAAAAAAAAAAACAATTTGGTATACATATAAGAAATCCAATTCTTCAATTGTAAAATATTAGGACTGTAGTTGTCTTAATTACATTTTCTGCTGGACTACTCTGGCTTTATTCTGAGGATGATCATCTCTTGCTTGATTCTTTCATTACTGTGCAGTTTGCTAAACAGTTGCCAAAGCAGGGATGAATTCAGGTGAATACTGTTTCATGTTGGGAAATTAGGGATGGCATATGTCATCTTACAAACTGCAAGGTACGCTGCTGCAGTTCCCCCTAATTACATGAAATCTACTACAATACCCAGGAAGGTGTGGATAGCCCTCAACTATGAATGTGTGATGATAAAGTAAATCATTGAGCATTTAAAAAAAACAAAGAAACAAGAAATACAGTGAGAGTTCTTTAGGAACTTAGGTGGAGGAAAATCTTTGTAGCACGATTTTTTAAATAAAAGTTTCATATATACAAGGTGGGGAGGGTATATATAAAAAATGAAGCATATTACCCATCTCCTGATAAAATGGTGATCTCTCTCTGTTCTCAGAGTGCAGAATGAGACAACTTTGGGGAAGGAGAGGAACTGGGGGGAGCATGGCCAGCTTTACTGGACTATACATAAGTGTAAGAAGGGTTTTGCTTTTCTTGCTTCCTCAAATGTGAAAGGGGCAGTGGAAGAAGTGGAAAGGAGAACAGGTGGGTGTTTCTAATACAATTTGAGATTTAGTACAGCTAGACCGCTTTCTTTTGAATTTTGTTTTCATCCATTCCCTTGATATCCTTTAGCTTCTGTTCTTCCAAATGCATTCTATTATTTTTTCTAGCTCTATAAAATAATTTTTGATAGTTGGCATGCCATTGAATAGATTAATTTAGGTAGAATTGTTGTTATTATATTGGCTCAGCCTACTCATGTACAATTAATATTTTTCCAGTTGTTTAGTTCTGACTTTGTGTGGAAAATGTTTTATAGTTGTATTCATATAGTTCCTGGGTTTGTCTTGACAGGTGCACTTCCAACTATTTCATATTGTCTATGATTATTTTAAAAGGAATTTCTCTATCTCTTGTTGCTAGACTATGTTGGTAATATACAGAAATGCTGATGATTTATATGAGTTTATTTTGTATCCTGCAACTCAGCTAAAGTTAATAATTTCAAGTAGTTTTTTAGTTGATTCTCTAGGATTTTCTAAGTATACCACAATATCATCTGCAAAGATGCTTTTATTTCCTCATTGTCTCTTCTAACTCCTTTAATTTCTGTTTCTTCTCTTATTGCTATAGCTAACATTTCTAGCACAATATTAAATAACATAGGTGATAATGGGCATCCTTGCTTCATCTCTGATTTTATTGAGGAGGTTTCTAGCTTACCCCCATTATTGATAATGCTTGCTGATGGGTTTAGATAAATATTACTTATCATTTTAAGGTAAGCTCCATTTATTTCTATGTTCTCTACTGTTTTTTTTATATGAATGGCTACTGTAATTTGTCAAAAGCTTTTTCTGCATCTATTAATTATATGACTTCTGCTGGTTTTGTTATTGATATGGTCAATTAGGTTAATAGTTTTCCTAATACTGAATCAGTCCTAAATTCTGTATAATTCTGGTATAAATCCCACCTATTCATAGTGTAGGATATACTGTTGTAATATACTGTTGTGATATACTGTTGTAATCTCTTTGCTAATATTATATTTAAATTTTTTGTATCAACATTCATTAGGGAAATTGGTCTATAATTTTCTTTTTCTATATTAGCTCTTCCTGGTTTGGGTATCAACACCATATTTGTGTTATAAAGAGAATTTGTTTGGGCTCCATCTTGCCTATTTTTCCAAAAAGTTTTTATAATATCGAGATGAATTGTTCTTCAAAGATTCAGATTTGTGAATTCATCTAATCCTGGGGGGTTTTCCCTTCAGAATTTCACCGATAGTTTATTCAATTTCTTTTTGTAAGATTGGATTATTTAAGCATTTTATTTCTGCTGCTGCTAATCAACTAATTTACATTTTTGTAGATATTTATCCTTTTCATTTATATTGTCAAATTTATTGTCATATAATTGGGTAAAATAGTTCCTAGTCTTAATTTCCTCCTCATTGGTGGAGAATTCACTCCTTTCATTTTTGATATTAGCAATTTGGTTTCCTTCTTCCCTTTTTAAAAATCAAATTAAGCAATGGTTTATCTATTTTTTTTCATAAAACCAGCTTCTAGTTTTATTAGTTCAATGGTTTTCTTACCTTCAATTTTATTAATCTCTCCTTTGGTTTTCAGGATTTTCAATTTGGGGTTTGATCTGAAAATGATGAATTTACTACTTCTGCATTTGCTTTACATGGTCAATTTTTGTGTAAATGCCATGTACTGCTGAGAAAAACATATATTCCTTTCTATTCCCATTCAATTTTCTCTAGAGATCTATCATATCTAACTTTTCCAGAATTTTATTCACCTCCTTAATTAACTTCTTGTTTATATTTTTGGCTAGATTTATCTATTTCTAAGAGGGGAAAGTTGAGGTCACCCACTAATATAGTTTTATTATCTGTTTCCTCCTGTAACTCATTTAACTTCTTCAAAAATTTGGATGCTATACCATTCGGTGCACATATATTTCATATTGAAATTACTTCAGTGTTTATGGCACCTTTCAGCATGATAGTTTCCTTCTTTTTCTTTTTTAATTAGATCTATTTTTGCTTTTGCTTTGTCTGAGATCATGATTGTTACCTCTGCTTTCTTTGCTTCAGCTGAAGCACAATAGATTCTTCTCCAGGTCCTTACCTTTACCCTGTGTGTATCTCTCTGCTTCAAATGTGTTTTTTGTAAACAACATATTACAGAATTCCAGCTTTTAATCCATTCGACTATCTTCTTCTGGTTTATGGATGAGTTCATCCTATTCACAGTTATAGTTATGATAATTGTATATTTCCCTCCATGCTACTTTTTGCTTGTTTATTCCCCTCCCTTACCTCACCTCCCTCCTCTGATAACCATTTTCCCCAATATATCCTCCCCAATATATCTACACTGCCCCTTCTCTTATCCCTGTCCCTTTATACTTCCTTGTAGGGTTGATTTTCTATATCCAACTGAATATGTATGTTATTTCCTCTTTGAGTCAATTTTGATGAGAGTAAAGTTTAAGCTTTGCCCACCACTCCCTATTTTCCCTTCCATTATAATAGATTTTCATGCCTCTTTTATGTGGGATAATTTACCCCCATTCAATCTTTCCTCTCCTTCTTCCTCCAATGTAATTTTCTTTCTCATACCTTTATTTTGTTTTTTTGAGGATCATCCCATCAAAGTTACCTTATGTCCGCACCCTCTGTCTACATATACTTCTTCTAATTGCTTTTATAGTAATAAAGTTGAGTAAAAAATATTATCGTATCATATAGAAATATAGTTTAATTTTATTGAATTTTTTATGTTTTCTCTTGTTTCTTTGTTACCTTTTTATGTTTCCCTTGTGTCTTGTATTTGGAAGTAAAATTTTTTATTCAGTTCTGGTCTATTATATTCCTTTTTGCTGAGTAGGTGATTTTTGACTTACGCATAATTCCTCTGCCTTCAGATATATCATATTCCAAATCCTCCAGTTCTTTAATGTGGAAGCTGCAAAAACCTACATAATCCTGACTACAGCTCCAAAATATTTGAATTGTTTCTTTCTGGCTGCTTGCAATAGTTTCTCCTTGATCTGTCTCTGGAATTTGGCTACAACACTCCTGGGAGATTTCATTTTGGGACCTCTTTCAGGAGGTGATTGATCAAGTGGATTCTTCCAATTTCTATTTTGCCCTCCAGTTCTAATATATCAGGGCAGTTTTCTTTGATAATTTCTTGTAAAGATGTTATCCAGGCCTTTTTTTTTAATCATGGCTTTCAGATCATCCAATAGTTTTTATATTATCTCTCCTGGATCTATTTTCTAGGTCAGTTGTTTTTCCAATGAGAAATTTCACATTTTTTTTACTTTTTAACTTGTTTTACCATATCTTGACATCTCATAGAATCATTAGTTTCCACTTGTACAATTCTAATTTTTAAGGAATTATTTTCTTCAGTGAGCTTTTGTACTTCCTTTTCCATTTGGCCAATTCTATGTTTTAGGGAGCTATTTTTCTCAGTAAATTTTTGTGTATCTTTTCCTATGCTATTAACTCTTTTTTTCATGATTCTCTTCCATTACTTTCATTTCTTTTCCCAATCTTTCTTCTACTTCTCTAATTTACTACTTAAAATCCTTTTTAAGTTCTTTCAGGAATTCTTTTTGAGCCTGAGACCAAATTACACTTTTCTTTGAGGCTTTACATGTAGACATTTTGATACCATTGTCCTCTTCTAAGTTGATACCTTGATCCTCCCTATCACCATAGTATCTTTCTATAGTTAAGCTCTTTTTCTGTTTTTTGCTTACTTTTTTCTGCCTTTTTTTTGTGACTCAGTGTTTTTATGTGAAAGTTGGGCTCTGGTCTTGCACTGTCCCAAGCCTTCTGTGCTAGAGCTCTGGGTCTTACTGTTAGCTTTCACTGGGCTCCAGGACTTAGTTGCTTGCTTTTTCTAGAGATTAGGGTTTCCCTTCTAGCTTGTACTGGGGGTTGAGGGCTCCCTGTTGACCTCCCTTGGGTATGGGGCCTGCTTGGGGGAGATGGGCCCCCAATGGTAGGTCACTATGGAAACACAGCTGATATGCCCAAGGTGTGGGGCCCTGCTGCTGGGTTGCTATGGAAACAGGGTCTCTCTGTTGGTAGGCCCTGGGGGTGGGGTCTTCCTGTTGGCCAGCCCCAGGAAAGGGCTTCACTACTGCTCAGCAATGCGGTCGAAGCCTTGCTGGTGGCTTGTGCTAGGATGGAACCTTGCTATACTACACAGAATTTTCACTTGCCTAGGGAGCTGGTTTGCAGGAGGGCAAGGCCTCACTGGTGGGCTGCCCCAGACTTGGAGCCTTTCTACAGGCCCCCTGCTGTGAATCTGGCTGCTGCTGCTATTCTTGAACCTTGCTCCCCTTTCACCTCAGTGAGACAGACCTTTCCTGCTGTGTTGGTAAGTTGTTTTCCTGCTCCTATATCACTCCTGAGGCAGGTTTCTAGTTGTTTGGAGGGGAGTTGGGGAGGACTTCAGAGCGTTCCTTCCTCACTCTGCCATCTTGTCAAAAGAAGTAAGACCTTGCTTCAGGACTAATCCATTTGAATGCCAGATGGAGGATGTATTAGAGAAAGAAGAGACTGAATTTAGGAAGATAAAAAGACTGTTGCAATAGCCCATAGCAGTATTAATGACCTGATAGTTTTGTGAATAGAAAGAAAGAGATGTTGAAGAGGTTTAAATATAAGACTTGAGAACTGTCTGGATATGAACGGTAAGTGAGAAAAATAAAAAATCACTCCTGCAGACTTTGAGCCTAGATGGACTGGAAGAATGATGGCACTCAGGGCGGATAGGTGGCACAGTGAATAGAGCACCAGCCCTGGAGTCAGGAGGACCTGAGTTCAAATCAGCCCTCAGACACAACACTTACTAGCTGTTGACCTTGGGTAAGTCACTTAACCGCCATTGCCCTGCCTTCCCCCCTCCAAAAAAGAAAAAAAAGAGAGAGAATGGTGGCACTCCCATCTCAGCAGAAAGGGAAAGATGGAAGGGGTACAGGTAAAAGGGTAATGAGTTCACTTTTGTACATGTTGAGCTGGAGATACTTATGGAAAACCCTGAGGTAAAGATGTCTCACAAAAGTTAGAGGTGTGGCCTGGAATTTCAAGACAGGGATGAAGGCTAGAGTGTGTATAACTGAGAATTATGTGCACAAAAGAAACAGTTGAAACCATAAGATGTAATTAGATCTCTGATGGTGTCTCATGTCAAGGCCTCTTAATTTTGCCTTCCTAACATCTCTGTCATATGTCCCCTTCTCTCCTCTGACACAGCCACCACACTACTAATGACCCTCATCATTTCATACCTAGACTACTGCAACAGTCTATTGGTTGGTCTCCCAATCACAAGTCTCTCCCTGCTCTAGTTCATGCTCCACTCAGCTGGCAGAGTGATATTCCCAAACCACAGGTCTGACATCACCCCACTACTTTATAAACTCTAATGGTTCCATGTCGACTCCAGGATCAAGTAAAATCCCCTTGTGTTCAATGCCCTTTATAGCCTGCCCCCTTCCATCTTTCCAATCTTCTTTCACTCTATAGCATCTACCATACCACATATTCTATGATCCAATGACAATGGCCTCCTGCTTGTTTCTCTAACAAAACATTCACTCTTCAGGCTCTAGCTATTCAATGGCTGTACCCCAAACCTAGAACACATTCCCTCCCCATATCTGCCTATTGTCTTTCTTCAAGTCCCAGCTGAAATCCCCCCTTCTAAGGGAAGCCTTTTCCAATCCCTCTTAATTCTAGAGCTTTCCCTCTGCTGATTATTTCCAATTCATCCTATATATTGCTTATATAAAGTTGTTTGTGTGTTGTCTCCCCCCATTAGACTGTGAGCTCCTTGAGAACAGGGCCTATTTTTTATTTTTCTTTGTATCTCCAGCACTTAGCACAGTGCCTGGAACACAGCAGCTGCTTAATAAATGTTTACTGACTGACTAATGAGAAAATGCATTCCATTTCAAACTTAGGATTCAAATAAAGTTATTCCTCTCCACTGATAAGGTAAATAAGAACAAAGAAAATCTATAGGCTATATTCCCTGATCAATACTGTGCACAAAGTACGTGCTTAATAAGTATTTTCTGACAATGAATTGGGAACTACTGTATCTATATAACAGCTAGATCTCTATATCTTTCACTCTGGGCATATTATGTACCAATCTTAGCTTCTCTTAAGATATAAATTCTACTATTTACTGTACCTTTACTCCCTAAATCTTTTAGTTGGCCCCAAGATGCTCCTCATCCTTCTGTAGAATGATTAATGTAATCACCCTCAAGGACAAAGCATGATGTTAATTAATGGCTGTCAATAGAAACTACAAACAATTGAGATTCATTTATATTTCAAATAAAATTCCAAATTTCTTGTCTCAAAATTTTCAGCTTTTAGAACAAGTTATTTTAAATAACTTGCTCTCCAAATTTTTCAGTGTCTCTCTTTAAAATCCAATTGGACTTTTCAGGGCAGTTCTAGGCAAAAATAATCTATATATCCTCACAGATACTGAGTTACCCCTAACCCACCCTTCAAAATCCCCAATAGGCAGAAAAGAAAAATCTTACCATTTTGAAGTACAATAGACTACTAAGTCATACTACAACACTGGAGGAGTTATACTTTAAAATTACCTACCAAACAGGACTTCAAATACTTTGATAATATCACAGGGACTACACTAATGCCAAGACAAAATAAAAGAATATGAAGACATCTACATAAACATTCATAAACTTAGAATACATAAAACATTCATAGCATGACTAGCAATAAGATAAGTAGTATATGTTTTGTAAAGTCGAAGTGAAGAATGTTGGATGTTGCATGTTTACTTCTGGTATAGAAAGGTGTTCCTTTTACAGTAGCAGGGTAAGGGAGTAATGTAAGATATAATATTTGTTAACAATTTTATGGGAAGGGGGGAGTTGTATGAGAGTAGGGAAAGCTATAAATCAAAAATAAACATATGGTATGTGGGAGTATAAAGCATGTGAATTATGTAATGGAAGGAAATGAAAAGTGTTATCAAATGAAGAGCCTTGTCAGATTAAAAGGACCATGAATATTGTACAGAATCTTTAGATGTTATGGAAGCAAAGAGAGTGGGGAGGGGAAGGAACAAACCTTGGAGATAGCATTAAGAATATACAAGAAAAAGAAACACAGCAAGTAGTTTGTTTCCATTTGCATTCAGACTCCACAGCTCTTTCTCTGGATGCAGACATCTCTTTCCATCATGAGTCTTTTGGAGTTGTCTTATAACCTTACATTTGCTGAGAGGAGCCCAATCTATTGAAGTTAGTAATCACACATAATCAAAAGAGATGTCCACATCCAGAGAAAGAGATGTGGAGTCTGAATGCAGACTTAAACAAATTATTTGCTGTGTTTCTTTTTCTTGTTTTGTTTTGTTTCCTCTTTCCCACTGATCATTCCATCAGTTAAAATCCTTCTTTACAACCTGATTAATGATCAATGTGAAGATATTTGTAGATCCTATATTCAAGTGCATGCTGCCATGATGGGAGGAGGGGGTAGAGAGAGGGAGAGAAAATTTGAAACTCAAGGGACTGTGGAACTGAATGTTGTAAACTAAAAGTAAATAAACAAACCAATTTAATTTAAAAAAAGAAGAAAAATCTACAAGAAAAGTAGCAAGTCTACAACCCAGTAGTCATCTTCATTTCTTGCCCCTTCTCCTTAACCATTAAAGTCATTAGTTTTCAAGTGCTGTCTTTACAAATTCTCTCATATCAATCCTTTGTTCACATGGTCACCACCATAATTCACACCCTCATCACATCTTGCCTTAACAGTAGTGTCCCTACATCTTACCTCTTGCCTCTCAAAACCGGCCTCCGCTGGGACTGACACTAAAACATGTGTCTTCATTAGAATATCGAACTGCTAGAGAAGAATTTATTCTACTAATGAAGGCTGGCATGTATTGTGCAACTTAAATAATCTTTTGAGAGTTGCCTATACCACTGAATGGGAACATAAATTGCCAGGGTCATAAGGCCAGTATATACCACAGATAGGACAAATTTAGGTTTTCCTAGCTTCAAAGGCTAGTTCTCTATCCACAGCTTAAGTCTCCATATGTCAAATTCATTTTTCTAAAACCCAGGTCTAAACATGTCATTTCCCTGCACAATGAAACTTTTATGCCACCCATTTCCTCCAAAACCGGGTTCTTAATATTTCTGAGTTACAGACTCCTTTGAGAGTTTGATGAAACTTATGAATTCCTTCTCAAAATAATGTTTTTAAATACATAAAATAAGTAGGAGTACAAAGGAAACCAATTACAAGGAAATATACTTATCAAAACATTTCTTAAAATAAGTTAAGAATTAAGAATAGGTTAAGAATATGTGGTCTAGATAAAATACAAACTGACAGTCTGGCATTTTAAACCCTTCACAATCTGGATACAACCTATCTATTTCCAGACATTTCATATCTCACACATACACACACACACACACACACACACATACACACACACACACACACACACACCTCTTTATCCAAATTGGTCTGCTTTCTCTGCTTCCATATATGACATTCTATTATTGACTCCATGATTTTGTAAAAATTATTCCCCTATGCCAGAAATGTTATCCATCCTTACCTAGCCTCTTGTAGTCCTTATTTCCTTTCAAAGTTTGACTCAACTGTCACCTTATAGACAAAGCTTTTCATTATCCTCTCAATTATTAGAGTTTAACCTCACATCCAATGAAATTAATTGTATTTAGCTATATAAATCTTGCATTTACATAAGTGTGCATGTTGTTACCCCTAGAAGAATGTCAGTTTCTTGAAGGCAGGGCCTTTGTTCACTTTTTTAAAATTAGCACCTAGCAGAGATCTGCTACTTAATAAATAACTGCTGAACTGAACTGAGTGACAAGGCCAAAGAGGAAGGCTTTGTAATAAGACAAGAAAGACTGGTTGTATTTTGTGAAATGGTAAGGGTTTTAAGGAACAAGTTGCTCATTTTTATGTTTAATTGCTTTAGTTGATTGTTAAGTTTATAAATTTTTTTTGCTTTTTTTTGAAGGGGGGAAGGCAGGACAATTGGGGTTCAGCAACTTGCCCAAAGTCACACGGCTAGTAAGTATTAACAGTCTGAGGCCAGATTTGAACTCAGGTTCAAAAACTCAAAAACTCCTGACTCCAGGGCCAGTGCTCTGTTTACTGTGCCACCTAGCTGCCCCTAAGTTTATAATTTTTAAAAACTTGTTAAAAAATCCAAGCAAAAGCAACTAGGGTCTAGATCAAGTCTATGGTTATTTGGAGAAGGAAAATGCACATCTGAGAAAAATGTTCTGTGGGAAAAAGCACAATTTATGCTACAAAAATTTCTATACAATTAAGTATGACTACCATAGACTGAATTTACACAGACAATGGCTATGTTCAGTTCATAAAGTTCAAAAAACTCTTACTGAGAGTTGTTGATTCTTTTTTGATAAATTTTCCAGTTGTTATTTAAATTTTTGAAATAGCCTTAGGGCACATGAATTGAGTAAAAGATGGCTGAAATACCATAAAAGGGATTAGGATTCCTGAAGCAGAATACAAATAGCATCACTTTACAAATATTCTACACATAAGCACTAATAAAGAAATGAAAAAAATAGTATAAAAATAATAAAAGTAAGTTATTAAAAGGTTGTTCAGAGAAGAGCTTGTATTAATCTAAAAATACATTTAGGTATAAAACCAGCTCAAGGAGAAGTAGGGAAGAGTTGGAGGGGGGAATATAAAAACTCCAATTTCATAAAATAATCTGAGCTAAGAAGAAAGAACAGCTAACCATCATCTATTAAATACATATTAAATACATATTAAGTGCTAATTGCCAGGATTAACTGAATTAAGCACTGAAGATACAAAGGCCAAAAACAAAGGTTGGCTTAAAGGGACATACATTCTAAAACAGAGACAAAATGTAAATTACTAGGTACATACAAGACACATTCAACATTTATTTTTTTTTTTAAAGCAATTGGGGTTAAGTAACATGCTCAATGTTACACGGCTAGTCATGATTTGTGTGTGGGTGCTCATTTTCTGAGGCCGGTGCTCTTACTTACTGCGCCACCTAGCCACCCCTCATGCAACATTTATAGTAGATAAAAGTAATCTAAAGGGGAAGGCATTATTGTCTAGGAGGACCAAGAAATGTGGAATTCAGAAGATGGAATTGGAGCTGAGTCTTAAAGGAAGAGAAACTAAAAGGCAAAGGTGAAAGGGTAGAACCTTCCAGTCAAATGGACTTAGCAGAGAGAAAGCAGTGTCACAAAAACCTAGAGAGGTGAGGATATCCAGAAGAAGGTGACTAACAGTGTCAAATGCTGCACAGGTGAAAAAGGATCAGAACTGAGAAAAAGCCATTAGATTTAGTAAGAAAGAGAGCTCTAGTAATTTTTAAAGGGTCAGTTTCAGTTGAATGAAAAAATCAGAAGCCAGAATACAGAGAATGAGAGGAAAAGCAGAGGCAATGAATATAGATGGCTTTCTCAAGGAGTTTAGCCACAAAAGGGAGGAAAGAAATAGGAAATTGCTAGCATGTGATGGTCAGATCAAATGAGGATTTTTCAAATAACCAGGGTCTATAATACTAGAACAGAGAGTCAATAAGTTGTCAATTAGTTCACCTTCTCTTGGGCTCAGTTTTTTATCTGTAATATGAAGAAGTTGAATTAAATTATACAGAATAGAATTTCAGAGCAAGATGGGACCTTGTAAATTTACTAGTACAAAACTCTAAACTGTACAAATGAGGAAACTATGATTAATTACTGAACAACCCTGAAGTTAATGAATTATAGAAACAATAATGATTATTTAAAAGATAATGACAAAAATTATATGTCAAATTTTATGGTTAATATTCAAAACAATACTGAAAGGCAAACTGATAGCATTATAAATGTCTATATAATAAAAAAGAAATTCAAAAAGGATATATGCAAAGTGATATAAAAGGGAGGTGGGGCTGGCACAGTGATAGGAAATAAAACAGTGAGTACATCTCCACAAACTCTTCTAAAATGATCTAAAAAATGCATCAGACCAACTCCTGATTGAGAAACACATAAAAAAATCATCAAATTCTTTGTCTGGTCCAGCCATGCATAAGGAGGACAGACATAGAGACCTATGGACATTGAGGAATCTGAGGCTGGACTGAGTCAGAAATACATTTAGAATGGAGAGCACTCCAACACTCAGCAAGGAGAGACCATACCTGTACTAGAGGAGGTCCCAGACACTTACCTGGGCACCCCTCAGAACCATAATGCGTCACTGCAATGGGAAGAGGTACAAAGTGGAATCTTTGTCACCCAACTATAGGTCACAGAACCAAAGCAGATCAGAAGGGGTTTTACTCAGAGAAGTAGTGTTCCTGAATAGGGTAGCCCTGGATGACATACTGAGATATTCAAAGTCAGCAGCTATATGGCTTATACCTCAAATAAAGAACAGGGTCTCATTCTCAGTAGCTATTCCCGCCTGGAAGGCAATAACCAAGACAAGGAAACCCAAACAAACAAGTCTACAATTCTGACACTCCGCAACAAAATTTTACTATTGGTTGATAGAGACAGAGTCCAGCAGCAGTCTATACTCCTGTTCAGACCCAAACTCAGCTCTGGAACTTGCAGAACTTGGACCAAAGGAGAAGCAACCAGACTTTACCATGAGTACTATAAGCATTTAAAGTTCCCCAACATGACCCTAAGGTCCTAAGATAAAAAACTCAATACCTCAAGAAAATAGTAACAGGGCCAGCCTAGACGTTCCCTCCAGAAGCGTGGCATAGCCCAACCCTAATATCAAGTCTACAGTCAGGAATTAGACTGAAAGAATGGCAAACAAAACAACAAAAAAAGAAGAGCTATTTGAAACTCAAGACATGAACACAAAAAGAGAATGACTCCAAAACACCTACAAGCAAAGCCTCAGAGAAAAACACACTTGCACACAGATTCAACTAGAATTTCTTGAAGAGACAAAGCAGGAGTATTTTTTTCCCTAAGGTCAAACAATGTTGTTTTTGAACTGAATGAGAGTACTTGAGGCCAAAATCAAAAAAGAAATGAAAGTTACTGGAGAAAAAAAATTTTTAAGGGAATTAACAGTTCGGCATAAGAGGTACAAAATTTACCCAAGCAATAAATTGCCTGAAAATTAGAATAAACCAAATAGAAACCAATTACTTGATTATGCCATTAGAAATGTGAAAACAAAGTCAAAATACTGAAAAAATAGAAGAAAATATAAGGTACTTTATAGCAAAAAACAACTGACCTGGAAAAGGTCAAAGAGAAAACAAATTTAAGAATCAATGGATTAACTAAACATCATGACAAAAAAAAAAAAGAACCCAGAAATCATACTTCAAGCTATCTTTAAAGAAAACAGCCCAGAGGTCTTAGCATCAGAGGATAAAGTAGAAAGAGAAAGACTCTACTGGTCATCTCCTGAAAAAAACTCCAAAGTGAGAGCTTCTAGAACCATCATAGTCAAAATCTAGTTTCTAAGTAAAAGAAAAACCACTGTAAACATCCAGAAACATGTACTATCTCCCCATATTTGAATAAGCAGTTTGTTCCTTTGTAGCTTTTTGGGGGGGGTCTTTTTATTTTTTTTTTTGGTCTTTATTAATTTGTTTACTTTTAGTTTACAAGATTCAATTTCACAATTCCTTGAGTTTCAAATTTTGTCTCCCTTCCTTCCCTTCCTCCCCGCCATGACAGCATACAATCAAGTATAGGATCTGCAAATACTTTCACATTAGACATTAGTCAGGTTATAAAGAAGGACTGTATCAGATGGAATGAACAATGGGAAAGAGGAAATAAAACCAAACAAGAAAAAGAAAAAGATCAGGTAGTTTGCTTCAATTTGGATTCAAACTCAGTTCTTTCTTGTTCCTTCTTTGAATGTAGACATCTCTCTCCATCATGATTCTTTTGGGATTGACTTATATCACTGCATTGCTAAGAACAGTCCAGTCTATCAAAGTTGGCTGTCACACATACGCTGTGTCTGTAATTGTGTACAAATTTCTCCTGGTTCTACTCTTCTCACTCAGCATCAGTTTGTATATGCCTCTTCAGGTAAATATGAAGTCCATCTGCTCCTTGTTTCTTATAGCACAATAGTATTCCATTACACACATATACCACAATTTGTTCAGCCATTTCCCAATTGATGGGTAGCCCCTTAATTTCCAATTCTTTGCAACCACAAAAAGAGCTGCTATAAATGTTTTTGTACATATAGGTCTTCCTCCCACTTCTATAATCTCTTTGGGATATAACCCTAAAAGTGGTATTTCTGGGTCAAAGGGTATGAAATTATTTATAGCCCTTTGGGCATAATTCCAGATTACTCTCCAGAAAGGTTGGATCAGTTCACAACTCCACCAGCAATGCATTAGTGTTCCAATTTGCCCACATCCTCTCCAGCATTTCTCATTTTCTCTTTGTAGTTCTTTATCATTGCTTATTCATATTTACCTTTTTATACTTCTTTTCACTTCTGTTTGCTCTTCAAAATTTTTCCACAGTTCTCTTTTCATCAGGAATGCATGGAAGTCCTCTATTTCATTAAAGACACATTTTTTTTGTCTGCAAGATTATACTCAGTTTTTCTTGGTAAATTATTCTTTGTTGTAAGCCTATATTCATTGCCTTCTGGTATATCATATTCCACATTTTCTCTGCTCCTATATAGTGGTGACTGTTAAATCATGTCCAAGCTATGCTTGTCTTTATGGCTTTGCTCTGGGTTGGTCTCTTTGAAATTCTGAAGGAAATATCTGGGTCTTACTTCATCCTGCTTTGTATTCTCTTAGGTAGTACTGAAGTTTTCTCATAGTAATATTAAGTACTGTGTTCTTTTCATGGATCTCAGAGGCAGCTCAGGCTAGAGAATTACAAGATTTCACCATACCCAAAGCAGTCTACTGTATGGTGAAGTCTGATCACAACACTCCTGGTCTAAATTTTGCCAACTACTGACCCTGAATGTGGTTTGGAAAACTTAACTTTAAGCTTGTCTCTGGCTGAAGTTCTAGTACAGGGGTGGGGAACCTGTGGCCTCGAGGCCACATGTGGCCTTCTAGGTCCAGGGGTGCAGCCTTTTGACTGAGTCCAAGTTTCACAGAACAAATCTTTTATTAAGGGGATTAAGGTGCTTTTGCTCAAGCCCCCACCCTAAGGTGCCTTTAAGGAAAGGATTAAGCCTTAAATGGAAACTAAATAATTTAATCCTAAAGTAGATCCAAGAACAAGTGATAGAAACAACAGAAAATTTCAGCAATGAGCCAACATATGTAACTATTGGGATGACACTAAAGCAGTCCTTAAGGAGAAACTGACCTCTCTAAATGCTTTCATAAAAAGACAAGGAAAAATAGCACTTTGATAAATAACTTATAAAAACTGGAAAAGCACCAAATTGTTTTTAAAACCATATAACAGATAAATAAGACTAGAAGCTAATTTTTAAAATAAAAGTGATAAACCATTAGCTAATCTGGCTAAAAAGAAAGGAAAGCCAAACTGGCAATATTAAAAAGGAAAAAAGGAAATTCACAAATAATTAAGGGGAAATAAAGGAAATTATTAGAAACTATTTTGCCCAGTTAAATGCCAATAAAACTGATAAATAAATGGGTAAATATTTACAAAAATGTAAAATACTCAGAATAATAGAACAAGAAATAGGTCATTTAGATCACAGAATCTCAGAAGAGAAATTGAACAAGCCATAAATGAATTCCAAATGAAAATACCTCAAAACCAGAGGGAATTAAAATTGAATTATATAAAATATCCAAAGAACAACTGGTTCAGTATTACATAAACTGTCTAGAAAACTAAGAAAAGTAGTCATTCTTCCCAACTCTTTCTATGATACAAATATCATTTTAGTACCTAAATAAGGGAGAAAACAGAGAAAGAAAAAGCTAGCACTAGAAGTAGCTATGTGGTACAGAAGATAAAACATTGAACCTGAAGTCAAGAAGTCCTTCAAATATTGCCTCTGATGCTTACTAGCTGTGTGAACCTGGCTAAGCCACTTAACATCTGTTTATCTAAGTTTTCCCTACTGAAAAATGGGGATCATAATAGCACCTATCTCTCAGGATTGTTGTGAGGATAAAATTAAAGTATGTCTGTAAAGAGCTTTGGAAACCTGCATTGGTGATGTGTGTGGATTTTGTCTTAAAAAGAACCTTAGGGGTGTCAGTGCTCCCTTGCATTGGCGATGTATATAGACTTCGTTGTTAGTATAATGGATGTGGCTTACTTACTGGTGTTTGAATAAATGTCTTGGTTTCATCTTCAAGGAAGAAAGTCTGTTAAATCTTGCAATTCAAACCTGGGAATACACCTGCATACTCAAAGCAGCTGCTGTGGCTATCACTTCGGTGAAATATTTGACGTCACCAAGAGAATCACAAAATATAAAACTTCTACTTGGAGACAGGAAGGCTCTAGGAAAGGAAATGGGTATTCTAGGATGGGAGGATTTATCTTCTTCCTCCCTGTCGAGAGAATGGGCTAAGAGCACAGGACTCTGTGAGAACTGGGAACTGAAGCTACAGAAAGGAGAACCCAGAGATTCAGAAAGATCTTTGGAAGGAATACCAATAGAACTGGGGGAAGAAATGGCAGGAATATGTAGAAGAGGGTGGGCTTTATTAACAATTATCATATTATATATAAAAGCAGAGACAAACTGCTGGGAAAAAAGGTTCAGATGAAAAAGGAGTTAGCTCATTTGTATGAAAGGCTTTCTATACTGCAGAATTCAAACTTTCCTTTAGAAAAACAAGCTAGTCAGGTAGTAGAAGAGAGGGTTGTTGTGGGTTTGACTCATAAAAGGAAGAAAAAATTAAGAGGAAAATGTATGCAGCCCTTGCACAACTGAGCCTGACTGGGGTCCAGACACCTGGGGGAGAACATGTGGAAGGAAAATGAAACAAAGTTCGATGAGGAAGCTTCTAAGACCATGGGCATGCGTCTAATACTAAGAGGGAAGCAAGAGAACCAGGGAAGCCACACAGTGTTTAGGGAAGTAATTGAGGATTTTACTTGGCAGGAAGTCACTGACATTTTAAGTAATCGATTTACCCAAAAAAAATGGGAGAATCATTAGTATCTTAGATGGTGAGAATCAGTGATGAAGAGGCCAGAGGAGTAGGGATAGAGAAATTTGAAATCTATAGGTATTAGAATCCTTTTGTACAACAAGCTTTTAGGGATTACCATATTCAAGGAGATAACAATGGAACTAATTTGTTAGTTTTAGTTGCAGGGGGATGCAATAAACAGTATCCCACTGACTCTATGTGGCCTAGTGGAGACAGACCCTAGTATTCACTTACAGACTATAAGAGAAAGTTAAAAGAAGGGGTAATGAGAATTGCTATCATGGGTGGAGATGCCAATGCTTATCATAGTACTCCCTTAATGGTTCCTCATAGAAATATAATGGTAAGGACTGCCCTTCCTGCTTATAAGCACCTAATTCTGACTCTACTAATTGGGGGAATAGGGCATCCTCTTTCAGAAGTGCTGGATAAGATTTCACAGTTAGGTGACCTAAGGGAATGGCGAAGAGATAAATTTCCTCCAGATAGAAGAGCAAATAGTCAGCAGATTCAAAGTCACAATAGAATAACAAGGAAAGAAAAGATTACTGCTTTATTAAGGGCAGGGACAGATTTTGGAAGAATAGATGGTACTCCAGAGGAGTACCTATATAACTATATAAGATGTACCGAGAAAAGGGACTTAATTATCAGACCAAAGAGGGAAGTAAGAACTGCCCCTATAGATCCTCCTGAATTACTGTATCCACACCTATAGAGAGAACAGGAAATTGCCAAGCCCCACCTCAGATTAAAGAACTACACAGAGGGGATTACAGACTTCATGTCAGTTTAACCATATACTGTAAAGTACTGGAACAGGTGGAAGTAGTCAATATGTTTAACTTATGGCAGTACATCAAGCAATTAAAACAAAAGAAGGAGGGCAGTGTCATATATTTACTGATTCATAAATGGGTTAGCTACATGGATGCCCATGTGGAAAAATCGAAATTGGGAAATTCATGGCAAACAAAGGATTACAGGAAGATATATGGGACATATCTTTGGTTACTAATTTGTCAATTTTTTATGTAGCTGTCCATATGGTCCTTACCACGCCAGAACATGAGTACAATGCACGTGTTATTCAACTAGCAAAGGTTGCTACTCAATACACTGTCCCTATTCTGACACCAACTGATGATCCGGTACTAGCAAAATGTGTCCATCAAGCAGCCAGTCATTTAGGGGTCCAGGTCACACACTGGTGGGCACAAAATCAAGGCATTAGTATCTCATATTCATTATTAAAACAGGTAGCAGAGGAATGTCATATATGTCAATTGGAAAAGGAACAAACTGCTCCTCAGCTAGTAACTGGAGAGAGAGCAAGGGGAAAAGTCCCAGCCCAAATTTGGCAAAAAGATTATATTGGACCCCTATCCCAAGACAAAGGTTACAAAGTTAGATGTACTTGTATTGATACCTATTAAGTGGCTCGTCATTATAAGAATGTGACCCAGAAAAACACCTGTTAAACTCTAGATATCACAAGTCTATATTATGGAACCCCAATGCAGATTTGAAGTGACAATGGATCGCATTTGAAGGGTAATGAAATGAAGAGATATTGTATATTAAACAATATGGAATGGATATATCATATTCCATATTATTCACAAGCATATGGATTAACTGAAAGAATGAATGGATTACTGAAAGAACAGTTAAGGAAGTTAAGTTCTAATAATTCGTATCAACATTGGAAAGATAATTTATTCACTGCTTTATGTAATTTGAATAATAGACAAATGGGGGAAAGTACACCTCTAGTCAGAATGATGACCCCAAATCTGCAAATTAGAAAACAACAAACACATAAGATCCCAAATATTGAGTATTGCACTATGAGGCAAGATGTCCCAGCATTGTATCCAGGAACACCTTGTTTGGCAAGATATGGTTTACATTATTTAGAAGACTTCTGATTGGATAGGAAAAAAAAACAAGGAAAATCTCTACTGAAACATGTATAAGATTCCCTAAAAATCATTTTGGGCAGATATTACCTAAATCAGTGTTAGCAGCTCAAGGATTTCAAGTACTATAAAGAATACAAGGGAGGGGGCGGAGCCAAGATGGCGGAGTAGAAACAGCTCATCCAAGCCACTCTGCCCCCAGATTCCCCCCAAACTATGTAAAAGAGGACTCTGAACAACTTCTGGAGCCCCAGCACCCACAGAACGACACAGAGAAGCTAACCTCCCGCTGAGGACAACCCAGCAGCCCTGCAGGAAGGAACAGTGCAGCAGTCTGGGACCTGGCAGAGCGCAGAGCGCAGGAGCCGAGCCAAGCCCAGGTCCCCATGAGCCGAGGTTTTAGCCCCAGGGCGGAAGGGCCAGAAGCCGGCTGGAGGAATCCCAGAACATCAGGAGCTGTGGCGACTCCAGAATTATCAACATAGACATGCCTAGGACAAAGTAAGAGGTTAGTGTCCTATGGACTTTGGGACCTGTATTTGGGGAATGCGTCAGCTCCCTCCCCTGGGGGCTAGAAGCCTCTGAGGAGACACGCCATTTGGTAGTTTTCAGAGGCAGCTCCCGCTCCCGGCCTGCAAATTGTAGGGAGATCCAGCGATCAGTCTTGGGGGGTAATCGCTCTTGCTTTAACCTCCCTGGATCTAGATTGTGATCTAGGGTGGAAGTCATGGGTGGGTTTACAGCTTGCCAGAAACGGAAGTTGCCCCCCACACGTTCGGGACGAAAATTCCTCTAGCTGGCCTTAAAGCCATAGTGTGGCAACAAGCCCAAAAGTCAAGTAATTAAGTGGCAATATGCCAAGGCAAAGGAAATAGAAAAATGCAACCCTAGACTCCTATTTTGGGGGCATAGAGCGGGAAAAGGACTGTGAGGTCAGAAGTCCTGCTCCAAAAGCCCCAGGGGAAAACATGAGCGGGTTGCAGGCCATAGAGGACCTTAAGAAGGACTTTAAAAATCAAATTAAGAGAAGTGGAGGAAAAATTGGAAAGAGAAATGAGAAGGATGCAGAAAAAGTATGAAATGAGGGTCAACAGCCTGACTGAGGAAAACAACACCTTAAAAAATAGACTAACTCAAATGGCAAAGGAGGCCCAAAAGGGCAATGAGGAGAAGAAGGCCTTAAAAAGTCGAATTTGCCAGATGGAAAAAGAATCTCAAAAATTCACTGAGGAGATTCATTCCTTCAGAGTTAGACTGGAGCAAATGGAAGCTAATGACTTTATGAGAAATCAAGATGCTGTTAAGCAGATCCAAACAAATGAAAGAATAGAAGGCAATGTGAAATATCTCATGGGAAAACCACTGACCTGGAAAATAGATCCAGGAGAGAAAATTTAAAAATTATTGGCCTACCTGAAAGCCATGATCAAAGAAAGAACCTAGAAATCACCCTTCAAGAAATTCTCAAGGAAAATTGCCCTGATGTTTTAGACCCAGAGGGCAAAATAGAGGTTGAAAGAATCCATTGATCACCTCCTGAAAAAGATCCCAAAAAGAAAACTCCCAGGAACATTATAGCCAGGTTCCAGAATCCCCAGATCAAGGAGAAAATACTCCAAGCAGCCAGGAAGAAACAATTTCAATATTGTGGAAAGACAATCAGAATAGCCCAGGACCTGGCAGCTTCTACACTGAGGGATAGAAGGGCGTGGAATATGATATTCCAGAGGGCAAAAGAACTGGGAATGAACCCAAGGGTCACCTACCCAGCAAAACTGAGTATTTTGTTTCAGGGGAAAATATGGTCATTCAGTGGAATAGAGGACTTTCAAGCATTCTTGAGGAAAAAACCAGAATTGAATAGAAAATTTGACATCCAGACACAAGAAGGAAAAGATGCCTGAGAAGGTAATCATGGAAAAGAAATCAAAAGGAACTTATCAAAGTTGAACTATTTACATTCCTATATGGAAAAGCAATAACTGTGACTGATGATATCTTTCTCACTATGAAAATAATGGAAGAAGAGGGTGTGGTCATATGAATACATATGTGAATATGTGTGTATATGGATAGAGGGCATAGGTTGAATTTGTTGGGAAGGGAGAATACTCAAGGGATGAAATTATGAGGTGAGAGAGGAAAGTGGCAAGAGGAGATGGGGAGAGACAGGGTAGGGTAAACTATCCCATGTAGAAGAAGCAAGGGGAAGTGGTTGCAAGGGAGGGGAAGAATAGGAAGGCAAAAAAAGCAAAACCACACTCTCATTGAATTTGGTTCAGGGAGAGAATGACATACATACTAAATGGGATATCTCAACCTGCAGCAAAATAAGGGGAAGGGGGATGAGAGGAGGGATGATGGTGGGAGGGCATCCTTGGGGGGAGGGGAGGTTGGAAGTACCCACTATAGAAGAGGGACAGGATCATGTAGGGAATGGACCAGGTAGGGGGTGGGATGAGTAGGAGGGAATTATAAGCAGCCTTGTACAATATATCTACTATGATAATGTTTTGCATAGCTAGACATGTACAACATATACTGAATTACTTATCTCCCAAGAAGGAATGGGTGACAAGGGAGGAAGGAAATGGATCTGAAATGTGAGGTCATAACATTAAATGTTTCAAATATATATAAATACTATTATTAATACTCTTTTGCTTGTAAGAGGGAGATAAGATGTGCAGGCATTGGGACACAAAGATTCACCTTCCTCTAATGGAAAAGTCGATGGGGGTATGGGAGAAGGTATGGGAGAGAGCAGATTGGAGGAAGCGATATCTTGTGGGACTGCTATTCTGGGAGGTTGGGTAGGGGAATAACGGGGGGAAAATGATTGTAACTCAAAATCTGGTGGAAATGAATGATGTAAAACAGAAGTTAATAAAGCATTTGTTTAAAAAAAAAGAAGGTAAGAACAATCTAACATGACGATAATACTACACGATATATGTATATGTGTATATGGATATGTGTATTACATAATGAAAGAACCAGCATTTGTAACAAGGTCTGAATGATGCTTTACATACATAATCTAATTTGATCCTCACAACTCTTTGAAATAAATGCTATTATTGTTCCCACTTATGGAGGAGGAAGCTGAGGTTTCTTAAGGTCAAGTGATTTGCCCAAGGTCACACAGCAAACGAGTCTGAGGCAAAACTTTAAAATGGGTCCTTTTTGATAAAATCCAACACTTTGTCCATTATACCATTCTACCTCTCTAACCTCTACACAATATCATACATAACAGTCACAAATAATGTTCATTTGCCATGCCAGAACTGTAGTAAATGGGATAACCATATGGATGTCCAAAAGAGAGAGAAGGTATAGTTTTGAGCCTATCTGCTGAAACAATTTTTAATGATTTATAAATATATATAACATTTATAAACAATTAGTAATTTCCCCTTTAACACATACTAATTTTCCCCAAGTTATTAATACCTGACCAGCTCTGTCCTACCATTACTAATTCTTAAATATTTCAACACACACAGAATAATTCAACACTACTCAAAAAACATTGTTGATTTCTGAACAGATCTTGAACAGATGGCAACTCAGAAGAGTCTTGTTCCAATTATGGCAACTTTAGCAGTATGCTCACCTGCTGCTACGTCAAACACCAATACCTCCCACCTTTACTCAAAAAGCTTCTAATCATACCTAGAATTCTATAATTCCTGGTCCTCATTCCTTAAATTATAAGTAAAATATGAATTTCATTATAACTCTACTAATTAAAACAAGCAGTAATCAAAACACATACTAATGTGAGTACAGGAAAACTGTAGTATTATCACAGTGCTACTATATGCTGTGTTTTCAGCATGGTTACACTGGGATATGATATAGTTTTGCTTCATATGTATGTGGAATCAGAGATAATATCTTATTATACTGATCCTGGAGGAACTTGGAAATGTTGGAAGTTTAACCTCAAAGACAATAAAACAGTATAAAAGACATTTATTCAATTTGAAATATCTTTCCTGGTTTTACATATATACACACACCTATATATATATATTTTTTGGAGGGCAATTGGGGTTAAGTAACTTGCCCAAGGTCACACGGCTAGGTTTTTTCTGTTTGTGTGTGTTAAGTGTCTGAGGCCGGATCCGAACTCAGGTCCTTCTGACTCCAGGGCCGACGCTCTACTCGCTGCGCCACCTAGCCGCCCCCCTATATTTTTTTATTTTCTTCTTAAATAATCAAAGACTATGACTATGACACAAAACAACATATAAATCAGAAAAAGGTAAGTTTATGTGCAGACTGAGTAAGAAAGACAAGGAGACTATGACTTATTCAATTTATCAGATTTATAGACAAAATGCTCCCAATACCCTCCTGGGACTACTAGCTGTATACTTCTCCCTTTGTTGTTTCTTAGATAACACTAACTTGGCAACTCAGTCTAGCATGATATGTTATTTGATTGTTAAGCCTAAGTTTACATTAAGAAAGAACAGACTTAAAATGAGAGGACCTTAATAGAAAAATTACAAAACAGGAAGCAATAACCTCAGATAAACACATTCTAGTCACCAATGTTGCTGAAAACCTGAAGCTTGCCAATTTTCATGTGATTCCATTAAGTGGTTCATTACCATTGGTAGTGAAAAGACAAGAGAGATTTTTGAAAACCTAGATACAGAAAAAAGAGTAGGGCTCCTATTTACCTAATCTGAAAAATGTCCCAAGTTACTTATGAATGTCAATGGCCATATACCAATTAATTTTAAAATTTGTATTTATTTATATGTAGCTACCACAGAGAGAAGTCTCAATAAAATCTTCTAATTCTCTACAATGGTGAAGATGGTTCCTATATTAACTACTTCACAAAAACTGCTCTCTTACAGGTTTTATAAAATACCCAGAAAACCACAGTCAACATTCTCTTTTTTATCTTAACCCTTATACTATACTCATATAATGTACCACTAACAATCTTCTCTAAACATTTAACTTGGTTTCCTAGGCACCTTGCTACCCTATTTAGGTTATTAGCAATTTGTCCCTTGATCTTAATGTCTTTTTTCCTATCTTTCAATTCTTCCTATCTTTACAAAGAGTAGGGAGTTAACCTAGGTCTGTAATGGATTTCACATCTGTTTTCAACTTAAAGTACAATATAACAGAACCTTGGTTTACGAGTAACCTGGTTTATATATATTTCACTGGATGAGGAGAAATTTTTCACAAAATTTGTCTTGCAGGACAAACAAAAATTTGCAATACAAACATCATGTTTGAACTTGAATGGCTCATGAAGAGATGACGTTCAACTAGGGCAATGAGGAGGAACTTGAGAGGTACAAGAAATCTCTCACGTCAAGTGAGATTAGAGAGGATTATAAAATTCGAAGAAAAGTGCAACATTTTGTTGAAAAACTTTACCCAAATAAGGCTGTAGCAATGAGGTCCACAAATATTTTTAACAATAATGCAATGTCACATTTCTGTGACATTCTGAAAAAACATCAAAAACAAGTGTCATTAGATTCCTAGTCAGAAGCAAACATAAAGAAAAAAAAATGAGTGAGTCGAAACATGAAAGTGATTCTAAAAAATGAAAAATAAGTGAAGACAGTAGTGGTAGTATTACTTTTAATAAAAGCAGTGAAATTCCCAATGTTCTCATGGAAGGAGATTCTCCTTCCAAGCAATAAGCCTTCCTCCTTTTTCTCCCTCTCCTCTCTCCCTCACGCCAGCCACAACTCTTCTCAAAGGTAAAGTGCAGGTTAATTTGTTTTATTTTCAGTTTATACTGTGTACTATTCATTGCTATTGTACTTCAAGTGCATTGGGGACAAAAAACTTACTTAAAATTATAAATAATTATTTTTATATGAGTATTTGTGGGGATGTGGTACCTATCATCTGACTTTACATTATTTCCTATGGGAAAATTTGCTTTACAATAAGAACAAATTCTCTTAATGAATAGAATTTCAGAATGAATTAAATTCGTAAACTGAGGTTCTACTCTATCTATATATGAATGATACTTAAGTTCAGTCCTATCTCTTCCCATAATTCATTCTAGCAAAAACATTTAAAAATAGTTACTATAATGCAAGAAATACTACCCAGTATGGAACCTAGTATAAATATTTATTGAATTTGAATATACTTACCATTTCTCAGTATTAGCTCAGAAAGGAATACAGATAAATGGAGTGAATGGCAGTGGGGGCAGTCTAGTATTCCCAGTCCAGTATTCTACTAGACTCAACTGCCTCTGCAAAAATACAAATCAAAAATATATAAATTATCCATCAGTTACCAAAAAATTTGGCAGATAAAAAAATGAAAGCACAGTGTTCTACAAAATTAAATATCAGCAAGTTCTGATGACTGTTCAATTTTAAAAGAGAACAGAAACAGCAATCACTTCCTCATGAGTAGGGAGACTATCTTCATTATACTTCTATTTCATAATTATAATGTTGTTTTGACTAATCAGAGAGAATCCGTCTTTGAGAAATGTTCTTTCTCTTCTCCTGTCTTAAAAGCTTCTATTTGTATATGGAACATTACATACAATTTTTAAAGTTTAAATGAATGAAAGTTTAACTGTGAATCTCCCAAGTATAAACACTTCAAAAATACAATATTGAGAAACTGAGAAATTAAAAAAACACCTTACAAGTCTGAAAATGTAGCAAAAAAAAAAAAAAAGGAGGGGGGACAAAATCTGGGTAACAAAACTCATGCCATCAATAAAACTCAATGACTAATGAGTCAAAACCAAAAAGGCTAATAAGTATGGCTCGAGAATCCTATAGATAAGAAATTCAAAGAAGTGCTAGGGCTTACTATTAATGCTATACCAATCTATTCTATGTGTCTTCCCTCCCTGTATTTATGATCAATTAAGGTAGAAATGGAACAGTTAACACAGTTATAATCAGTTATATTCATTTTCTTCCCTACCCTTCCCACTTAGTTACACTCGTCATAGGTCTCCTCTTAAAGTTAGGTAAGAACTATGCAAAGAAGCAGCAGAGATAAATTTCAAATACACATAAATGGAAAAGTAAGTATTAATTTTTTTAAGAGAGATATAGCACACTTCTGAGGAAAAAGATCTGGATACTGGTCTTTCCCAAACCCAAAACAGAAGAGGATAAGGGAAGAGATTTTCTAGGTTTACATGTTAGTTCTTCTTTGTCATCAAAGACACCATATAAGTATATCTTTCTTTCTCTGGCTTAAAAACAGTGGCAACAATCTGACAAACTTTTCACTCTTGTCTGGGGAAGAAGGAAAATGCAATAGAGGTCTGATAGGAAAGATACCTTAGGAAATAAGGATCCACGTACAGTAAAAAAAGAACTGGCAGCTTGGAAGATTAGAACAGTATTTTTTTGCATATATATACTGTTTCATGTTTTAAAATAATGCCACTATAAGAATCTCTATCTTTATGTGCCATGTTTCTTTTAAGACCAATGACTAATAGCTTTTATAGGACCTGTTGCTCTTTATGGCTTTGCCACCATTTGAAAGTCTACCTAGCATCTCAAAAAAAGGCAAACCCATTTCTAACTTTTACATGCTTGGTAAATCAATATGTGACTTTGTTTCTCCACATTTCATATCAATGACATAATGTTTACAATTAAGTCCATTTTCCAAGGTCATCTACTGCATCCTGGGCCATCACAAATCGTCTTGACTTTTGTCTTGCCACTGGACTTTAATGACTCAGGAAGAGAGAGTAAAGACTGTTGACTTTGTGTAACTGCCTCACTTAAATCCAATTCACTCACAAATCAAGACAACACCCACGATGGCACTAGTTCTTTTAGAAAATTAAGGATAGGGGGCGGAGCCAAGATGGTGGAGTAGAAACAGCTCTTCCAAGCCTCTCTGCCCCCAGATTCCCCACAAACTATGTAAAAAAGGACTGTGAACAACTTCTGGAGCTGCAACACCCACAGAACGACACAGAGAAGCTAACCTCCCGCTGAGGACAGCCCAGCAGCCCTGCAGGAAGGACCAGCGCAGTGGTCTGGGAGCCGGCAGCGCGCAGAGCGCAGGAGCCGAGCCAAGCCCAGGTCCGCATGAGCCGAGGTTTTAGCCCCAGGGCGGCAGGGCCAGCAGCCGGCTGGAGGATCCCCAGAACACCAGGAGCTGTGGCAACTCCAGAATTATCAACATAGACATGCCTAGGACAAAGTAAGAGATTAGTGTCCTATGGACTTTGGGACCTGTATTTGGGGAATGCGTCAGCTCCCTCCTCTGGGGGCTAGAAGCTGCTGAGGAGACACGCCACTGTGTAGTTTTCAGAGGCATTTCCGGCTCCCAGCCTACAAATCGTGGGGAGATCCAGCGATCAGTCTTGGGGGGGTAATCGCTCTTGCTTTAACCTCCCTGGATCTGGATTGTGATTTAGGGTGGAAGTTGTAGGTGGGTTTACAGCTTGCCAGAAACGGAAGTTGCCCCCCACACGTTCGGGAAGAAAATTCCTCTATCTGGCCTTAAAGCCATAGTGTGGCAACAAGCCCAAAAGTCAAGCAATTAAGTGGCAACATGCCAAGGCAAAGGAAACAGAAAAATGCAACCCTAGACTCCTATTTTGGGGGCATAGAGCGGGAAAAGGACTGTGAGGTCAGAAGTCCTGCTCCAAAAGCCCCAGGGGAAAACATGAGCGGGTTGCAGGCCATAGAGGACCTTAAGAAGGACTTTAAAAATCAAATAAGAGAAGTGGAGGAAAAATTGGAAAGAGAAATGAGAAGGATGCAGGAAAAATATGAAATGAGGGTCAACAGCCTGACTGAGGAAAACAACACCTTAAAAAATAGACTAACTCAAATGGCAAAGGAGGCCCAAAAGGGCAATGAGGAGAAGAATGCCTTAAAAAGTCGAATTTGCCAGATGGAAAAAGAATCTCAAAAGTTCACTGAGGAGATTCATTCCTTCAGAGTTAGATGGAGCAAATGGAAGCTAATGACTTTATGAGAAATCAAGATGTTGTTAAGCAGATTCAAACAAATGAAAGATTAGAAGGCAATGTGAAATATCTCATGGGAAAAACTACTGACCTGGAAAATAGATCCAGGAGAGACAATTTAAAAATTATTGGACTACCTGAAAGCCATGATCAAGGAAAGAACCTAGAAATCACCCTTCAAGAAATTCTCAAGGAAAACTGCCCTGATGTTTTAGATCCAGAGGGCAAAATAGAGTTTGAAAGAATCCACCGATCACCTCCTGAAAAAGATCCCAAAAAGAAAACTCCCAGGAATATTATAGCCAGGTTCCAGAATCCCCAGATCAAGGAGAAAACACTCCAAGCAGCCAGGAAGAAACAATTTCAATATTGTGGAAACACAATCAGAATAGCCCAGGACCTGGCAGCTTCTACACTGAGGGATCGAAAGGCATGGAATATGATATTCCAGAGGGCAAAAGAACTGGGAATGAACCCAAGGGTCACCTACCCAGCAAAACTGAGTATTTTGTTTCAGGGAAAATATGGTCATTCAGTGGAATAGAGGACTTTCAAGCATTCTTGAGGAAAAAAACAGAATTGAATAGAAAATTTGACATCCAGACACAAGAAGGAAGAGATGCCTGAGAAGGTAATCATGGAAAAGAAATCAAAAGGAACTTATCAAAGTTGAACTATTTACATTCCTATATGGAAAAGCAATAACTGTGACTGATGATATCTTTCTCATTATGAAAATAATGGAAGAAGGGGGTGTGGTCATATGAATACATATGTGAATGTGTGTGTATATGGTTACAGTTATATGGAGAGAGGGCATAGGTTGAATTTGTTGGGAAGGGAGAATACTCAAGGGATGAAATTATGAGGTGAGAGAGGAAAGTGGCAAGAGGAGATGGGGAGAGACAAGGTAGGGTAAACTATCCCATGTAGAAGAAGCAAGGGGAAGTGGTTGCAAGGGAGGGGAAGAATAGGAAGGCAAAAAAAGCAAAACCACACTCTCATTGAATTTGGTTCAGGGAGAGAATGACATACATACTAAATGGGATATCTCAACCTGCAGCAAGATAGGGGGAAGGGGGATAAGAGGAGGGATGATGGATGGGAGGGCATCCTTGGGGTGAGGGGAGGTTGGAAGTACCCACTATAGAAGAGGGACAGGATTATGTAGGGAATGGACCAGGTGGGGGTGGGATGAGTGGGAGGGAATTATAAGCAGCCTTGTACAATATATCTACTATGATAATGTTTTGCATAGCTAGACATGTACAACATATACTGAATTACTTATCTCCAAGAAGGAATGGGTGACAAGGGAGGAAGGAAATGGATCTGAAATTCGAGGTTGTAACATTAAATGTTTCAAATATATATATATAAATACTATTATTAATACTCTTTTGCCTATAATTGGGAGATAAGATGTGCAGGCATTGGGACACAAAGATTCATCTTCCTCTAATGGAAAAGTCGATGGGGGTATGGGAGAAGGTATGGGAGAGAGCAGATTGGAGGAAGCGATATCTTGTGGGACTGCTATTCTGGGAGGTTGGGTAGGGGAATAATGGGGGGAAAATGATTGTAACTCAAAATCTGGCGGAAATGAATGATGTAAAACAGAAGTTAATAAAGCATTTGTTTAAAAAAAAAAAAGAAAATTAAGGACAGAACAAAACAACAATGGCCTAATGTCTATAATTAGGTCCGTTTTCCAGTTAAGTTCATCTTCAGTTACCTCCATTTTCTATCAATGGCTCTGCTTGGCTTCAACTCTGGATAACACTATGCCCCTGTACCAAGTATTCCTTTAGGTGCTCCCTCCTCTTTTTAGCTTTCTTTGGTGTACTGTCTTCCCCCATTAGATTGTAAACTCTTCAAGGGGGGGGGAGGAATATCCCTTTTTCTTATTTGTAATTCTAGCACTTAACACAGAGCCTGGCACATAGTAGATGGGTAACAGATGCTTACTGAATTAAATTTAACTGAAATTAAGTCCTTAAAGTACTTTTCAATTCAATAAGTACTTATTAGACACATTGAGACTATATAGATAAAAAACTATGTAGTCCCTGCCCTTAAGGTGCTTAAATCTACATAGGGGATAAGGTTTACACAAAAACAATTGTGATACAAAATAGAAGGAAATAAGTACATAAAGCTGGTCAAATAGAAAGAGATAGCATATTAGATAGAAAGGGGTTACTTCTAGCTGGGGACCAGAGAAGGCTTCCTGTGGCACCTGAGGTAGAAAAAAAAGAGTAAGCTTTTAAGAATCAGAGACCTGAAGAGTCTGTTCCAAGAATCAGGGAAGATATGTACAAATGTATTGAGGACAGCACAGAAAGAGACTGGGAAATGATAACTGACTGACTAGTTAGATTGTACAGTGCACTGGCTATCAGGATAACCAATTTATATTCTATCCCATGGGCAACAGGGAGCAACTGAATCAATCTGAGCAGAGTAGTAGCATTGAATCTGCATATTAAGGCAGATTACTTTGGTAGTAGTGTGAAATATGAACCTAAACAAAGAAGGAAGGCTCAAAAAATATTTTTCATAGGCAAAGTAAAGAGAACCTGTATTAGAGTAGTGGTAATGGAAAGGAGGCCACAGATGAACAGATACCGTGAAGGTCAAAATAACATGACTGAAATAATAACTGTCTTGAAAAAGAAGATGCTCATGTTTTAAGCCTATTTAATTAGGAGGTATAATCAACAACAATACAGAAGTTAGGATGAAGGACAAGCTCAAAGAGGGAAAAGGGGAATGAATGAACATTTATTAAGCACTACCTGCAAAGTACTGTGATATGCACTGGGGATACAAAAAAAAAAAAGTAATACAGACTGTCCCTGCTCTCAGGGAGCTCACATCCAGCACAGAAAGGGGGTTTCAGTTTCAAGACAGATGGATAGTTCCTATGGTGCTCAGAAAGCGATGGCAAAGCCTCTTCTTTAACATCATTTCCATTGACGAGAGCGTATAAATTTCCAATGCTGAACTATTTGACAGTGGCAAGGATTTTGGTGTCAAGAACTTTCTTCCCTGCATCTTCAGTAGGAAGCTACAACACACACAGAAAAATTGCCAGGCTGCTTCTCTATAGGGGCTGTTTCCCTGGATAAGAGCTGGAAGCATAGCTATCCCTAAAGCTCTTGACTTCAGTGTGCTGGACTATTTCCTATCAGGGTCTAAGGGGAAATGGTGGTGCATATGGTAATGGTACAACTTGCCTGCACATGTTGCTTGCTATCTATCCCTCAAAAAAGTGCCTCCTGATTCAGCTAGGCTGGCTATACCCTTCTCCACATGAACTACTTTCCTGGATGACGGCTGTGAGGGCCAGACTGGAAGTAAAACTGGTGATCTGGGAGATGCTGCCATTCTCATAACTCATGTTCCTGATTGCCATGGTGGTTAGTCAGCAGTTGTCACTGGTGATGATAAGAGAGATGAGACCCCCTCCATAATTTCTCCTCTCAAAATAACAGCTTTGGGGGTTGGTATGAAAGCATGTCTGGTAGTTTAGAGGGTCCTGCTATTCCCAATTCCTGATGTTAGTATCAGGGTCCTGGACTGTCTCCATCACTAAGGGAAAATGATGGTCAAAGTCATAGTAGTGGTTTAACTTGTCTGGCACATGCTGCCTCCTGACTCTCCCTCAGGGTGCCTTGCTGAGATAATGATAATGATAATTCACTTAATGAAATAATGAGTTCACTTTTGGATTTCTTGCACTTAAGGTCTCAAAAGGGAATCTAGATATCCAAAGCAAGCAATTAAACTAAGAGTCTGTGGTTAAAGTTATAGATTTGAAACTCAAATGTAGATAGGTGACCAAAAAAAGTGCATGAGATCACCAAGGGAGAATGTAGAGAACAGAAGAGGACTGGGTCTTGAAAGATGCCTAAATTTTGGATATGTAAAGAGAACTGGTAAAGATATCTGAAAAATATTCCTCAGACAGACAGGAAAACCAGAACAGGGCTATGTGACATAAGCCAAGGAAGAAGAAAGTAAATCAAATAATCTGAAATAGCAGAAAGCTCTAAGAGGCTGAGAACTTTAAAGACCACTGGATTTGGTAACCATGAAAAGAAGGGTTTCAATAGAGTAATGGAAATAGAAGCCAGACAGCAATGAGTTAAGAAGTGTTAGTGACAAGGAACTATTAACTACTCATCCTAGAAGTTCAGCAATTAAGAGGAAGAAAAAGAGAAGACAAGCATGAAAACAACAGCAAAGATGAGAGAAAGTATTTTTTTTTTGACAGAGGAAACCTGAGCATGTTATTAGGCAAAGGAGAAGGGACTAATCAAGAGGGAGAGACTGAAAATGTATGAAAGAGATGAACTATAGAGCAAGATCCTAGAGACAAAAAGGGATAGGGTCAATAGCACAGATGAAGTGATTGGTACTGGCAAGACTACCTCATCCTCTAAGACAAGAAGGAGGGAAGAAAAGATTCATTAGGACAGAAAAGGATTAAGAGTGGAAGAAGAGAGTTCAAGAAGCTCACAAAGAGCCTCAATCTTTCAAGGGAAGTGAAGGCAATAGGAAGTGAGGTGGTTTCGAACAGTTACTCTGGGAAATGATAAGGCATCAGAGGCCAATACATTAAAACTAATTTTCTGTTCATGCCACACTAAATGGGAACCACTCATCTCATGATACATTCTATTATTATCCAGCCTTTGCAAACGTTTCGACTAGAGGAAACTGGACTACCTCAACTTGTGGGTCTACGTTGCTTTTGTTTAATTACTCATGTTTAAAATGGCTTTCTGTGCTCCAAAATTCAGTCCAACCCAGTTCAAATCTTTCTTTCTAGTTGAATAAAAAAAAAAAAAGGAAAACCTAATCACCTAGAGTTTCCCTAAAGTATTCAGGTATGGAAACTAGAAGTAGGTAATATCAGGATCAGTGATTAAGAGAGAAAGTATGACAGAACACATTAGACTTCTCCAAAACTATTCAGGGCTCAGTGATGGAACACCTCATCTCTTATAACATTTTCTACCTCCAACTGTGATACCTTGCTATTCTTGCCATAGCCAAGTTCTTTATGTATGCTCTTGATCTCATTCATTCCCATCTTTTCCAGCCGACTGCCCCCTCAAATCATTATACTTTCTCCCACTTTCCAATCTTCAGCATCTCCCTATCACTATTTCCTTCAAGATGCTCAAGTCTCCCCCATCATTAAAACTTTAACCAGATCTATATTCACTAACTGAAACTGTTCTCTCCAAAGTAGCCAATGATCTCCTAATTGCCCAATCTGACAATCTACATCCTTCCTGACTTCTGCTGTATTCTACACCATTGACAAACTTATCCACCAGGGGTGGCTAGTTGGCACAGTGAGTAAGAGTGCCAGCCCCGGAGTTGGGACTATCCAGGATCAGCCTCAGAAAATGAGCACCCACACATAAATAACAACTGGCCGAGTAACCCTGAGCAAGTTACTTAACCCCAATTGCTTTAAAAAAAAAAAAAAACCACACACACACAAAAAAACATACTCCAGTGTGTTCTTTTCACTGAATTTTCAAGACATTACTCTCTCCTTCTCCAACCCCTTCTTCTATCTGTTTTGTTAGTTTATCACCCATATCATGCAGGCCCCAACAGTCTTCCCAATTCTCTACTGTGGGCCCTGTTCTCTCTCTCAACTCTCTGTCAGTGACCTCAAAAGGTCACTGACCAGCTCCAAATGGCTTATAACATCTATGCAGATGGGTCCCATTTTCATATATCCAAAACCAGTCTCTTATCCAAGCCTGAATGCCACATTGCCAGCTGCATTTTGGACATTTCAAACCAGATGTCTTAAAGACATCTTATAATCAGCATGTCCAAAATTGAACTTATATATCCTCCAAAACCCATTCCCTACCTCAGCATCATTCTCACCCCACAAATCCAAACAGTTACTAAATCTTGTATTTTCTATCTCTATAACATTTCTTACATCTCTATTCTCTATTCAGGCCCCCATCATCTCTTGTCCAGGCTATTGCAACAGCCTTCCAATTTGCCTGCTGGCCTCATTTTCCCCAAATCCAGTTTATTCTACACATTGCTGTTAAAGTGATTTTCCTTTAGTGCAGTTCTGACTACATTACTTTCTTCTTCATTAAACTCCAGTGACTCCTTATTACCTCTCTCCTCGTTCTCCTTCTACTTGTCTGACATCTCCTCAGTCTCCTGTATTGGATTTTCATGCAGGTCATGTTCACTAACTTAGAGAGTAACTCAATGTTCTGTCTTTCTCCCTCTACCATCTCCTTTGGGATTTCATCAGCTCCCATGGATTCAATTATCATCTCCATGCAGATGATGCCCAGGTCTCTATATCTGGTCTTAATTTCTCTCCTGATTTCCAGTCTAAGTTTCCAGTTGCCAACTGCCTTTTGGACATCTTGAACTGGAGGTCAAGAGAGCATCTCAAACTCCACTTGTCCAAAATATAGTTCATTATCTATTCCTCAAACCCTCCTTTCTTCCCAACTTCCCATTCCTATCAAAGTTAAACACATTTTTTCAATCACCAGGAAACCTGAGGATCATCTGTAAATTTTCACTTACCCACATATCCAATCTGTTGCCAAGTCTTGTTGTTTCTATCTTCACATTTGTCATATACTTCCCCTAATCTCCATTCACACAATAACCATTCTTAGAAGGCACCTAATCATCTGGACTACAGAAAGTCTTCTAATGGGCTGCTTGCCTGAAGTGTCTCTCCACTTCAATGTACCCTCTACTCTGCTGCCAAACTAATCCTCTAAAGCAGTGGTGTCAAATTAAAAAAGAAATGGGGGCAACTATACATACAAAGATCCTTACAGGTCACATACCGACTTAGTTTTAAAATGTAATACCTATGTTTTATTACACTTATTTATTTTGTTAAATATTTCCCAATTATACTTTAATCTGGTTCAAGCCACACTCAGTTTTGTGAGCCATGTGTCTGACACTTCTGATCTTCAGCATAAATCAGACCATGTCCTCCCTCCTACTCAATAAACTATAGTGGCTCATCTCTACTTCTTCCAGAATTAAATATAAAATCTTCTCAATGACAGTAAAAGCCCTCTAAAATCTGGGCCCTTCCTACTTTTCCAGTCTTCTTCCATTTCACTCTTCTACCCACACTCTACAATCCAGGTCCACTAGCCTCCTCGACATTCCTTACACACATCACTCTGGCTCTCTAGACAGTACATTTGCACTGACTGAACTCCATGCCTGGAATGCTCTCCCTCTTCACTTCATTCAAACTTCAGAGCCTCCTCCAGAAAAGAAGCCTTTCCTGGTCCTACCCCCCTATTAGTCCTTTACCTCGGAGAATTACTTTTTTCCAATATATATCTTTTATGTACAATTTATTTGCATGTTGTCTTCCTCATTAAGATAGAATATAATCTCCTTGACAGCAAGGACCATGTCTCTTACTTTCTTTTGTAACTTCTGTCTCAATATTACAACACCTGGAACATAATAGGCACTTAATGTTTGTAAACAGATCACAATTTATTTAGATTTGACCCTTAGAGATTCACATATTCAAACAAGGAAAATCTCATGAAAGAAAATAGTTTTCTTTTAAATAAAGTTTGTTCAAAATTTTGTACCAAAGCTTGTATTAAGGTAATTTATTTTGTTATTTTTTTGTTTATTTTCTAATTTAAAAGATAAAAGAGAGATTCAGAAAATAAAGGAAGAATATTCTACTTCAAGATGTTCCCATATATACATGATCATAGTAGATAAGATTTAGAAATTGCTAAGACATCCAAGAAACAGAGGGGCCTAACTTTTATGCCATACATGTAAAAAACAAACTATAGGGGGTTCATAAACAAAACCCAGATGAAAGTTCATTGACCTTTCTTATACTGAATTTCCTGCTCTGTAAAATGGCTAACTTCTCACAGTATCGTATTCTAAAAAATAATCTATCCTTCCTACCAAGTTCCAAGTAAACAAAGTAAACAAAAAAATGGGCCTAAATAATATCAACTATTGAAGAAATGATTATTTAATTTGTAAAATTATTCTGGATCCCATCCATTCAATCAATCACTTTGACTGCTGTCCTCCTTACCATCTATCTACCTGGAGTCAAATATTTCATTACTCATTAGCATTTCTACCATAAAATGAAGTGGGTGGGGAAAAAATGACTTTGCTGCTTAACAGTCTAATTGTTTTAAAAGGCTCATAGTAAATTGGCTAAAATTGATTAAAACTCAGTCAATAAGAATTTATTAAGCACCTACCAAAAAAAAAAAGGCAAAAGATAGTCCTTGACTTCAAGAAGTTTGCAATCTAAAGAAGGAGAAAACAAGCAAATAAATATGTACAAAAAAATTTAAACATAATAAAAGTGAAATAAATAAGAGGGAAAATATTAAAATTAAAAGGTATTGGGAAAGGCTTCTTATAGAAGGTGGAATTTTAATTGGGGCTTGAAAGAAATTGCACATGGGAAACAAAGAAAATCCCCAATACCAAGAGATGGAGTGTCTTCTTTCAGGAAGAGCAAAGAAACAAGGGTCACCAAGTCAAAGAGTACATGGTGGGGAGTAAAGTATAAAAAAACTAAAAAGGTGGAGGGAGAAGGAAGAATAGGTTGTGAAGGACTTTGAAAGTCAAACCAAGGATTTTTTTATTTGATCCTGGAGGTGATAGGAAGCTGGTGGAGTTTACTGAGTAGGAAGAGAATGATATGGTCATACCTGAGCTTTAGAAAAATCAGCTTGGCAATTCAACGGAGGTTGGACTGAATTGAGGAAAAGCTTGAGATAGACCCACCAAGTAAACTATTACAATAGTCCAAGTATAAGGTGATGAGGATCTGAGTCAGAGTGCTAGCAATGTCAGAGGAAAAGGGGGAACATTCAAGAGATGTTGCAAAGGTGAACTCAATAAGCCTTAGCAACAAATTGAATATAGAGTTAAGAGGTAGTGAAAAGTAAAGGATTATACCTAGGTTGCAAGCTTGGAGAGACTGAGAAGATGGTAATACCCTAGACAGTATTAGGGAAGTTTGGAAGGAGGAGGGATTTGGGAGGAAAGATAAAAAGTTCAGTTTTGGACTTTGGACATGTTGAGTTTAAGATGCCTACAGGACATCTGGTTTGAGATGTATGTAAGGCACTTGGGAGATGTGAGACTGGAGGTCAGCAGATGCTAGGGCAGGATAGGTAAACTTAAGAATCATTTGCACAGAGATGATAATTAGATCTATGGGAACTAATGACATTACCAAGTAGAACAGAAGTATAGAAAAGGGCCCAAGACAGAAACCAGAAGCCTGAGAAAATCAACCTCCAGAGTAATGATAATCAAACATTTGCCTCTTTTTTGTAAAGTAGTAAACTACTGATGGGAAACGTTCCATTTACTATCAGACATGGCTGATGTGTCAACTGGTTTTGCTTAACTATTTTTTCTTTATTATGAGGAAGGAGTGGATGTGATTTTTAAAAAATCAATATGAAAAATTTGAGGTCTGGTGATAACATATGTATTTTATATGTCAATTTTGTCTTTGCCCTCTACCAATAACACAAAGTTTATCTAGCTGATGTAAGACTGGGGGCAGGGAGGAGGGGGGTGAAGGAAACTTCCCCAAATGCAAGCACAAAGAGTCAATACTATTTATATACATGAGGATAAATTCCAACTTCCCGGTATGAAAACAAGAAAGTCTGAGGTATCTGGTTTTACAACATTATCATCAACATATTGGTGCCAAGATCATATTAACTAGGAAAACATACAAAGATTGGATGGAGGACTAAAAAGATGCATCAAGTAATCATACTACCCCCCTCTCATCTCACCCCACCTCAAATTATACCCAATATTCTATTATGCCTTGGGATTTCCCTAGTCAAGTATTTCCACTTGAACTATCTCATGTTTTCAAAAAGCTGATTCCAAAGAACTTTATAAATACTCTTGTCAGACTCCTTTGTGAGGAACAGTATGATGCATTTAGTACCTGAGAAACCTATAACATGTGCTTAATATTACTCTGTCACACTTCAGGTACATAAGTGAATCAAGATGCATGTCTAATTCACTAGGATTAACTGACCAGAACATGATTTCCATTCTTCTTCACCTATCTCGGACAAGGAAAAAATTCTCAAAAAAGGTTTAATTCACTTGAATTAAAAAATTAGTGAATGAGAGAGAGAGAGAGAGAGAGAGAGAGAGAGAGAGAGAGAGAGTGTGTGTGTGTGTAGAGAGAGAGAGAGAGAGAGAGTGTGTGTGTGTGTGTGTGTGTGTGTGTGTGTGTGTGTGTGTGTGTGTATGTGTGAATGTGTGCTGTACCATACAGCACTCAGGAAGAGGAAGAGAGGAAAGAGATCTGCTGTGAAATCCAACAAAGATATCAAAACTCTAAAAAGGCTGGAAATCACTGATCTGGTAAGTTATTATAGGTGAATTCTGGGCAGCATGCCAAGACTACTTTATTTTTTCTCCTTCATCTTCGAATCAAATTTGTGTAAGAACAGAAAAACAAAACTTTTGTCACTTTTTATCTTAGGTTTCAATATTAAAATATGTTAATAGATAATATATGCAAATTGCATTTCTCTCCCCTTTGATGTAAGTGGCATAATTTAATTCATAAGCATTTTTAAGTATTTCAGAATTTACCTCATTCATCAGTTATAACCATATAAAGGAAAAATTCTTATGTACAGACACTTCTGTGTTTCTCATTTCCTTAGAAATTTTGGTAAAAACAAGAAAGAGGCAAGGAGAATCAGGGAAAGGTAGAAAAACAGTTCAAAACATCTGTAAGAATTAGAATTTGGGGGAAAAAAATCTAATTTTTTTTCTGATGCCCTTCCTACACTTCACATTCTCTGTTACAGAAAATAAGGAAATTGCTTAAACATATTCTTTGCTAGCATTTATATACATATGTAATTTTAAGTCTACTATTAACAAATGCCACATGTTTTTAAACTTTTTTGAATAGTTGCTAATTCTAAGAAGCTATTCCGACAACTTATAAGACAAAGTTTGAGTAACAGGGTATTGTATAGATGGCACAAGTCACAACTTTTTTTTTTTTTAAAGCAATTGGGGTTAAGTAACTTGCTCAAGGTTACACGGCTAGTCATTATTTATGTGTGGGTGCTCATTTTCTGAGGCCAGATTTGATCTCGGGTCATCCCAACTCTGAGGCCATCGCTCTTACTCACTGCGACACCTAGGCCCCTTTAGGGCAATTGGGGTTAAGTAACAAGGTCACACGGCTAGGATTTTTTTTTTTGTTTGTGTGGGTTAAGTGTCTGAGGCCCGATCCCAACTCAGGTCCTTCTGACTCCAGGGCCAGCGCTCTACTCACTGCAACACCTAGCCGCCCCAAGTCACAACTTTTTATCAAGCAGTTCTTGCTATTCCAATTACTGACACTGAATGCAGTGGGTCACCTGGCTTTCCATTTTAACTTTAAGGGAGATCATTCAATCAACAAGCATTAAGTGTCAACCCACTGTGATAGAAGAAGAGTTTTTCTAAGCCTCTAGAAATTGTTAATTTACTGATACTATCTATAAATTCTTAGTTCTGTCAACAGTAACACTAGTATTGATCTACTTTCTAGAGCCATAATCACGTACCATCACTAAAAACTCATTGTTTTCCACTTGAATCTTAATGATATTGTTGTTTTACCAAAGCTAGCAGTAATAGCAATGATCTACCAGAAGTTTTCCCTAGGAACTAATATTTAATCTTAATAACTAGAGATGAGGAACTGATGGAGTAAGGAAAGAGAACAAAATGACAAACATGATACTGTAGCAAAAGGGTTATCTATTTAGGACCTCATAAAATATGTCTGTCTGATACATGATTTGTCCTGAAAAGAACTTTGTCTACTATGATACTAACTTGAAGGTGTCCAATCTCTTCTGATCTTGGAAGCTGATCTCAGGAACTAAGCAGTTAGGGGAGCTAAACAGTATATGAGAACTTTCTCCATCATAGTTTAGATATATCATGGGTTAGCATAAGAAATTAAACAGGAATTTGGGGACAGTTTAGCAGAAGTCACAGGTGACACATGAAGGCCAGCAGATGACACAGAAAAAGCTCAGAAACACAGAAATGCATAAAATATATGTATTGTATTATAAAATACCAATATATTTTATCTCTTAAGATCATAATAATTCAGACTTTTTTGCTACAAAGGGTGGGCCAAAAAATTTTACATAGATTTTCCCGATCTCAGGGGACTCTGTGCCCCTACCCCCCACAATATAGAAGGGAAAACTGTAATATAGATACAGCAAGGAGTAGTATAAAGGTATCAAATGTGACTCCTGAGTGCTACCTAACCTAGTAATTGGAAATTGTTTAACAAAATAAATAAAAGTACAATACAATAGAGATAATGTTAATTTGTGGTTTTCCTTTTTTTGGCTTCTTTATTTGGGAGGGCAGTTGGGGTTAAGTGACTTGCCCAAGGTCACATGGCTAATAAGTGTGTCAAGTGTCTGAGGCCGGATTTAATCTCAGGTCCTCCTGACTCCAGAGCCAGTGCTCTATTCACTGTGTCACCTAGCCACCCCAATTTGTAGTTTTCTAAGTCAATTTGCTAGAAGGAATGTATTTATTTGAATTTAACACCATTGGCATAGAGGACAGAGTCCAAGACCTTGAGTTAAGAAGACCTAGGTTCAAATCCAGCTTCTGACCCTTATTAGCTGTGTAACCCTAAGCAAGTCACTTAACTACTTTGTGTCTCTTCATCTGTAAAATGAGGAAGTTAGTCTCACCAGCCTATAAAGTCCCTTCTAACACTAACTCTATGATCCTATGAAATGGAAATTATGGACAATGTACATCAGAAGAGTAAAAACTTCAAGGAGAAGTTTAACCTACTTTTAATCATGACACAGTCAATAAATTATTAAGAGAAATATTTAGTAGGATGAAGAAATTCTGAACTTAGTAATGTTCACCACAAATTTCTAGAGGAATTTTCAAGTATTAAGCAATAGTTCTTAAAAAGCACATACAAGAAAAGTTTAGAATAAAGTCTCCAACTAGATGACTCAATAAATGAAACCTGAAAGTAAAAGCTGAATTCTTTAAAAAAAAAAAAGAATTTATTAATAAATAATGACAACTCACATAAATAATGCTTTATAGTTCTCAAAACAACTTCCTAACAACAACCCCATGGAGTCGGATAATACAGCTATTATTATATTATTAAAATTCAAAGGTAAATTTGCCAAAGTTCAGATAATTAGTAAATAGTGAAGCCAGGAATTAAACTCATGTTTTCTGACTCCATTACTTAATGACTAAAACATGCTCATTCCCAAGCTAAAGAGAATGCCCAAATACTAAGGATCATTGGACAAAGGAAGACTTAAAGTTGTTCTTTTGATAAAATAATACCTTAAATTTGTATAGCACTTCATGAAGAAAATACTTTTGAACCTCCCAAAACAATGAAGTAGGCCAAACCTTTTTCAGAGACTGAGGTTCAGAGGTTAGTGACTTGAGAATAATCACAAAGGTAGCAATTATCAGAAGCAGGTTTAGAACCCCAGTTTTATCACTCCTGGTCCAGTGTTCTTTGTACTATACCACATAATATTCCTACTATTTAGTGTCAATTAGTCCAATAGCTAAGTTTAATTCCAAATGATTTGTTTTATAATCCATTGTACCACAAATCTCTTTTTCATGCAAATACCACCAATTTATCAATATAAGGCTTAATTTGACATTAATCCTAACAGTAAATGTGTTTCACACTACCTAAAGATAATGGTAGTTACTCTTACTCAATGACAACAAATAAAAATATTAAATTCTTGAAAAATTTTTCTATACCCAATATACTGAGATTCCTCAGCCTAACTGCCATCTGGCTTCTGTCCCCAATACCACATTGAAATTGCTGGCTTTTTTTTCAGTCCTCATCCTCCTTGACCTTTCTGAAACCTTTAGAACTACTGACTATTCCCTCTTACGGGACATATCCTCATTGCTTGAGTTCTAATAAACCATGCCTTCTTTATTATCCTCTCTCACTAACCATCCCACCTGTCTCCTCTTCCAACCCAATACTGTGAATCTTCCCTGCATAGGTCTGTCCCAAAGACTACTTTCCTTCTTTCTCTACACCCTCTCCTTTGGCAAGACAACTCACTTCCCAAGATTTTAACCACCAGAAGACTCTCTCAAATCCCTTCCTCTAGTATAGGGGTATGCTGGTAAATGTTTAACAACTAGCTTGGTTAAGGGGGCTGAGGGCAGTGTATGCATGACATTCTTAAGTTTATGTCATTTTCTTAACCACTTTCTTAAGTCTAGTCAATCAACAAAGCAATAAGTCAAGACTTGATTTGCAGAGTTTGCAGATTTCTGAGGTGTAAATGCTCACACTGAAAATGTGATAATAGGCTCAGTCACTGAAGTTTGCTTATTATACCCCTGCTATTGTCCAAATCGCTTTTGAGCTTTAGGTCAATAATTCTAACTGCTTAGAAAACATCCTGTATGTCCTATCACCACAAGCATGTCAAAAACCAACATTTTTTCCTTAAAACTTGCTCCTCTTCTTGACTTCACTGTCCATCTTTAGCAACCTAATTCATCCAATCTCCCCTGTTTAAAATTCTGGGATTATCCTTGACTCTTCCTTTGATTTCATCACTAATCAGTTATCAAATCTTGCCAATTCCATCTCTGCAACTTCTCTCCATTCTCACTACTACAACCACAGTACAGGTCCACATGAAGGCCCACCTAAGCTACTGAAATAACTACTTTCAAATAGATCTTCCAGTTACCACTATCCTCCATTACAATTCTTTATACCATTGCCAGAATAATCATCCATATGCACAAATTTGGACATATCTCTTCTCTGTCCAAAAATTTTCAATGGCTTCCTCTTGCTTGTTGAATTAAGATAAAAATTCCTGTCTATCGTTCAAAGCTCTCCATAATATGGTATCATTCTAACTTCCCTATCTTGATTTTCATATAACTTGTTTTTATCATCTGTCTATCAACTCCAAGCTCCAGGCCAACTAGTTTACTTTGTCCCCCAGATGACACTGTTTCATTACTTAGCCACCAAGGAAGAACCAAATGGATGAACAATACCTATAGTCCAGATCATGTCATAAAGTTTTATAAGCAGCCCACTGAGTTAGCTCATCAGTGGATATCTCAGACTGCTACTGTATGTGGAGCAATAAACTAGGTCTAGAATTAAACAATTTGGTAGAGGCCGAACTGCATTTGAGAAATGTTTTCAGAAATCCTAAGCCACTCTATGACCTATGCTAATAATCATCTTTATCATCATCTTTTTTTTTAATGCCAACGACATTCCTATGATGCTACTCAAACTCCAGTGGCATCTTGAATCAAATACAAGTTCCTTTGTTACCATTTAAAAATCTTCACAACCTGCTACCAACCTACATTTCCAGACTCATATATATTATTCAGTTTCAGAAACACTATGACCAGGTCAAAAGTCCTTCATCTCCCATCTCTAAGCCTTTGCATTGGCTGTCCACATTTGGAATACACTCACTCCTCACCTTTGTCTCTTAGAATCCCTTGTTTCCTTCAAGCTTTAATTCAAGTTCCACCTTCTACATGAGCTTTCCTGATGTTCCCCAGCTCCTTGTATTTGCTCTCCAAAATTATCTTGCCCCTCTTTTGTATGTACCTATATGTGGTACATATGTACGTGTGTGTGTGAGAGCCCGTGCATGTGTGTGTTATCTTCTCACAATAAGATTGCAAACTGCTCCCAGGTAATGACAACTTCACTTTTGCCTGTGTATCCAAAATGCATAGCACAATGCCTGGCATAAAAAAGGCACTTAATCAGTGCCTGCTGACTGATGGAGACAGTTGCAAACCACAGACTATAACAATATCTGAAAAATAAAAATTTAAAGGTAACAGAGAGGTTTAAGTAGACTGCAGTAAACAGACTATGACTTGTAAGTAGCATCACTCCCTGGAAAGTAAGATGCGAAACAAACATGAACCAGTCAAGTTAATTTTATAATAAAACTAAATTAGTGGCTCATTTCAATAGCTGACAGTCTTGTCTTCCCCATTAAAAGTACTTTGTCAAAGGGGGTTTTTTAATTCATTTTATTTGTATACCTGCCCCCAGTTCAGAGCCTAGCACATAGTAGGCCTCCGTAAATTCATGTTGATTGAGATATAGCACTGGAACCCATGCAATGTTAAAAGACGGAGAGGATTATAGCATACCAGGTGGATATTCTTTGGTGGATTTATATGAGGACACAGACAAGAACTGCATAAGATTAGAGTGTAGAGATATGCTACAATCTTCACAAATACTGAGAAATGGACACAATGAGACCACAGATTCATGGAAGAAGATTATTTGACCTGCAGGTTATCTCAATTTATAGAACAGCAAAGTAAATTATAACAGAGTCTTATGATACTTTGGATGTCCTTTTCACAAAATAACATGCCACTGTATATCATAATAAATATTTGGCATAAGAAATCCAAAATTACAGATAAAAAAACTAACTTCCATAATCTTCCATAACGTTAAAGTATTTTGGTCTCAGTCACTGAGTTTCTAGCAGGGATGCCTAACTTCCATTCCAACTCTCTGTCCCCTAATTACCTAAGATCAGAAGCATGCCTGCTAAAAAGAAAAATCTCTTTTTATCCTCCTCAGCCCAATCTGGGCCCCCTGTGGTTCTATTTTGGATGATATTTAAAATAGGCTTGGTATACTACCATGTACAGTTTTTAGCTTTAATAGATTAAGACTGCACTAAGACTTTTGGTACAACCTGTATTTTTAAATTTAAAAATTATTGTTTTGGGGGTGGCTAGGTGGCGAAGTAAACAGAGCACCAGCTCTCCAGGTGGAAGGGCCTGAGTTCAAATGTGGTCTCAGACACTTAACACTTACTAGCAGCGTGGCCTTGGGCAAGTCACTTAACATCAACTGCCCTGCCTTCCCCACTCCAAAAAGCAAGAAAAAAAAAAATTATTGTTTTGCAAAAAGTAGGAATGGGTGACAAGACTAGCACTTCTTAAATCAGTATCCATGCTACAAACTTCAATAGAATAAGCAAAATTTCATGTTATCTAAGCAAAGCATTAGATTTATCAGGACTGAAAATTATATTAAGACTGACCTACTAGAGAATACACTATGCTGTTATTTCTCAAAAACAGAAGCCCTATCTTTCTGCTTATTTCCCCTGAGTAAAAGCTGTCAAAGTTTTAAAAATGTTGATTAAATGACTTTATTATCTACTTGTCTTCTGTAGCCCTAACTTTACGGTTCACAAAAAATAAAAACTGTTTCTAATTCATCAATGTGACACAAAGACTACTGAATCTGAAACTAGAGGTCGTGGGCTCAAATCACAGTTCTGTGACTTAGTAGGTATGTGAAAATTTAGTCAAGTCTTTAAACGGCCTCTCAAGGCCTCATTTGGGGAGAGAAAAGAATTACTAGATAGCTTCTAGGATCTCCTCCAGATATTCAACTATGATTCTATTATTTACTGAAACTTTCAGTGTTTGTTGAAACAAAGTTATTATATTCACTTCCATTAATCACTTTTATACAAATTAACTACCATCTAAGTTAAAAAAAAAAACTGAATACTAAATTTGGATGTTCACGATTCATTCATACAATCATCTCCAAACCAGTAAATTATCAGACTAGATATGATAGAAAAATCTCATTTTGTTCTGCATATGAATGTCATTATACATAAACTTCTGAAATTAGTTCCTAACCTGTCCAGGAAGGCAAAGACAACATTTAAAGTTACTCTCCAGCATGAAAGTATTTTGTTGCGGGTTTTTCAAAAAAGTGTTATTTCACATTCCTCACAACCTTAAACATGAAGTTACAATACTTGATGATTTGGTGCCTTAAGAGTTCTTCCAGAAACAGCATCACAAAATGGATTTGCCTACACATAGTAAAATGCAACCACAGATAAAATCAAAACCGTGGACACAGAAAAGAAAAAGAGAACTTTATCATTTTATTTAAAAACAGGTTTCTATCTTTAGATTTTAGTACTTAAATTTCTCCCTGTGCTTGTATAAACTTCATCTTGAGACTGACTAGATGTCCTACCTTCATGAAAGGGTTTCTTTGAAAGATAACAGAAATAAATTAACAAACAGAGAAAAAGAATATATTTCCCCTGGAAAATACCTAGTAAACAGGTCTCAACCCCAAGGACAGGTAAAGCCCAGTACACCTTAGTAGTTAAGCAAGCAAAACTGAAATAGCCACTCATTCACATTAAATCACCCTCCAAACCCCAGAACAAGAACTCTCTGAAGCCACCCAACACTGGAGGGGTCTAACAGGAGTGCCAACAATCCTAAGACTAATTACTTCCAAAGGGGTCAAACTTTGAGACTGACATGGTACTTTTTTTTCTTTTTAAGGAAGAAAGAGAGAAAATGTGTTGATAACATGAGCGCAGTCTGTGTGATTTGTCAGAGGAAACAGCAGACTCCAGACAACACAAGTGCCAGGATTTCCATGCAGCTGGCACGACAGGTGACTGGGCGCTGCTTTGCAGACACCCCGCTCCCGACGGCCTCCCCGGGTCTTGCTGAAGGTGGGGTAGGGAGGGAAGAGGTAAACGAGACCGGATGGGGGAGAAGGTGGGGGAGGGGGGAGGCTGAAGCAGAGTGGGGAACCCTCCTCAACTGGGGGAAAGAAAAGGAGGCGTGCAAACCCCTGCTTTCTGGGGGGAGCTGGCAGGGGCGTTTTTGAGGGATTTTATGCCACCACAATGAAATAAAATGGCTCCAAGCCAAACGCCTCCGGATCATCACCACCCCCTCTCCTCCACACTCCCGGGGAAAACGGATTTCTCTTTCCCCGGCTTCTCTCCAGTGTGGAAACAAAAGGCCAAAACAGCACAAAACGGCAGCAACCGCCGCCCAAGCTGCCAGGGTCAGACACCCCTATCCCACCCCTCAAAATAAAAATTTTTTAAAGCTGAAAGCCCCATCTCCCCGCCATGGAGGCGCTTCCCTCCCAGGCCCCCATAAGACCACAAGCACCCCAGACCTCCGTCTCCCGCTGGGTGTGTGGGGCCATGGGTCCGTCGGTAGATCTGTCTGTCTGTATGTGTCTCCCTCCCTCCCCTGGCGGCCGTCGCCCCTCCACGGATGCGGACCAAAGCCCGGGCCCTCCTCCCGCGGGGCGGGCAGAGCCTCGCCACGCTCCCCCCCGCCCCAGCCGGGGCCGAAGCGCCCCCTCCCCACCCCGCGCCCCGGGAGGAGGGGACAAGGCTGGGTGCAAGAAAGCAGCCAGCCCCTGACGAAGAAGGGGGTGTCTGGGGCTTGGAGGAGACGAGCAGGAGCAGGGGAGTCGGGGGGGAGGCCGGTGGGGATCCCGCCCCCCGCCCCAGGCAGCAGCAGCAACAACAGCATCCCAGCCGTGGCCGTGACAGCAGCCCCCCGTCGTATCCCTTCCGCCCGCTTCGCCTCACCTCCCCCGGGGGCGGCGGCGGCGGCGGCGGCCACTCGGTGTCTCGTCTGGTCTCCTCTCCTCGGTCGGCGTCGGCGGCAGCCAGCGGCACCACCACCGCCTCCTCCTTCTCCTCCTCCTCCTCCTCCTCCTCCTTCTTCACCACCACCACCTACTCCTCCTCCTCCTCCTCCTCCTCCTCCTCCTCCACCTCCTCCTCCCTCCCAGTGTCTCGGTCTGAGTCTCCGCCTCCCTCCGCCGCTGGGCCCTGACTGCTGCGCCACGTGATTCGTCACATGACCCAGCACATTTAGCAGGCACCACCCCAAGTCTCCTCCCGGCTCTGTTCCAATTCGGGCTCCGGAGCCAGACGAGACCGGACTCGCAGCCAGCAGCCCCAGGCAGCGGTCTGGACCGTCCCCTGCCCCTCCTCCTCTCCTCCCTCCTCCCCTCGTCGGGCGGCCTGCGCTCCGCCCTCTCTGTCCCCGCCCTCCCCCTGTCCCCCGCCGCGTCCCTCCCTGGGCGCTCCGCCCGCGCCTCGGCACGTCCCGAGTTCCCCGCCGGCGCTCAGTCCCCGCTGCCCGCCCTCCCTTCTCCCGGAGGGAAACGCGCCCTGGCGAGACTCGCTCAGCCTCGGCCGACACGTTCCGAAGAGGTCCGGCTCCCGTCTGCGTGCTCTTCCTCCCCATCGCACTCGCCCAGCCCGGGCTTTCCCCAGCGCAGGCATCCCGCCGTGACCCTGGCGTGTGGGGCTGGGCGAGTCTGCCTCGTTAAGTGTCTGACGGGGGTCACAGTACCCACTTCTCCCGGGTGGCTGTGAAGATCAAATGAGGCAATAACTGAAAACAGTATTAAACATCACATACCATCAAAAGAGCATTTTATTTTTTTTAATTTGAAAAGTTTGCAGACCTTAAAGCGCTCTACTATTGCTCCAATAACCTTTTATTAAACCGTTCCACCGACTACCACTACCAGAGGGTTATGAGGAAAACACTTTGTAAAACTTTAAAGGCGCTATATAAATGTATTCAGCTAGGTGGTATAGTGGAGTCAGATTAGGCCCGAGTTCGAATCCTGTCTGAGCAAATGACAATCCATTTGACTCCCTTAACTCCATCTGTTAAAGGGGTTGATAATAGCGCCTGCTTCCCCCAGGGTTGTGTGAATCAGATGAGATAATAAATGTGCTTAGTATGGTCCCTGGCACATAGGAAACGATATAGAAATGCTAGCTATTATATTGCACGTTTCAGAAATGCTCTCTCCTAAATAAGCCTGTGGGAAGCGATATTACTGTTCTATTTTTACAGAGCTAAAACCTAAACCCGTCTTTCCTGCTCTCCATTAGATTATATCACCTTCAACTAATCACGGAAACTCTCTGAATCTCATTAGTCAAATGATGGAAATGACCCATATTCTCCTTAAAACTGGGAGCCACTAGATGTAACCCCACCACCACCACCCAGTACCTGGCACCATAAACCCAGATACATGAAAACAGTGAGTCACTTGATGGGTGATCTCAAAAACAATACTACTTTTGTGTAGGGGAAAAGGAAGAGGATTTAGAATAGGAAACGTGTAGTGAATTTTCACTTAGCTTTTAAAGAGAATTTCACTATGTTCTGTGAAGGAGATAGAATTTGAGTTTGGGGAAAATATCTCCCCAGAGAAAAAGAAACCTTAGAAGAGGTTAAAGAAACAGAGTGTTGGGTAGAGACAGACCCTTAAATCTGTATTTTAAACAACATGATAAGCCCACCAATTCTATCTTGAAGGAGCCCTGGACTATCCTGGAAATTTCCTGCCCCACCAGGGTATTCTGAGATTAACTACAAAGAAAACATCCCCACCACAGGAACTAACCTGATTTTTGGCAATTCCTGAGACCCCAAGGTTAACATGTTCTAATTCCAAGGTTAACACATCTCCCCAAAATCATTTGATATCATATCCCTATGACTCAACTTCCCAAATAAGGAAAAGGAGCAACCCCAGTTGACAGGCTCTTTTTTTGCCACCTGTAATGTTGCCCTCAGGTTTTGTAAAACTGTGTAATCTCCCTTTGTTCCTTACCTATCTTTGCACCTAGCAGCTGCGGATCAGCAGATACTAGTTAATCTTTTTGATCTTCTAGTCTTGCTTCTTGATTTATTAACCCTGAGGCAAAGTTCTGGAAGAACTCAGGACCTCAGAGTTGAGGAATCCCTCAACAATTCCCTTATTAAATGACATGGATACTCTTGGGACTGGCAGATACTAAGACTGGGACATTGTATATTCTCCTAGGACAGTATTTAAGAATTTTGTACTTGTGAGAATACAGAAATAATTAGAGGATACATAAAAATGTAACTTGGGAGAGAAATTGCAGCTATTGCTTGAGGGTCCTCAAATGGTACAGTGACCCCAAATGACCCAGGGTATTAGCCTTATAGCCTTCATATCATTTTCACCATGTTCAAAGAAATAGCATTGCTCACTGTAAGACAATGCACATGCTTGTAGCTTTAAAAAAAATTTTTTTTGAACATTATCCACAAGCATGAGTACAAGTGTAGGACACATTTTTATTTGTGGTCATAACCACTGTTTGCAAAGCTTATTATGTTTCTGTATTTGCTCATTGTAACTGGGAAGAAGACTAAAGTCTATTCCAAATTGAAGACCTCTCATTGTGGGTAGGGTTTGTGTCCAATAAATTTCTCTGGAATGTCTGGGTCCAAGATCCTACAGTTCTCTGATTCAGTGTATGATGGTTAATGATAACAATAATTAAATGATAGATGTACAGTGGAATTTGTCAGCACTAATACTGTTTATAGATGCTAGAGAACTAAAATTTAGAAGGTAAACCCCAAAATATATTAAGCCTGATGTGAGTTCCTAATTAGTGTGAATTATGAATCCCATGACTAGGCTACATTATTCAAATTTGCACCACATATTTCCACTGAACTATATTACCAAATGTTGCATAATCATACATATATTTACACGCCAATGGCCATATGGTACATAGTTATAGCTTCAAATAGTGCAAGTTCAAATAAGTATGACTCTTATCAGGGGATTCGTTATTCGCACTAATCAGGTCTTGTGTGAAATGTTTATCATTTATTTATACCTAATTTCCATGCAACAAAATAACAAATATATATAATATTAAATATATGTCTGATTAACTTCTTATAGGTTTAGATTCAAGTCCTTTCTCTAATAAATACTAGTTATATGAATATCAGCAAGTTGCCTTTCCCCTCCGTGCCCCCAGGCAACTCTCTAAAACTGTAATTTGCAGAGAAAGTGCTGATCTGTATTGATTTGAGGAAGCTCCCTATTCAGGTGAAATCATGGTCCTGGTCCAAAAAAAAATTTTTTAGTTACTAAACTCTATACATAAATTATCAGTCTTAACAGTTTCACAGTCATGTGTTCATGATGCTCTATGCAAAATTTTCCAAAATTACAGGGCACAATGGCCAGTAGAAAAAGCATTTTCCCCCATGGTTTTCTTACTCAAGTTAGAATTCTGCCCTTTGATATGTAACAAGATTCACAGCTAGGAATGGTATTGCTATGGATGCTCACCCATATCTAAAAATGTGTACATAGACCTCACTGATTATGAGCTAATTGAGAAAGTTTAACAGCTTCAATATAACAGCTTGCTCTATTACTGTTAGATTGTTAGTGATTTTTTTCCTTTTATGAGCTGCAAGAGGGCATTTCAGGACACATGGGTAATATTCAAGAGATTGGTACTCTGCATCAGTTTCTTAAAATAGTTGCCAACCTAATTCCTAGAGTTTCTCTTGATTTGTCTAAGTGCATTCCCCTTTTCTGGTGCTCTATAAAAAAGGTAAAGTCCACTGTCAAAATGTTAATTATGAAAGTATGTCACAAGTAGTCCATAACGCTCCAGAAATGTAAGACAGACTTCACAAAGAGGGAGAAAAGTAGAAAAAGTAGTAGAAGCCAGGGACTTTTTTTTTTTTTGTTTAACCTACAGTAATATACTATTCTCTAGAATACCATCTGGAATCCCAGACATTTCTAGCAAATAAAGACTTCCTTCCCTGGGCTAGGAGGAGAAAATACTTAAATAAATAAAAAGCAAGGAAGTTAAATGCAGAAAAGCTGAAACATTCAAAATGCCACTAATTCAAATTTATTATCTCATTGAGGATCTTTTGGTGGCATGCTCCTGACTAAGTAGTCTATCACAAAATTAAAATTTCTTTATCCACATTTATGTTATGGCTTTGGAAACCATATAAGGAGGCTACATTGGCAATACAAATGTTTATTTTTACTTATTTGACCAAGAAAGTTGTGAAGGGTTTTTTAATCCCTAAGATTACTATTAGGGCTTCCCACCACTATCTTCTACTCCATCCTCCATAGAATACCATTGTGGTTTACCATATGAGAATAATTTTAACTCCCAATCAAAATACTTTCAGGTTTTAAGTAACCCCTTAAAGTGCTCATCTCTGTCCTCCAATCCAGTACTAACTCTGCAGGAGGTAGAATTTGCTGAAAGAAGCCACCTGAATGTAGAAGAAACTATAGTATGACACATCAGGATGGTGGTGGAGAAGTTGCATCAGAGTGGAGAAAGGAAGGTATACATGTGACATATTGAAGAAAATTTTGCAAAGAAGGTTAGGACATGTGGTTTTAGTTAGGTTATTTTTCCCACAAATCCTTACCAAGATCATTATCATTGTTTAATATAGATTAAATGCTATAAATGGACACAAGAGTCCTAGATGTTCTGTCAGGCATAAAAACAAATATTGTGAAGGGGTGGCTAGGTAGAGCACTGGCCCTGGAGTCAGGAGGACCTGAGTTCAAATCTGGCCTCAGACACTTGATATGCTTACTAGCCATGTGACCTTGGACAAGTCACTTAACCCCAATTGCCCTGCAAAAACAAACAAATATTTTAGCCTACTATAACCATTCTCATAGTGCATATGTAGGTATATATATACACATTCATTCATTTATTTATCTTTGGGTAACCTATTTTCTGAAAGGAATTATCTCATTTTTTAAAAGATTAATAATATTATATATATATATATATATTAGATATAGAACCATGCTACCTCCACTTTCATAGTTGTTCTTAGTTTTCCCATATTCATGGCACTTTGTGGTTCACCATCCGCTAAAAAGCATGGCTCAGAATCCCCTATCAGTGTGTTTCTTTTACTCAGCCAATTAGATGACACATTAGTTCAAAGCAAAATATATTTAATCAAACAGTATAGCAATATAAATGACCAGAAAGATTTCTCTTTACATCATTCATATACCTCTTAACAGTTACCAGTGGGAAAGGAGATTCACATAGGGAATATGTTTAACCAGGGACAAGTAGCCAGGAAACATCTATGCAGGGACACAGGAAACATGCATGGCCAGAGAATATATATATATATGGATGGGACAGTTCCCATGCTCAAAGCTGTTGGTTGTCTCTTCCACAGAACTCTGAAGTCTTCTGGTGACATCATCAGGTTAGAGCTGCTTCTCCCTCCACCCCCTAAATCCCTACCCCCCACTGACCTTGGATCCTTTGCTGCTTTCTGCTTTGGTGTCTCTGCTCTTGTTGCTTTGAGTAAGTAGACTGTGCATGTCTAGTGATGCTGCTGTTTTCTGCTGGCATTTGCTGGTCTTCAACTGTCATGTTATTTCTTTGGGCCTTCTTCCACCATCATCTGGTTTTCTGCTAAATTGTAGCTGTTACAAAGACCTTATGTCACAGAAGAGGTCTCAGGTCCTTTAGCCATCATCCCAGGAACTACTGAAACGATATTGAGCCAACCAACCAAAACAAACAAAAACAAAACAAAACAAAACAAACAAACAAACAAAAACAAAATAAAAATCCCTTAGACTTAGGTTATCTGTCTTTTGAACATCTTTTCTTCAGCTGGGAGGGAGAAAGGATGTGGTCAAGAATTGAATCTCTCTTAGTCTAAACTTTGATTTAAAGTGAAAAAGTTCCTTTCATTTTCTTTCCACTCCCATGATAATAGTGATGTTCCAGGACAGGCAAGTCATAGGGAATTGGCAAAGAAGACCAAAGAATGACTGGTGATCTTTGTCCTATTCCCCTCCCTCCAGCCAAATACCTTCCCTCTTGAGATTTCTATTTCCATAGTCTGACTACTAGCTTTCTCTCACAGGATATTATAGCTCTTGTCTATTGCTCTTATACTAGCTGTCCTCCATGCCTGTAATATGCTCCATCCTCATATCTGCCTCCCAGAACCCCCAGCCCTCTTGACAGTTTAGCTCAAGTGCCAATTTCTATATGAGATTTTTTCTCATTTCCCCCGGTGCTTCACAAGCTCTGAAATGAACTTGCATTTATTTTATGTGTATACCTATATATGTATTTATGTTATATGTTCACATATATATTCATATATTGACCCCCTGATAGAAAGCTTGAGGAAAAGAACAGTTTCATTTTTGTTTTGTTTCTACCAATACCTTATACAACACCTGGCATAGAGTACTTAGTAAATGAGTGTTGGTTGATTGATAATCGCCTTATTCCCAAAATGCTGAAAGATCTCAACATGTATCATCTTTATTGATAATAATGCATATTTCATTATCATCCTAGGATTTACAGCCATATAGCATCCTTAGGAGAACATTGTTGTTTAAAGCATGAGATTTAACATAAGGAAACAGTTTAGGATTGTCAAAAGCGCAAGAACATTTCCCAAATTCAGTTCAGACTTCTTTTGCCCTTCTAATCAAATTTGATCCACAGTGCCCATTTGAAAATGCCTTTTCAAACAAATAGATATGGATGTTAATGTAGAACGGATGCTATAAATACAGATATACATATACATATACAGACTAGCTCAAAGGGCTGCCCATTCAACTGCCTTTCATAATATAGAAAACAGACATTTTCACCTAATTGTGGTTTTTTTTCCCCTCTATAGATAGTTAGGTTGATCTCTTTTGAGTAGTTGCAGATTACTTTATATATCATTTGTAAAATATATACAGTTTAATGATGCTTATTAAGGCTAATACATTTAGTTACTGGGAATTAGGGACTGTCTTTGTATTTCCCATAATACCCAGCACTGTGCCCTATGTCTAATCAATATATTGAGTGAATGACTTCCTGTGGAAGGTTATAAGGTAATACTGGCATTGTGCCAACCTCTCTATAAAAGGGAGGAATAGTTTCTCAATGGTTTCCCAGAGGACAGAGCAAAAAAAAAAAAAACTTCAATTCCCTTTACTGTTCTATCAGCGTCTTATTATATGTTCATGAGCAAGTCATTTAACTGTTGCTTCTGGTGGGATGCATCTGCAAATGGAAATGATGATATTTTGAGTTTATGTGATGCTTTTATTCTGAGAACACTTGAATAAATAAAGGGTTTTGAGGTCTTTGAGCACAAACTTTTCATCTAGAAAGCCATCATATTTATGAATATCTAACTTTTATTCAGAGATGTAGTTCCTTTGCTCATGAATGCAAATTATATACTTTTTATTTAGGAATGAGTAAAAAGGTGATTTTATGGAAAGTCCCCAAAATCAATATTTTAAAATAATTTTATTACAGAAAATATTGACATTTAACACCTGAAATAGTTAGAGACTTGACTCATATATGACTTTCATTCTTAAAAGATGTTCATTCATTTTTGGATGATAAGTGCAGAATGTCATGTAGTGTCTTCATTGCTGTATACATCAATTTTTTTTAACCCTTTTTGTTTTTGTTATGAGGTTGGTTACTATGAGAAGATTATAAACAATGATATGATGTAAAAACATATTAGTAAGACATAAGATGGTGTTAATTAATGTTTGAATGATTAACCATCACATGAAAGAACTTATAAGCAGCCATTTTAAGTGGTTTTTAAATTAAAATAAAACTTTTTTCTACCTACCGCTCTCCACTGTATTAAAAAAAAATACTTCTAGTAAATATGCAGAGTCAAGTAAAATCAATTACCTAATTAGCTGTGTTCAAAAAAATATGTCTCATTCTGCAGCTTAAATCTGTCCACAGATGGACAACATGTTTCATTATCATTCTCTGGTTTACAATCACATAGCATCATTAGGAGAATATTGTTAAAAACGTGAGGTTTTGCATCAGGAAACAGTTTAGAATTATCAGAAGTGCTAGACCATTTCACAAATTCAATCCAAATCTCTCTTGCCCTTCTAATCAATTGGACTGCTCATTCAACTGCCTGTCATAGTGTAGAAAAAAGGCATTTTTCATCCTTTTTTCCCTGTGTGGATAGTTAGGTTGATCTCTTTTGAATAGTTGTTAATTTTTTAATTGACAGTAATTAATTTGTTAAATCTAAAAAATCACTTTTAAAATAAAGTTTAATATTGCTTATTAAGGCTAATATATTTAGCTGAACTAATATGTTTTCTAATAAACATGTAGGGAGTGAAAAATTCGTGGCAATAAATTAAATTTCATATCAAGATGCACACCATGTTGCTTTGACTGTATAACTAAGTTGCTCCCCTTGGTAGAAGCCTATTCTAATTGCAGAAAAAGTACCCTAGATGATATATAGTAACAATGTAAGTCTCACTTGGGATGAAATGATGAATCTCTGGGATTCATTTAATACTGCTTTTAAGAAAAGACTAGATCTCATATGAGAAATTTGGGAGGTAAAAATGGGAAAGATATATTGTGATTCACTTTCATCACAGGAGAACTTGATAAGAGTAAATTTGCATACCATGAACATTAGTTTTATTTACATTAGCAGTCTTAGAAGATTATGTTAGAGTTTTAGAAAAATGAGACCACCATGGATTTCATAAATGTGATCGAAAGGCAAAAAACAGTTATCCTAGGACCTATTCTACTAAAAACAACCAAACCAAATAGAAAATCTGGAAGGGTCATTTGGGATAACCTAATCCAGCACTTGTTTTTGAGGGGAAAGGAAATGGACCCAATGACTTTCTTAAGGTCATACAACTACTAACTGATAGAGCCAGGAAGAAAACCCAGATATTGCCATCCCAAGATCAATACTTTTTCTGCTGCAATACACCAACATGGTGAAATAGAAGAATTTTTTTTTTTATTTTGTACTCTTTGAGCTGATTAATAAAGAGTACAGATTTGCCCTAAAAGTTATGAGCCCCTAGGGGCGGCTAGGTGGCGAGTGAGTACAGCGTCGGCCCAGGAGTCAGAAGGCCCTGAGTTTGGATCCGACCTCAGACACTTAAGGCACACACAAATAAAAACCTAGCCATGTGACCTTGGGCAAGTTACTTAAACCCAATTGCCCTCCAAAAGGCAAAAAAAAAAAAAAAAGTTATGAGCCCCACTACACCCTTTGAATAGAAATGGGATAAAGAAGAACCTCAAAATAGTGAGTTGTGTTCCTTATTATTGAGCATATATTCAAAATTCAGCACAATTATTGAATAACTATAAAAAAAGTCGGCCCAGGAGTCAGAAGGCCCTGAGTTTGGATCCGACCTCAGACACTTAAGGCACACACAAATAAAAACCTAGCCATGTGACCTTGGGCAAGTTACTTAAACCCAATTGCCCTCCAAAAGGCAAAAAAAAAAAAAAAGTTATGAGCCCCACTACACCCTTTGAATAGAAATGGGATAAAGAAGAACCTCAAAATAGTGAGTTGTGTTCCTTATTATTGAGCATATATTCAAAATTCAGCACAATTATTGAATAACTATAAAAAATAAAGACAGGTAGGTGGTATAGTGGATGAGTGCCATGCCTAAAGTCAGGAAGACTCATCTTCCTGAGTTCAAATCTGGTCTCTGCCATTTCTTAGCTGTGTGACCCTGGGCAGATCACTTAATCTTCAGTTCCTCATCTATAAAAAGAGCTGAAGAAGGAAATGGCAAACTACTCCAGTATCTTTGCCAAGAAAATCCCACATGGGATTACAAAGTCAAACACAACCAAAAAACAACTCAACAACAACAATAAAAGCTAAGAACAAGTGGAGAACATGAATTGTATGGTAGAAAAACCTCGTATAGGACTTAGGAGACTTGGGTTATAGTCCTGGTTCTGCCACTGACTGTATGATCATAAATCAATCATTTTACTTCTGGGCCTCTGTTTCCTTGTCAGTAAAATGAGGATGTTGGACTAACATCTACAGTCCTTTCCTGCTATAATATTCTATAATTCTAAGATGTTTCACATTCAAAACATCAACACAATGGAATGAAATTACATCTGAAATGAAAAAAGCTAATCGATATTTTATATCTACAGGAAATCGCATTATGGCATTTATTGACAAAATTCAGGAGTAGACATTGAGGGATTTAAACTCTTTTCCATGTATAACCCTCTTATCATCAAGGGGACTAATGAGAAAGGTAGCATTTCCCAGCAAGAAAAAGGGAGTGAATGATCACCAAAGGCAGATGCCATGAAAGACTGAGGAGCAAGTGAAGAGAAAGCAATTACTCCTGGGAACTTTGGATCTCCAGAATGCTGTGAATGAAGCAGCCAGTGACTTGCTGATTGCAAAGAAAGGGCACTATTACCTTAAATTGAATGCAATTATGAGCAGTTGGAGCCTTGCCTAGCTTACTGACCTGCTTAAGGCATGATCTTCCTGAAAGGAATTTTCTGGGTACTAGGGCTTGGTGAATTTTCTCCTTTCCTCTTCTTCCCCCTCCTCTACCTGACCACTGCCTGGAAAAGTGATTTCTCTTACCCTCAGGAGTTTCCTACTTTTTAAATCTCGTTTATCCCTTTCTATATTTTATAGTGGTTTTGTCTCTATTTTGAAGAAAAACTGATTTTTATTTCATTCTGAGCAGGTGTTTGCTATAAATGAGCATACTTCACAATGGGGAAGTACAAAGGGGAACCCTTGGACAAATGGCCCTAGATGTAGCTGAAAATCTATATTGGAGTTCTGTGTCTCTCTGGAAACACAAAGGAGGGGCTTCACATGCTTGGCCTATGACTTCAGATATAGCTTCTATTGAGGTGATTCAAATCCCTTTTAAATGGTTCTTATAAGTAAAGGAGAGGATCTTGGTAATCTCTATAGTTATTTTTAAACAAAAAGAGGAGTACAAGAGAAAGATATGGGTGAATATTTAAGGCTCAAAATCTTCTCTATGACTTTTTGTACAACAGCCTCAAAAGAAGGGAAAAAAGAAATGTGACTATTTCCAATGCTTGTTTGTTTTTTATAAATTGGGGAAAATATGCTCTCATTTCAACATAAGCCTAGGTTCTCCATCAATTAACTATTAACTTTGGTCTTCAACAAGTCAAATCAATAAGTGTTTATTAAGCATTCACTATGTGCCAAGAAAACTCCAAATGGGGTCACCAAGAATGGGACATGACTGAAAAGTGACTAAACAACAACTGAAAAGATGTTGGGCAGTGTGCTAAGCCAGATATACACATATAAGCAGAAAGAAATATAGCCCCATGCCCTGAAGGAATTTACATTGTAATGGCAAAAGGCAACACATGAAAAGGACTTGAAAAGCAATGGGATGAGGGAAGGATGGAGGAGGGGAAGAAGATAAACTTGAAGAGTAGAACAAGGTGAAAAATGAAAAAGAAAGTAAGCAGGGCTGGCCAGAGCACTTTCTCAAAATGGGTATTCCAGAGGGAACTCAGTAATGGGAAGAAAAGGGAGCCATAAGAGAAAAAGAATCTTCCAGGGAAGGGAGGTTGTTGGGAAATAAAAGAGAAGTCAAGAGTGGAACCAGGAGAGGACAGGAATTTAGAAAACCAAATTTATTTATTCTAAGGGATATTTTTCTAGGAGAAAAAAAATTCTTTTCTAGGAGCATTAGATTTCATAAACAAGATAGCTGCATCAAGACTGTAATATTTAATAGAGAAAAGAAAGGATGGCAAGCTTTAGGCCACAGGAGAACTAGGTCCTGAAATACCAGAGAATGTGCTAAAATTTCTAAAATTCTGGGTTAGAGTTCCCTCTACTGGCATTTTTCAAGTATTACAGTACATTATTCATATTTACCTAGTATGAAATTCACAATTCTATTACAAACAAGGCTTAAATATTTATATAAACTTCTAATACTTGTTTGGGAAGAATATTTCTCATAAATTAATACCTTTTCATTTTAAAAGTTCACAGCCCTTAGGGGCAACTAGGTGGTGCGGTGAATAGAGCACTGGCCCTGAAGTCAGGATGGCAGGAGTTCAAATCCAGATTCAGATATTTGACACACTTGCTAGCTGTGTGACCTTGGGCAAGTCACTTAACCCCAATTGCCTTGCCTTCCCCCCTCAAAAAAATAAAGTTCACAGTTCACTTTCCTTTTTAGATTCCCTTTTTCCTAACATGCACCTAATGTTACTCCACTTTTATATGTAAGTGCTTTATATCACAAGCTTAAAGCTAGAAATAAGAATTAATAATGCAAATTGGCATACTTATTCAGAGAACAGGTAATAAAATTGGAAGAAATAAAAATGTATTGATATGAATCTTCAATCAATTCTTAAAAAGCAATTGCCTGTTTTAGTAATGATGGTCTTTCAATCTTCCAACTCCTTTCATGTATTTCCTACACATATTTCAAGGCTTGGTTCAAATCAGAGCTATAACTAGTTCAGGATAAATGTGGTTTTGATGCAGTAGCCTGACATCTGGCACAGGTCTCCCTCTCCTGAAGGGGTCATTTCCTCCCTGCATTGACCATTCTTCTTGAAATTTATTTCATTCCATCATGGGTTTGGTTTTTTGTTGTTGTTTGTTTTTTTTAGCTTTTTTTTTGGAGGGCAACTGGGGTTAAGTGACTTGCCCAGGGTCACAGGCTAGTTTTTATGTTAAGTGTCTGAGGCTGGATTTGAACTTAGGTTCTCCTGACTCCAGGGCCAGTCTTCTATTCACTGTGCCACCTAACCACCTCCATTGTGCTTTTTTTTAAAGCACCTCCTATTAAGCTAGGGATTGTGGCAGGAACCAGGGATGAAAATGATACCTGTCTTCAAGGAACTTACATTTTACTATAAACAACATGTATACAGAAAAAAAATCAAATATATACAAAACAAATACAATGTGCTTTCAAGGAAAAGATACTAGCAATTGAGGGAGTTAAAAAAACAACAACAACTTCTTGTGTAAGAACTAGAATTTAGGCTGAACCTTTAATAAAGTCAGGTATTTCATGAGGTGAAGATGAGGAGGGAGAACATTCTCAGCATGGGGGACTGTTTTAGTACAGACTCAAGAAGGTTTGCAAAACCAAATAGTCAAGCATAAGGAAACATAGAAAGTGTGGAATTGAGATTGTAGGGGGAAAGGAAGCAGTATATTCTAACTCCCTATATATATCTTCTATAATGATCTAGAAAATACACCAGACCAAATTCTGTTTGGGAAAGATAAGAAAAAAATCGGAATTAGTCTTTTCCAGGCCATAGTGGCTTAGGGAGACAGAGAGGTCTTCAGGCACTGGAATTGGGGTCTGGTCAATAGCACACATGAAGGGGAATCATTTCAGGGACAGAAAGATGGCAGAGACTGAGCAATATTTCAGAAGATCCCAGGAGATCCCTTGAATTATTGCAGCATCTTTGTTGCTGCATGAGACATTAAAACAGGACTTTAGTAGGATAGTATTATTTCAAATAAATGACAGGGGGCCCTGCTAGGTGGCACAGTGAATAGAGCACCAGCTCTGGAGTCAGCGGGACCCGAGTTCAAATTCGGCCTCAGACACTTGACACACTTATTAGCCATATGACTTTGGGCAAGTCACTTAACCCCAATTGCCCCCCCCCAAAAAAAAGAAGCAGCAAATAAATGACAGGGATAGGTAGGGTTTCACTCTTTCTCAATTCTAATTTTTCCTAATCTCAGATCTCAAGGAAGCTTCATTTTTTCCCATGTTCTTCCATCCTCCAAAAAATAGATTTTGCCTCTCCCTTCTATTTTCACAATAGATCTTTCTAGGATTTATTAACAAATGTATAAGTAGTATGGTTTGAAGAGTAGTTTGAGTTCAAACTTTAGAGGGCTTTTTATACCAAATAGAGGGATTGGGCCTGCATTTGGTAAGCAGTATGGAACCACTGCAAGTTTAAAGCAAAGAGGTGATGAAATATCTCTGCTTTGAGGGTCATTGTCACTAATAGTTGTTTGGGGATCATCTACAGAGTCCTGAATTGTTTCAAAGGCCTTAAAGGATTTTCTCTGGAAGTTCCCAATGCTGTAAACACCAGGGTGATTCCAGGATCACTCTTTTTTTTTTTTTTTAATGTGGAAGAGTTGCTGTGGGGAAGCATATAAAAAGACTGACCATCAGGGAATCTTAATGGGGTAGGAGGGCACAGGAGGAAAAATTAATATCTTCTAAGACTAGGTTTTCCTTCAGGGGTTATTAAGGGTCAGTGATTCATTATAAGTTCATAGATTTTGAGCTGGAAGGGACCTTAGAGGTCATCTAAGGTAATATCTTCATTTCAGAAATGTGAAAACTTAGGCCCAGAGAACCTTGATCAAGCTCACACAGTAAGCAGAGACAAATTTAAACGTAGGTCGTCTAACTCCATATCTGGCATTCTTTGCATCACACCACATCCCTCCTGACCTCACTTTTGTCATTTGAGATAGCGTCCATGTGAAGAGTAGGATCCCCAAAGTTCAGTTATAAGAAGCCCACTTCTTTATAGAACAAATGCTTAGCTCCCTATTGGTAATAAGAAAGTTGAGCATGTGCCTCCCCTGATATATGTGTTTACTTAATTTTGAATCATATGCATGCACAACTGTGCTAATGATTATACACATTGCAAAACATACAAAATAGATATTTTAAAAGGGATAGAATATTTTAAAAATATTTTATTTATAACCAGTACAAAAGCCTTTTTTGCTTTCACTAATTTTTAAATGACGATGTTTTTCAGGGGAGCAATATGATTAAATACGGTTTTTAAAAAATATGTTTTAGGGGCGGCTAGGTGGCGCAGTGAATAGAGCGCCGGCCCTGGAATCAGAAGGACCTGAGTTCGGAGCTGGCCTCTGACACTTAATCCACACAAACAAAAAAACCTAGCCGTGTAACCTTGGGCAAGTTACTTAACCCCAATTGCCCTAAAGGAGCGGCTAGGTGACGCAGTGAGTAAGAGCGCCGGCCTCGGAGTTTGGATGACCGGAGATCAGATCCGGCCTCAGAAAATGAGCACCCACACATCAATAATGACTAGCCGTGTAACCTTGAGCAAGTTACTTAACCCCAATTGCTTTAAAAAAAAATATGTTTTAACACTGTGTGATAGTTCAAAGGTTAACTCTAACTTCAGGTTATCTGGTTTTAATGGCTGTCATAGCTGAAAAAAAGATGCCTTACAAAGATATAGATGCTAATGGAATAAGTGCATTATTGGCTGTGCTTACAAAATCATGATACTCATTTTTTTTCAGTGCTATCAATAAATTATGCCAAGGTTTTTGCTAAAAATCAGTTAGTAAGTTTCTATCATCCCCCCTCAGTCAGTTGTTCTTGAAAATCAAATGGAATGTGTTACATTTTTATATCTTCAACAAATGGTTTCAAAACCCACCAAAACTCTTCATTTAGAAGATTTTTAAACAGGTTAGAAAATTCTGTTTTCAAAGTGGGTTTTTTTTAAGCTATGAGATTTTTAAATAGGTGACACATTATTTTCAGCCACCTAGAGAAGAAAGAATAAGTATCCAGGAAAAAAAGATGTTTAACCATATCAAATGCTACATACAGGGAGAGATCAAGAATGAAGATTGAGAAAAGGTCATTAGATTTGGCAATTAAGAGATCATCAGTAACATTGAAGACAGTAGTTTCAGTTGAGTGAGAAATCAAAGATAATAGGTTGAGAATTCAAGGATAAGAAAGAGGTTGAGAACCTGGAAGTTTGAAGGATGATATTAAACTCAACAGGGAAATTCAGAAGAGGGATGTATCTGAGGAGAAAGCTAATGTAATGACATACCCAGTGCAAATTGTAAATGTATCAATGATTACTTATCATGTGCTACTCAATCCTTCCCACTTAGAAATGAAAAGTGGTCTCCAGTGTGCAGAATTTGGCAATGAGGGACATCTGTGGTAGCCACAAGGTGATCTGAGAGCAGGGTATGGGAACATTGGGGTTGATGGGGTGAAGTAAATTTCATCTGTATACATGCCTGGTGTCTAGTAGTAATAACTATAGCTAGCATTTATACAGCATTTACTGTGTGCCAGACACTTTCCAAATATTATCTTATTTGATATCACAACCACCCTGGGACGTCAGTGCTGTGATTATCCCCATTTTACAGATGAGGGAACTGAGACAAACAGAGGTTATGTGACTTGTCCAGAGTCAGACAGGTAGTAAGCGTTTAAGACCACATCTGAACTCAGTTCTTCCTGATTACAAGCTCAGCACTCTATCTAATGTGCCACCTAGCTGCCTGGGTCTGGGTTAAGTTGTTACAGCCCAGAAAGGTGAGTCTTTGCACAGTCTAATAAGGAAAGCAGTGGGAGGTAAGTGCAGTGGGAGAGTATTGAATAGGTTAAAGGAATATTATAACTGTGCTGGAGACAAGCACACCATTAGCTCTTGTGGGATGAGGAAGGGGGTAGAGGTTAACCCATCTTTCCACACTTTGCTTCATTGATCACATTTCTTTGGGGTCCGACCCCAACTTCCTTCAGATCAGGTCACAGCCTGAACTATGGAGACCATTGGACTAAAATGTCCCTTTCAGCTATAATGCTGGAATTCTGGCCTCAGAGATCTTCTAGTCTTATATCTGAACCAAGATCCCCACTACTATATTTCCCAAAAGTAGTCATTCAGTTTCTACCTGAAGTTCTCCAGAAATGAAGAATTTACCCCCTGCAGAAGCCACCCATTCCAACATAAGACATTATTTGTTAGTAATTGTTGAGAAGTTTGTTTGTTTTTCATTGAACTCTGAATCTCTGAAACTTCCATTCATTGCTTCTAGTTCTCCCCTCTGGGACAAAACAAGACAAGAGTAATCACCTTTCAACATGACAACTCTTGAAATATTTAAAGACAGCTCTACCATGTATCCTCCAAGTCTTCTCCAGGTGAAACATCTCCAATTCATTTCCTTCAGCTTCAACCTGTCCAGGGCTCCTCATTCTGTATTACTCAATCTTCCCCACACAAAAATTAGTAGTGAGAGGGAGCATCTCCTGAGGAGCAGCTGCCCTTGTAGCCTATAAAAGCAAACAGGACCTACTCTGGAACTGTCATCTCTTGAGAATTGTTCTTTGATATTTCCCTTGTACCTTGCAGCAAATGATAGGGGAAGAGCATTTCTTCTCCTTAGCCCTCACCAGGAGCAGAAATGGCACATTATCTCAGGAGCATGTAGTATATGCTGTTAAAATCCCACCTTCTACAATAAGCCTTTTACAGATCCCACTTAATGCTAGTGTTTTCCCTATAAGATTATCTGCAATTTATCCTATATATTTCTTGCTTATACATAGTTGTTTGCATGTTCACAGAATCTCTCATTAATATGAGCTCCTTGCTATCAGAAATTGAGTTTTTTCTCCTTTCTTCATAAACCCATCACAGTGCCTGGAACATAGTAGATCCTTAATGTTTGTTGACTTCAGCTAATTATCATAAGTTATCATATCATATCATAACCATAGTTACCCTAATTATCATCCTAGTTACCCTTATTTGGGTTTGGACCAGTTTGTCGATGTCCTTCCTAAAATATGGTACCTAGAACTGAACACAATATTCCAAACATGCTGTGACCAAAGCAGAAGAAAGTAGGATTACATCTCCCTCTTCTGGACACTTGTTTCTATTCAGTTGTGTCTATGTCTATATGACACCATTTGGGGTTTTCTTGGCAGAAATACTGGAGTGGCTTGCTATTTCCTTCTCCAGTTCAATTTATAGATGAGGAAACTGAGGCAAACATGGTTAAATGATTTGCTCAGCTTCACACAGCTAGTAAGTGTCAGAGGCTGGACTTGAACTCATGAAGATGAGTCTTCCTGATTCCAAGCCTAGTGCTCTATCCACTGTGCCACCTAGTCACCATGTTTCTATTAACGTAGTCTAATATTTCAATTACTTTGTTTTGCTGCCACATCATACTGTTGAGTTATATTAAGCTTACAACCCCTACAACTGAAATTCCCAAATCTTTTTTCACATGTGTAAGCGGTATGTGTGAGTGCTAGGTTTGTTTGACCCATTGAGATTATGTATGCCCACATGGATTGGTCTAGTTGTGACTTACAGGGAGGCAAGAGCAGATATTTCTAGATTCTCTTCACTTTCTCCAAGGAAGACTTTGAATCCCACCAGGAGAGAAAGCAGGGAGACAGAGGTTGAACACTTTGCTCTCCTCTGGGAGAGAGAGTATTGGGCTTGAATTCTATCTACCTGCTCCCTTAAATAGGTAGTTTTGGGGAAATAATTTTTAGATTGAAGCTACACTTCTGGTTGCTATTTTTAATGGGAAAAGAGGAATCCAAGCTATATATTCAAGTCTTGACTCCTTCCCACCAAATGTCAGTTCCACAATGAACATGAATAGCAAGTAGCAAATAGAACCATTTATCCAAGTTGATAGCAAAATAGAATCAGAGAAAATATACATAGGAGAATATATATAACAGACAATACACAGATTCATGATCTCTCCCATTGGGAACAAAATAGCTCAGCTCAACCAAGAGAGAGAAATTCAGGTCTCATCCAAAAAGAAATTTCCCAAAGTCTCTAATGTTGTAAGGTAGAGATAGGGACATGAAAGAGATTGCCAGCTTCTCTGCATGTTGGCTTCTTCCCATAGTCTTTTTCTCTTCATGGACCTCAAAGAAGTTGGACATACAATTGTGTCTTCTGTCTTGACACTGGAAGCCAGAATAATTGAATCTCTCTTCTCTCTAGTTCTTACCAGCATTGGATGCCACACACACATGTACATAGAGCATAGAGTAATCAATCTCTACCATTGATGAGAGTCCCATACAATTGACCTTTTGAGCTAAGCATTAACATTAACTGTTGTCTAGTCCTCCCCCTCTCCTGTACTTTGTACACTTGATTTATTTTACTTCAAGTATTAAATTCCATCTTAAATTCAGTCAAAATAATTCTTTCACTCATGATTCTGTCATTCAGTATATTAGCCATCCCTTTGAGCTTTGTGCCATCTATAAATTTAATAAGCATAACATTTTTGCCTTCACCTAGGCCATTTATTAAAAAAAATTTTTTTTTGCTTTTTTGGAGGGGGGAAGGTAGGGAAATTGGGGCTTAATGACACATGACTAGTAAGTGTTAAGTGTCTGAGGCCGGATTTGAACTCAGTTCCTCCTGACTCCAGGGCTGCCCCCGTTTATAAAAATATTGACCAGAATAGAGTCGAGGATAGATATTTGAAATACCCTATTAAAGAACTTCATACAGGGTGAAACAATTTATTAATCATTGTTTTGGGGGTCCAATCATTAAAAAAAGATTTAAATACACCTACTCCTTCTACAATCACCCATCCCACATCTATCTATTATTTTAACAAGAAAGTCATGAGAGATTTAGTCCAATGCCTAGTTGAAATCTACCTGTACAGTTTCTGTGGCATTCCCCAGATATACTTGTGTAGTAGCATTGTTAAAAAAAAAGAAAAAACAAAAACAAAAACAAACAACCCCCCCCCCAACATAAAGTTACTCTGGCATTACTTATTCTTGAGGAACTCATGCTGGCTCTTAGTGATCACTTCTCCTTTTAGTATTTACAAATCAAACCTTTAGCAATACAATCTAGACAGGATATTTTCCTGCTGTCAAAATCAAACTCACTAGTCTATACAATAATATTCTATTTTTGTCCACCCCTTTTTTTAAATTTAAATCTTTTGTTACATTTTAAGTTCTGAACTGTCTCCCTCAAAGTTGTTTTCATTTGCATTTCTCTGATCAATAATGATTTAGAGCATTTTTTCGTATGATTATATATAATTTTGATTTCTTCACCAAAAAACTGCCTATTCATATCCTTCGACCATTTATCAATTGGGGAATGACTCATATTCTTATAAAATTGATAAGGTTCTATATATCTGGGATATAATACCTTTATCCAAGAAACTATCTATAAAAAATTTCCCCCAATTTTCTGCTTTCCTTCTAATCTTAGCTACATTGGTTTTATTTGTACAAAATCTTTTAAGTTTAATGTCATCAAAATTATCCATTTTTTATCTCACAATGCTCTGTACCTCTTGTTTATTGGTAAATTCTTCTCTCCATAAGCCTGATAGGAATATGTTCCATGTTCTTCTAGTTTTCTTATATCTCCCTTTATATCTAAGTCATATATCCATTTTGACCTTATCTTGGTAAAGGGTGTAAGATATTAATCTATACCCAATTTCTGCCAGATTACTTTCCAATTTTTCCAACAATTTTTACCAAATAGTGTATTCTTATCTGAAAAGTGTAAATCTTTGCATTTGTCAAAAACAAGGTCCCTATAATAATTTACTACTATGTATTATATATCTACTCTGTTCTACTGATTCACTCTTCTACTTTTTTGCCAGTACTATAATCATTTGTTACTATATATAATCCTATAATCACTTATTACTATATGTCTACTCTGTTTCACTGATTCACCTTTCTATTTTTTTATCTTCATCCCCTTTTTAAAAAAAAAAAAAAGAAAGAAAATAATCTTTTCTCCAGTTATATAGCACCTCTTCCATCATTCCCAATTTTTTGAAAAAATTTCACTGACATTTGATATTCATAAGTTCTTTCTGTATTCTATAATGCATTTTTTGGGGTCTGATCACTTGAATTCATCGAGGGCACCTAGAAATTTTCATAGAGTCTTCTCATTTATCTAAGGTTTTGGTTTCCTGTTAATTATTTTTAATTTCCTCCCTCCTGTTATGGACACACACACACACACACACACACACACTTTACCCCTTAAAATGCAAACTCATTAGCCTGTCATTTAAAGTCCTCCACAATGTGGCTCCCACTTACCTTTCTAAATATTTCATATATTTATGCACATATTTATTCACATATTTATGCATTCTTCATGCACATGTTCCAGTCAAACTGTTGGTACTAATTATTCTCTGAATTTGACACACTACCTAAATCTGTGCAGTGGTCTCCTCTGCTTGGATCTACTCCCTCTTTATCTCTGCCCCTTAGAATCTCTAATTTTCTTTAAGACTCAGCTCAAGTGCCCCCTACTATTCAAAGCTTTGATTGATTTCTCCTAGTTGTTTGTAAAGCCAAGCATGAGCAGCTTTCCAGAGAACTATTGCTGTGAACAGCTTCAAGGTTCTGATTACATAGTATAGTGAACTCTCTACTTAGCAGGAAATTAGAGCAATACATTGACAGAAACCAAAGTACAGCATTAACAATGTTATGACATAGCAAATTATCACTAAAGTGGCCACATAGTTTTCACCAAAGTGGTCTCCTAGTTTTAAACAAAAGATATCATTTAGTAAGAACTTAATTCAGTCATCCTTAAGGAAACAAGCCTCCTTAAGACACAAAATGATTATTCAGTAAGTCTTAACTCAATCATCCTTAAGGAGGCTTGCTTAATGGACACAAAGTACAAAAGTCAAAGTTCTCCACTCATAGGCCACAGTAAATCATGATCTTCTCAATCAATACACAGTATCCAAGTGAAGTCTTCTTTCATCTTGACTCAAGGCTGGCTCTCAGCTTCCATGATTCCTCTTCCATGGGTCCAACTCCTGCCTAAATCTATCCAACTGTCACCTGGATTCAAAGTCAGGCAGCTCTCAGCTCCTTGTCCAGTTCCTTGTCCATATTGAAGCTCACAGTGTCCAGTCCACCTCAAATCCTTCACAGTTCCTGTTTCTGGGAAGACAAAGCTTAACAGAGCCACAATAATATTCATACACATTGCTGGCGCCATCATCAGTTCACTATCTGCCTGTGAAATCAACACAGAGCCACCAATAAGGTCTGAGAACTCAATGCAGATTATCAGTATAGAAATCAACACAGACGCACAAACAAGGTCAGAGAGGTCAACACAAATCATAAGTAAAGTCCCAGGATCTCCAAAACCCTCCTCCAGGATTTCTGTAAACAGACAACCAGAAAATCCTCTTTCAGGGCTTCTGTAAGGCCCCAGGGCTTCTGTACAAAGTATCACAAACAAACATCAACACAGACAAAGCAGACAAACAGAGTTCCAGGATACCATAAGTTTTCTCCTTCTTGACTCTGTCACTACAAGAGTTCTCTTCTGGGGTGGCTAGGTGGCGCAGTGAGTAGAGCGCTGGCCCTGGAGTCAGAAGGACCTGCGTTCAAATCCGGCCTCAGACACTTAATCCACACAAATAAAAAAACCTAGCTGTGTGACCTTGGGCAAGTTACTTAACCCAAATTGCCCTAAAAAAGGGGCAGATAGGTGGCGCAGTGAGTAAGAGCGCTGGCCTTGGAGTTGGGATGACCCAAGATCGAATCCGGCCTCAGAAAATGAGCACCCACACACAAATAATGACTGGCCGTGTAACCTTGAGCAAGTTACTTAACCCCAATTGCTTAAAAAAAAAAAAAAAGAGTTCTCTTCTCAGTTCTGCTTAGTTCTTCTCAGTTTTCAGTTCTTCCCTCTTCTCAGTTCTGCTCTCTCCAGCCTGGGCCTCTCCTTATTTGTGGTCATTAGCTTCTCCCAACAGGAATTCATAAGTTCTAGGGTTCACAAGTTGAGGGGTTTACAAATTCTGCTTCTCAACAGTCTTGATACAATCACGGACAAGAACTAAAACAAGGTGTTAATTAACCAGCTGAAACAAGGTGTTTACTTCTTTGCTTGCCACTATATTGTTAGAACTCTCTCCCTCCAAATCACTCTGTATTTACTTGTCTTTGTACCTGTTGTATCACCTTAGTAGGATGTTACTAATGATTCCTTCTACACTGTACATACTCTGCTCTTTTCAAGCTACTGCCAATCTTAGATTCTTACTTCAGAGGTTTGGATGCTGCTACCCTAGAATAAAATATTAAATAAAAACACACAAAGGTTGGGGCGGCTAGGTGGCGCAGTGAGTAGAGCTTCGGCCCTGGAGTCAGAAGGACCTGAGTTCGGATCCGGTCTCAGACACTTAACGCACACACAAATAAAAACCTAGCCGTGTGACATTGGGCAAGTTACTTAACCCCAATTGCCCTCCAAAAAGCAAAACAAACAAAAACAAAAACACACAAAGGAACCAAAAGCAAAAATTTCAACAGCTAAATGGTCAGTACTATTATCCTAAAAATAAAGCTTTAAAAGAGGCTGTTTTTGTTTATTTCTGTTCCCCATAATTTCTATGTTACAGTAAGGTATGAGAAGAGAACTTTAGGAGAAAGTTTTTGTTGTTTTTGATACAGGATAATCCACTTTAGCTGGCTCATTACCCTCTCCAGTCAAGAATCCTTTTCTTTGCCAGATACTTTGTGACTACCAAAGTTCTCTGAGACCAGACAACTTGCATGGCTTCATTAAGAATGAAGAAAGCCTTTATTTTTTTTCTTGGGGACAATACCTCAACTTGGACTGTTCAGAATGCTTTCCTAATAAGATCCTGCAGTTGGATTGTTCTGAGTCAAACTTGTCTTTCCAATTAGATATTAGTCATAGGTTTAGAACTAAGAAAGATCTTAATTTATAATTGAAGAAACTAAGGACCAGTCAGTACTGTAACAAAGGCTAGGTAAACATACTTTTCCCAGTCATTTCCCAAAGTTTGATCAGTCTAATCTAACTCAGCAGGTATAGCAATATTTTTTTTGGAAAAAAAAAATTTAGTTATTGGGATTTAAATGCATTGTGAGTTTCTTCATGGCAACAAGGAGGGCAGGGAACATTATCATCAATGTTAGTTCAATATTAATGGTAACACTCAAACTCTTGGAAAACTAGCAAAACCCACCATATTCTCTTAGAAGACAGTCCTCATGAGCTTCTGGAGCTTGAAATATTCATCACCCAGTGGCCTTCCCTTGATAAACTTAACTAGCCTGGTCCTAGGACAACAAGTATCATTGGGCTTACCTGTACTTGAAGTTTTTCTGTCTTGGTAAGATATGAAAGAATGTGTGTTCCATTTGAATAGCTTTTAGAAAGCCAGGGTCACTTCCATGCTGTAGTATGACTTTTCCAATAAAATTTGGAATATGACTCTTAGGGAGAATTTTTTTTGAGGGATTGAATAATACAGGTAGTCTGGATCTTTGATTTCATCTGTATAGGGAGCTTGCTAGGACAGGAGTTCCCTTATGATGTGTAATGTATAATCTTAGAGGCAACTAGGTGGCACAGTGAATAGAGCATTGGGCCTGGAGTTAGGAAGACCTAAATTCAAATTTGACCACAGACACATATTGCCCCCAAATGTAGAATGGGGATAATAACAGCATCTACCTTGCAGAGTTGGGAGAACCAAATGAGATAACATTTGTAAAGTTATTAGCACAGTTCTTGGCACTTAATAGTTACTATTGTTGTTGTTCAGTCATGTCCAACTTTTTGTGACCCCGTTTGGGTTTTTCTTAACAGTGATACTGGAGTGGTTTGCCATTTCCTTCTTTAGCTCATTTTACAGATGAGGAAACTGAATCAAACAGGGTTAAGTGGGTATTGATTATGTCTGTGATTATCTCAACCCATTTAATACATTTTTTTGTAAAAAGCTCCAAAATAGAAATTGATGGCCAAAGTGATTGCCACAAATTTAATAAAAAGAGATTGAGTGTCTATGAAGCTCTGCTCCAAAGTAATTTGTTCACAGGTTCCATCAAAATTCAAAATGAGTTCCCTTTGGAGACAATATAAAATAGTGACTTAAAATATCTTTTCACTTTTGAAATAGGTATTTTTGTGTGCTATAAGTAAGACCTTGGGCAATTTTCTGGTTTGTATCAAAGAAACAAGGTGGAAAGAATGTCTGCCTGGTAGAGAGAATACATGTTACCTTTTACACATAGTAGGTAAATGATGATTGAATGAGTTAGTGAAGAATATTGGGGTTGGGAAAAATAGGAAAGCAAGATTAAGGAAGGAAAATTTTAAAAGAGAAGACTCAAATATTTCCAAATCCTTTCTTTTTTTTTTTTTCAAGCAATTGGGGTTAAGTAACTTGCTCAAGGTTACATGGCTAGTTATTTATTTATGTGTGGGTGCTAATTTTCTGAGGCCGGAACTGATCCCGGGTCCTCCTGATTCCAGGACTGGTGGTCTTACTCACTGCACCACCTAGCCACCCCCCAAATTCTTTCTTAATGTTTCTTTAACATTATTTAGTCCTCAAACTTTGTTTTGAAATTTCTGGACATTTATAGAAGTTTATAAAGCAGAATGATTCCTAACTGAATACTTGAGTGCTTAATCAGGTTGCCATTAAATTTTTTTACCTTAATCCATTTTAATTTATGTTCATATAGTCCTTTTCCTTTTTCCAATTTTCTTGATTCACTTAGCTTTTTACAACACACTGAATTTCTAATAATACCCCTTATGAATAATTTCCAATAAGTCTAAGTATGAAATATTCTTAATCCATAGTCTATTATACCTCTACCAAGAGGAAAAACGTGTGTTACATAACCAATAATCTGGAATCAGCATGATTATTATATTCGAATTCAATTCTGTTCTCTTCCATTTTTGTCTTCATTTACATTTTTTGTAGTCAATGTGTATATTGTTTTTGCTTCTGCTTTCTTTGCTTTGTATCAGTTCATACACATCTTCCTATATTTCCCTAAATCTCTCATATTCATTATTCCTTATGGGACAATGATATTCTATGTCTCTCATATATCATAATTGGTTCAAGTAGGCCCTAATGGATGGGCACATAGTTTGCTTCCAGTTTTCTGGAATTATATGCTTGTTTATCCACAGTAAGTTGGTATTGCAAAAAAGCAAAATAATCATCAGAGGCTAAATAAAACAAACAAAAAAAAACTTAACTGTCAGCAGCCCTTGTCTTTATCTTAGCATTTATACATTCTACAGAGATTTAATGACAGAACAACAAATATCATCTATGGAAATATGAACAATATGTCATTTAATAATATTTTTATTTTCTTTTTTTTGGAGGAGCAATTGGGGTTAAGTGACTTGCCCAAGGTCACATGGCTAGTAAGTGTTAAGTGTCTGAGGCTGGATTTGAACTCAAGTTCTCCTAACTCCAGTGCCAGTGCTCTATTCACTGTGCCACCTAGCCACCCCTAATAATACTTGTATTCATATAGATGGCCTCTGGCTCTCATTAAGCTGGGTAAAATTCCTAGAGTCCTAAGAGTGGATTTCTGATAGTTATATAAGGTTGTCTACATTTGTTGAGACTTCTCTGAAGTGTCTATGAATTCAGAAACTGCCCAGAGTGATTACTGTCCAAATCCATATGCCTAGAATTTGTAGGTCCAAAGGGGATAGGCCTGGGTAGACACCAGGCTTCATGGCAATTAAAAGCCTCACTGTTTCTTGTTGGATGCCATTTGGCAGCAAACAAAAGTACTGTGGTATCCCTATTGTGATAACTAAGAGGCATTGTCCTTTGACATCCAATCAAAGGCAAATGCTTTATTTAAGGCTTCTTTAGATGTCAGTCTAACATTCAATAAAATAAAGAATACAATCAATAGATTTTTTTTTTCAGTCCACACCAATTAATGGTCTCTTAGAAATCTGTTTCTAAAATGATTGTGAGGAACTCTGGAAGATGAAGCAATATCATTTCTTCCTTTTGGTGGTGGGGACATTTCTTTTTAGGTTTTCCTGTTTCTGTCATCATGTTCAATTTGTGGGGAAATCTGTGTTTTAAATAGTAAAACTTCACAGTGATCTTCATGCAGATAGTCACTAGGACAAATGAGCTTTATTATTTATGGCAATTTGAGGGGAATCAGTTTCAGAAGAGAAAACTAGTTCTAGCAGCATTGATAACAGAGAGGAATTAAGAACATCAGAATGAAATAGAGAGATTGATCAATGTGGTTACTCTGATCACAGGCCAAAAAGTCAAGGAGAGGTAGAAGACAAAGCAATGCAGTACGGCCCTCAGCTTTCAAGGCAGATAACATTCAGATTTCATAAAGTCATGCCCATGAAAGTAGAATCTGCTTTGCCCAGCTTGCAGGTGAAGATTTTTTTTTAATGCATCTAGAGGGTTGGCTAGGTGGTGCAGTGAATAGAACATGGGCCCTGGAGTCAGGAGGACCTGAGATCACATACAGCCTCAGGTGCTTAACACAAAAGCTAGCCATGTGACCTTGGGCAAGTCATTTAACCCCAATTGCCTTACCCTCCTCCCTCCAAAGAGCAAAAAAAATAAATGTATCTAGAACATCCTACAGAAAAGCACATTTCATATATTTTTATTTTTTAAAATAAAATACTAAGTGATATTATAAAGCTACATATAGTCACAAATTTAGGATAGAAAGCGCAAATGGAAAAAATAAAAGTCGATTGATAAAACATAATATCAAATTTAATCAATTTGACCTTAGAATTGTATACCTTTATACCTTCCATGAATCCAGAAGGATTATAAACTAAAGGGCCATATGCTTTTATTTACAATTCAGTCTTGATTAGTATTCATAGTAAATCCCCTGAAGTCATTGCATTATTTGAATATGTACTGTATATTTCCATTTGGCTGGAACCAATTCTGATTCTTTACATAATTCCAACTTTGAATAGTATGAATTCAAACACATGCAATCACTTCAGGAGTATCTTCAGCCCTGAGAGGAAGTATGGCACAGTAGGTAGAAAGCTAGTCAAGGAATCATCTTCCCTCTGGTACATACTTGCTGTGTGACTGTGGAGAAATCATATGATTTTCAGTGCCCCAAACAACTCTCTGAGACTCTAGTTATAGAAGAATTTTTGACCCACTTCAGCAGAGGGACTTTCTATGCTAAGATTTCTTCTTACCAGTAAAATAAAAAGTGAGAAAAATAACAACAACAACAATAACAATGTAGCCTTAGGTAACTGACAGGTATTAGAACCTGGTCAGAGCAATAACTAGGAATTTTTGTGCTTAGGGCAAGCATACCTTCAGTTATGGAATGGAGAAATCAGCTGTGGTGGAAGAAGTTCAGGAGGAAGAGGTTTCTCCATTTTGGGGGAGGCTTCAGTGCAGGAGCAGAACTTGGGAGAAGCTCACCACAGCCCCATCTGATACCATCCTATTTTAACTATTCTTACTATCTACACACAAAGTTCCATTGTTTCTATAAGATTGAAGGGACTGAAAGTGCCTCCTAAATTCCATGCCCTGCTGTGTGACAAGACAGGCACACAATTACATTGCTAGTAGAGTTAAACCATTCAGGATACCATTATGGAATTATTCAATAAAAGTAACTAAGATGTTCATACCTTTTAATCCTGTAATACTACTACTGAGTATCTACCCTTAAGGAAGTAAGAGACAGAAACAAAATTTCCAATAGATACCAAAACATTCAAAGCAGCATTCTTTGGGGTGGCAAAGAATTAAAACAAAGTTGATACCTGGAATCTGGAAATAGCTGAAGAAATTATGGCATATTAGTATGATGGAATATACAGTAGATAGATACACAGATAGATCTGCACATATTTTATATATTTATGTGTGTATGTATATATGAATGTGTGTATGTGTGTACATCTGTGTGTATAATGAGAAATGGTGACCATGAGGAATTTGGAGAAATGTGGAAAATTTGTATTAACTGATGCAATGAAACAAGGAGACTCAAAAGAATGATATTCATAATAACAACAACGATGTAAAGGAACACATCTCTAAATGGAAGACAGCCACTACCAGGGGTAGTGGAACCTATGGCTTCAAGGCCACATGTGGTCTTCTAGGCCCTTGGGTGCAGCCTTTTGACTGAGTCCAAGTTTTAAGGGAATTTGTTTTGTGAAGTTTGGATTCAGTCAAAAGGCCTCACTTGAGGACCTAGAGGGCCACATGTGGCCTTGAGTTTGCAGGGTTCCCAACCCCTGCAAGCAATTGAAAAGCAATAATAAAACATATCTCCTTCTTGGCAGAGAGGTGGAGGACCAAGAGGACAGAATATTTTATACACTGTCAGACTTAGTGTATGAGGTATTTTTGCTTAACTATATTTCTTTGTTACAAGAGAGAGTTCAGTTAGGAAGTGGCAGAAAAGTGATATTTTCAGAAATAATTGTCATGTAAAAACAAAAGGAACCAACAATATTTTTAACAATGCTTTTTAAAAATTCAAGTCAGTGCCTTCAACAAAGCCCTAGTTACTGCTCTGGGCAGACCTGATATTTACTTCAGCAGCTTCTACTTAAACATTATCCCTAATAGAGCAATATTGTGAATTATACATAAAGTCCTAACTCCTTTTATTGATTGTTATCAGTTCACTCTGGGGGAGGGAGGGAAGGATTAGAATGTAAGAGGTAAGGGGTAGGATAAGTACTTTCTGTCAGAGGGGGTGAGATATAAGAGGTAAAGGACTAAGACCAAAATCAGTTATAGGTGCTTTCAAGAGAGGCCTTGACTCAGTCTGAGGCCAAAAATTAGAGGGTTTCAACTTCAACTTCTCTTCCTTAAAAACAATAAATTTATTTTTTCAATGATTAAGCATCCATTTTTTCTCCCTCCTACCTCCCTCCACCCTCTTAAAAGGAAGAAAAGAAGGATGAAAGAAATAAAAAGGAAGGAAGAAATGAATAGAAAGAGGAAGAGGAAAGAAGGAAGAAAGAAAAAAAGAGAAAGAAAAGAAAAGGAGGAAGGAAGAGCGATCCTAGCTGATCAGAGTTCTTAAGTCTTTGAAAATTGTTCATTATTCTAATATTGAAACTCTAATATAAATTGTTCTGGTTCTTCTCACTTCATTCTACTTCGCTCTTCTTGTATACTCCTAGCGTCTGGTGCCATAGCCCAGAGGAGGATCTCCGATTGTGTTCGATGAATTTTCAGCAATATAGGTGCTTCTCATCTCCTTTTCTCTCATCTCCTGCTGACTTTTGTGAGGAATTTGGTGTCATTTAATGTTTTTTATTGTAAACTAAACAATCATCAATGAATATGAACATTTTCATGTTCAAAGAAGTCCAAAGAAAGATTTATATATGAAATCAAGAATATATTACTTATAGCTTACTTTTAAAAAATATATTAAATTTAATGTGGTAGAGCCAATATAATTTTGTGTTACCTTCTGAAATTCTATTCTGTTCTGTGTATTTTTAAGGTTTCATCAATACTTTTTTCTCCCTTTTTTCATCACTAACACCTCACTTTTCTCTACAACTCTGCATCCTGTCCCTTCCCCTCAACAAATAAAAGCCCTCCTTTAAAAACAAATGTGGTCAAGCAAAACAAATTCCCTGTCGTATTGGTAATGTCTGAAAATGTATGAGTATTTTTTCTGCACCTTCAGAAGTCCACCCCTTTGTACTGTCAAGCAAATTTTATCATTAGTCCTCTAGAACTATGCCTGGTCAGTGCTTTGATCATAGTTTTAAAATCTTTCAAAGTTGTTTTTCTTTACAATGTTGTGGTCCTTGTACAAATAATTCTCCTGATTAGATTCACTTCATTTCATCAGTTCAAACATGAATTCCCAACTGTGAAGTCTGTTGTACCTTAAGGCATGTTGAGATTCTGGGATCATTTTAGATCTTGATCACAGCATGCTTGCAAAGCAAAAATCCACAAAATAGCTGCATCATTTTGCTTTCAAGAGAAATTAAATGGGGATCTTCAGCTCACAGACATAAGGGAATTCTTAGCTCAGTAACAAATGTACTGATCTACAGTAAGTTTGACTACAAAACATATGTACTATTAGATGAACTATTAATTCAATAATAAACACATGAATATATAATTACTAATAAAATAGATTGTTTATCAATAGTTCTAAGTATATAAAATACATAATGAGTAATGGATCAGTACCTTTATACTTTCCCCAGGTGGACCTGCCTGAATATGACCACATGAACTTTACAACTTTAAGCAAAAAGAAAAAGGAGCTCAATAATGTCAGGAAAAGGGAGGGTACAAGGATAAGAGGGAGCTCATATATATATATATATATATATATATATATATATATATATATATATATATATATGTAGGCAGAAGAGGATAAACTGCACTAGGATGTCATGATTCCATCAGCCAGGAAGAAGTGGGAAAAAGAAGTCAAGAGAGCAAATCCAGAGACCCTGCCTACTCTCTCACTGAAACCAGGTTACATGATCTCATGCTAGATGGCTACCTACAAGTACAATAATAATAAAAGAAGAAACAACCTTGAAGAATATTAGAACTCTGATCATAGCAACAGTCAATTATCACTTCAGAAGACTAATGACGAAACATACCTTGACAGAGAAGTAATGGTGCATGGGTAAAGAATGAAGAATGCATTCTCATATGTGGTCAGTGTATTGGTTTGTTTGGCTTGATATTTATTTGTTATAAAGGAGGACTTCTACTGGCATAAAAAAGAAGAGTATTCATAAGTATTGTTTAAATATGCAGAAGAAAGTGCAGGAGATTTTGGAATTTATTAATACCTTCTTAATATATGTTACTTTAAAAATTGCAAATTGTACATAACAATAGTTCAGTTTCTTTTTGTTTTTAAATGAAAACATTTATTGGAATGTCTTGCACAAAAAAGTTTCCAGTCGTCTTAAAACATATGCTACAAATCATTGAAAAGGACATCTAACATGCATATATGTTCTTTTTCTTTTTGGAGGGCAGCTGGGGTTAAGTCACTTGCCCAAAGTCACACAACTAGTAAGTGTGTCAAGTGTCTGAGGCTGGATTTGAACTCAGGTCATCCTGATTCCAGGGCCCATGCTCTATTCACTGCGCCACCTAGCCACCCCTTGCATATATGTTCTTAAAAAAACATTTTTGAAATAATAGTCTTGATTATCACATAGTTCTTAGATGCTCTGTGTGATGATCTGCCACTTTTTTCCCCAAATGCTTTATTAACTTCTGGTTTACATCATTCATTTCTGCCAGATTTGAGTTACAATATTTTTCCCCATTTTTTCCCCTACCCACCACCCTAGAATAGCAGTCCCACAGGATATCCCCTTATCCAATCTGCTCTCTCCCATATCTTCTCCCATACCCCCTTCAACTTTTCCATTAGGGCAAGGTGAATCTCTGTGCCCCAATGCCTGCACATCTTATCTCCCAATTACATGCAAAATAGTATTATTAATAATATTTATATATATTTGAAACATTTAATTTTAACACTTCGAATTCCAGATCCATTCCCTTCGTCCCTTGTCACTCACTCCCGCTGGGAAGATAAGCAATTCAGTATATGTTGTACATGTATAGCTATGCAAAACATTACCATAGTAGATATATTGTAAAAGACTGGCTATATTTCCCTCCCACCCATCCCACCCCCCCACCTGGTCCATTCCCTACTTTGATCCTGTCCCTCTTCAAAAGTGGGTGCCTCCAACCTCCCCTCCCTCCTGCATGCCCTCCCCTCCATCATTCCCCCTCTCATCCCTCTCCCCCTTACTCTCCTGCAGGGTGAGATAGATGATCTGCCATTTTTACTGAAGTTTGTGGGGTTTTCCATGATTATTTAACTTAGCACTGGTCATTTAAACCTTTTTATACAGCAGTGTTCATAAAGAATACATCCATGATGATCAATGGCCACTATATAAATAGAATGAAGCTATCTAAAAGTTATATGATTAAAATCACCATTCAAGTCAAAAGTTATTATCCTTATGGAAATGGTTTGATGTGAAAAGTAATCTTAGTCATTTGCTGGTTTTCAGGGATTGCTTTTCTTTAACAAGTTATTGTTAACAACTTTCGTGTGATAAGCTGGGGAGGAATGTTGGTCCTGCCCAATCAGTGAAGAATCAAGTTTTCATGATCTTTTGAGTTATAAATAACTTTCACAAAAGTAATAACACCCCTCATCCCACCCCACTTCTTACTAATCCTAGGATATATCTTACTCAAAGGAGGAAGTGAGGCTTCAACACATGCTTTTCTAGGGTCATCACTGCTACTTTCACCTGACCATTTTTGCAACTGGACCTTAGTATTTCAATAAAAAAGCATTATGTAGGGGTGGCTAGGTGGCACAGTGAATAGAGTAACTGACCCTGGAGTCAGGAATACTTGAGTTCAAATCCAGCTCCAAATAGTTGACACACTAGCTGTGTGACCTTGTGGAAGTCACTTAACCCCAACTGCCCAACCTTTCCCCTCCAAAAAAGAAAAAAAAAAGCATTATGTTTACAAAGATTAATTTTATGTAAATGTGAGCTTATACCAAACAAGAAAAAAAATCACCTGTGAATTATTTCAAAGTGGCATAAAACTAAGCATATTTGAAGGCAAGTAAAAATTCTGTTTCCCAGGCCAAGGTTCTTGCCACTCAAGTGTTTCCAGTGTTTTCCATGATGAGCTAACATGCAGCCACCAACCAGCTAACCTTCCAGTGAAGAACCTCACTGGATGAAACCTAAAACCAGTGATAAAAAGAGCAGTTCATAGTTTCTTATACAATATTCTTCCCTATTTTTGTATCCTAAAATACTTGGTTCTTGGTAATTAAGTTTGTAATAAAAGGTAAAATTTTAAATCCTTCACTTTATCTTGCAACACCCTCAAGTTATTATCCTCTATTTCACTTTTGATAGCCATACTCATAGAATAACCTGTCTATACTTTTGCCTTCACTTTCTCACTTCTTACTCACTTTAAATATATATGTATATATGTGTGTGTGTGTGTGTGTGTGTGTACTTTTTTAACCAGCTTTTTCTCCCTTCTCCCCCCAATTGACAATGAAAACAAAGCCAAAATCACTGAGGATTCAAGTTACAGAATGAAACTAATTTTATATATATATATATATATATATATATATATATATATATATGTGTGTGTGTGTGTTTGTGTGTGTATACGTATATATAATATTTAACATATATTATATATAATAATATATAATAATAATAATATATAATATATAATTATTATATATTATGTTTAATTATATATTATATGTAATAATATATAATTATAATAATATATTATATACAATAATATATAATTATTATATATTATATGTAATTATATATTATATATATGTATGTATGTATGTATACACACATATACACAGAGAGAGAGAAAAAGAAAGAGAGACAGAGCTAGAGCCATCTCCAGTTATCCTGATCTACATCTCTTTTTTTTTTAGAGGGGAGAAGACAGGGCAATTGGGGTTAAGTGACTTGCCCAAGGTCACACAGTAAGTGTTAAGTATCTGAGTCTGGATTTGAACTCAGGTCCTCCTGACTCCAGAGCTGATGCTCTATTCACTGTGCCACCTAACCACCCCCTGATCTATATCTTGACACTGGACCCAGATAGCTCTGGAGATGAAAGTGAGGCTAGTGATTTTTGCACAGCCCTCCCTCACTTAAATCTGATTCGCTTGCATGTCATAGTATCACCTCCCTGGTGTAAGTAGCAGTTGCTTCTGTCTTGGCCAGAAATCCTGAGGCTCTTCCCCTTTCAGATTGTTTTTGGGTTGTTTTTTTTGGTTTGTTTATTTTTGTCTAGGTAAGAGAGACCATTCTCCATCTCATTTCTTACCAAGCCTTAAGCACTGATTGGGCATTGCCTCAGTCATACTGAGACCTATTAAAGACCTTAGCTTAAAAAGACCAAGGTCTCCCACTGCATCCAGGGCTATCTCCAGTCATCCTGATTGATATCTGGCCACTGGACCCAGATGACTCTGGAGGAGAAAGTGAGGCTAGTGATTTTGTACAGGCCTCCCTTACTTAAATCCAATTCACTTATATGTCATGGCATCACCTCCCCAAATGTCATGGTCCTTTTCAAGAACAAAGGACAAACAACAACAGCAACAACAATATATTTTTATATATGTATGTATGAGGATATATATGTACACACACACATATATGTATACATATATATACATATGCATGGAGAGAGAGATTCCTCTGGAATTATGGTTGATCTTTAATCAGAGTTCCTCATTCTTTCAAAGTTATTTATCTTTACCATGTTGCTGTCACTTTATAAATTTTTCTCCTGTTTCCGTTTACTTCACTTTGTACCTAAAAGTCTTCCTATGTTTCTATGAAACCATTTCCACTATTTCTTACAGCACAAAAATATTTCGTTGCATTTCTGTATATTCCATAATTTATGGGCAATATTTATTGGTCATTCAGATTCCCATTCTTTGCCATCTCAAAAAGAGCTATAAATATTTTTGCACATTCTTGGAGTTTGTTTTGCTTAATACTAATCCCTCCCTTAAACTATCCTCCCTTTAATTCTTCCTTCTCTCTACTCCCATTTCCCTGTTAAGTGATGTATGTTTGTACCTAACATTGTATTTTCCCTTTTTTGACCACTTCAGAGAAGAGTGACGTTGAAGTGTTACCTGCTACCCCTCAACCCCTACTTGTTTGAAAAGATTTCTACTTGGCATACCTTGATTATGTGGGATAATTTTCCCCAGGCTTTCCCCTTTTTCTCTAGTGTATCTCTTTTCCCTCTCTCTCCCACTTTAAAGTTCATCCAGGCCTTCTTCTGCAATCCCTGATGAAAGGATTTGATGGAAACACATGTATCATCTCCCTATGATATACTTAGTCTTTTGTCATTGTTTATGTTTGCCTTTTTATGTTTCTCCAACTCCTGTGTCTGAACTTCAAAGTTTCTACATAGCTCTGGTCTTTTCATCACGAATGCTTAGAAGTCCTTTAATTAAATATCTGTTTCTCCCCTGTAGTATTGTACTCAGATATACTGGGTAAATTATTCTTGGCTATAAGTTTATACCCTTTGCCTTTAAAATGTAGTATTCCAGGCTTTCTGCTCCTTGATAGTGGTGGTTTGCAAAATTGTGTGTGATCCTGACTGTGGCTCCTCAGCACTTGAGTTCTTTCTGTCTGCTTTAATATATTTTTTCTTTGTCCTGGAAGTGCTGGATTTGGGCTATAATGCTTCTGGAATTTTTCATTTGGAGGCTTTTTTCAGAAGATGACTGGTAGATTTTATTTCTACTTTCCCCTCTAATTCTAAGACTTTCAGACAATTTTAAGATATTTTTTGAAATATGTTGTCTGTTTTCCTATTTTCCAAGTTAGCTGTTTTTTGCTAATACCTTACATTTTCTTTTCTTTCTTTCTTTTTTATTTAGATCTATATATTATTTAGATATATATAGATAAATAAATAATATTTACTTTAATATTTCTTATTGTCCTGTGGAGTCCTTGGCATCTATTTGGTTCATTCTTATTTTCAGGTAGTTTGCTGCTTGGGCAAGATTTTGTTCCTCTTGTGCCAAACTGTTAATTCCCTCTTCAACACTTTCCTTCATAGCTCAGCTCTCATTTAATTTCTAATTGTTTACTTCTAGCAGTCTAATTTTATTGGCAAAAACATTTTTCAACTCAGTTGTAAAGTTTGGCATCATCTCTTCTGGAAATTCTAGTTGAATATGTACCCATTCTTTGTTTTTCTTTGAGACTTTGCTTATAGATGTTTTGGAGTTATTCTCTTCTTCTGGGTTTGTCTTGAGTGTCCCTCTTACTGTAATAGCTTTTTATGATGAGATTTCTTTCTTTTTTGTTTTTGTTTTTGTTTAATCCAGCTTACTTTCTGACTTCAAACTTGAGGGCTAGGCTTTATGCATTTCTGGAGGAAAGGCATGAGCTGGCCTTGTTACTGATTGAGTGTTTTGTTCTTCTAGGATCTCAGGAAAAGCTCAAACTGGGGACCTTTAAGTTTTCAATGTTCCCACAGTGATTTGATTCAGATTGCTGCACCAACCCTCTCATATGAGTTCTGCATATTCTTGATCTGTCTTAGCAACAGTAGACTGCTGTTGGATTCAGCCACTGTCAGCCAGCTGGGAGGCTCTGCTGGTTCAGACAGACTCCTTTAGTCTGGAATTCTTTCCCTGATTATTCCCAGGCAGGCTTCGGAGTCACACAACTGCTGTTTGCTTCTGAACTCTCTCCTTTCTCAGTACACAAGTACCTCCCTGGGAACATTATGCCTGAGCAAGGGTACCCTCTTCAATCTGCCTTGGTTCTGTCACCCAGAACTGGGTAGTGGGAAACAAAGCTGCCAGTTTGTACCTTTCCTCATCAAGGTGCCTCCTTTGGGTTCAGGGATGTCCTAGTAAGGATCTGAGAATTCTGCTTGTTCTGGTAAAGAGTCTTTTCTAGTTCTGGTATGCTCTGCATGGTCCAGAAAAAAAAAAATGACTCACTGTTAATCTTGGATATTCCCATCAGGATTGTGTTTGGTGGTATTTTCCAGTTCTGTTTGGAGGAGGATTTTTTTTTTAATTTTTTTGTTCCTTTTTATTAACATGATAGTCCTTTTCTTTTCTTTCTTTCTTTTTCTTTTTTTTGCTTTTTTGGAGGGCAATTAGGGTTATGTAACTTGCCCAAGGTCACACGGCTAGGTTTTTTTGTTTGTTTATGTGTTCGTTAAGTGTCTGAGGCTGGATCCGAACTCAGGTCCTTCTGACTCCAGGGCTGGTGCTTTACTCACTGCACCACCTAGCCGCCCCAAGGAGGAGGATTTTTTGTTCTGTTTTGTTTGGGGTTGGGGGTGCGGGGATGGTAGTAATGCATGCTATATTGCTTCCGGTTTCTGTACCATCTTTTTCTCTCTCTCCTTTTTCATTTAGGTTCCAGTCACTCTATTGAAACTCCTCTCTTTGGGGTTACCAATGATTTAATACTTTTTTTTCCGCTTTTTTGGAATTGGGGTTAAGTGACTTGCCCAAGGTCACATGGCCAGTAAGTGTTAAGTGTCTGAGACTGGATTTGTCTGGAACTGACAAAACTGAACTCAGGTCCTCCAGACTCCAGGGTCAGTACTCTATTCACTGTGCCGCCTAGCCACCCCCAAATCCATACTTTTTAATCTTCTCAGCATTTGACACTGCCCTGCCTATCCTGCCTCTCCTTTTCTGAATCTCTAGGTGTGTGTTAATACTGTTCTTTTGTGATTTTCTTTTAATCTGTTTAGTTTTACTCAGTTTTCTTTGTAGGATAATCCACATTCAGTTCTATTTGGTTGGGTGTACCCTCCCCTTCTCCTAGTTCTTTTATTCACACATTCTCCCACTGATCAATAACCATTAGTTCAGCTATCAACTCTATTCAGAAGACTCCCTAATCTATATTTCCAGCCTTCCTCATATTTCTCTGAACTCCATTTACACATCTCCAAATGCTGGTCATCTCTATCTGGATATCCTATAGGCATCAAGGTCAAAACTGTTATCTTCTTTCTACCTAAACCCACTACTCCTACTAATTTCCTATTCTGTTGAAGACATCACCATTCTTTCAATTGATCAGGTTCATAATATAGGAATCAACTTCACCTTTTTACTTTCACTCATACCCATATATCAAATTAGTTGCTAGAGTTTGTCAATTCTAGCTTCATAAAGTCTCTCATCAGGACTCTTCTCTCTAATCACATTGCAACCACCCAATTTAAGGTCTTGATCATGTTTTCTCTAGAAATATAGTCTCCCAATCTGTCTCCCTACATTGTCTTTCTCCTCTCACAGAGCTGCCACATTGATATTCTTAAAAGATAGTACTGACCTTGTCACTGACCTAATCAAGAGGTTTTTGGTGAATTCCTATTGCTTCTAGGATAAAATTCAAACTCCTTTGCTTGAAATTTAAAGTCCTTCACAATCTGGCCCCAGTTTACCTTTCTAAGCTGATTAGGAATTGATCCTGTTCATGTACTCTGGCACCAGCCAGACTGTCTTACTTTCTGTTCTCTTGAACAAGATCTCCTGAGTGTACAGCAATATATTTTTTTTTAACTCTGGGTGTTGACTGTGTTCGCGATAGCTACATAAAATTGAAATTGAGCTAGGATGAGTTATAATTTATATTTATATTTTGAGGCAGCATAGCATAGCAGCTAGAAAGCTGGCCTCTGAACTAGAAAGACCTAGGTTTAAGACATGCCTCTTATTGTGATAGAAATTCTGAGAGACAAAGTTCTGAGCCCATTCAATTTATTACTTATGCTAGCAGTAACCAATAAATTGGATCAGTGCCCTCTCTTGATAACCAAAGACCCTGAGTGAGGGCTGACAGGGACTTTTATAACAATTAGCTAACTGACAAAGGAAAATCTGAATGACATGGGGTGTGTCTTCTTCTAATTGGCTATCTATGACATACTCAGAATTGAGATTACATCATTTGGACTGCCCCTAATCACAACCAAGAGAAGTTGAAAGACAAATGCTTCTCAGGGGTTGGAAGTTGCTACAATGGTTCAAATTGATGAAATTTGACCTTTTAGGTTAATAAAATTTCTCTGGAAAGCTGGTGATGATGGGTAGGGGTTACCAAGGTGGAGATAATTACTTTTAGGAAAATTTCTCTGGGATGTAGGCAGTGGGTGAAGTTTACAAGGGGAAGGAACCTCAGAGGGAATATTAAATCTAGGTTGATTGAATCTTAGCAAAATAGATCTATTGTTGACCAGTTGATAAGAGCCAGAGTGATTTGGAGTTAAGGCTGGTCTCTAAGAAAGATTGGTTCAGAATATATGTAAATAGCAATTGTTTCTTTTTTTTTTTTTTTTTTTTGCCAGAAACCCTGAGGGTGTTCCTTTCCCTGATGGATTTTTTATTTTTTTTCTTTCCAAACCTTTTATTTTTTATTAACTTCTGTTTTACATCATTCATTTCCAACAGATTTTGAGTTACAATCATTTCCCCCCCGCCCCCGTTTTCCCCCTACCCACCCTCCCAGAATAGCAGTCCCGCAAGATATTGCTTCCTCCAATCTGTTCTCTCCCATATCATCTCCCATACCCCCTTCGACTTTTCCATTAGAGGAAGGTGACTCTTTGTGTCCCAATGCCTGCACATCTTATCTCTCAATTACAAGCAAAAGAGTATTAATAATAGTATTTATATATATTTGAAACATTTAATCTTAAGACCTTGAATTTCCCTGATGGATTTTTTAAAATAAAAAAAAATTTTTTTACTAGGTAAACAGGACATTCTCTGCCTCATTTTTTATTAGCCTTAATCATTAAATGATTGTTGCCTCAGTCCAACTGAGACCTGTTAGAGACCTTAGCTTGAAAAGGCCAAGGTCCCCCACTGTATCCTGGGCCATCTCCACTTGTCCCAATCCACATCTGGCCACGGGACCCAGATGGCTCAGGAGGAGAAAGTAAGTCTGGTGACTTTGCATAGCCCTCCCTCACTCAAATCCAATTCAATTGCATGTCATAGCATCACCTCCCTGATGTCATGGTCCTCTTAAAGAATGAAGGACAAACAGTAACTTCTGTGAGTAGAGAAGGAGCTACCCACTAGGGACCAAACTTCCGGTTGACCAACATTTCTTTCTTCCTTGCTTCCTTCTCTCTCCTGATAGGGTATCACACCCTTACCTTCAGCTGCTCTATCCTTACCACTTATTTATTAGCAAAGTGCCTGGCTCATAAAAGGAATGGAATAAATGCTGGTTGGATTAAAGTGAATATAAGGCAAATCACCTGACTTCTCTGCGTCTCTTCCCTTATTTGCTAAATGAGATGGCTAGACTAATGATCTCTAAGATTCTTACATGTCTGTGGGTCTGTTTTCCATTCCTTCTAATATAACAGAGAAAGAATGAGATTTATAGAAAAATGACAAGTATAATATTACAACAGTGGTACAATTCTTTTCAGTTGCTCTAATCTGTTCCTGTAATGAGATATTGAGTCCACAGGAAGAAATACTTAGAATCAAAAGGAATTTCTTAAATAACTCACAGTGAAATCTCTACTTTTAAAAAAGAAAAAAAAAAAACCAAAAACACCAAGACATTCCTCAGACTACTTAAAGGATCCAAAATGAGATAACTACTATCGATAAATAGCATCAGCTACTACTGGGAGAAATCAGTTATCTTCTAATTAGCAAGTTTTACTCAAATCAGGCTTCTTGCTGGGCATGCTCAGCACTCCTCTTGGCAGTTAATGCAAACAGCTGTGCTAGTGGAATAGGCTACTGAAAAGCTGATTTAAAAAAAAAATCTACCTTACATGCTTACTCTACCACTCTAATGTAAAGAGTAGTGGATTCTAGCTTAGAAGTGTAAAATTTCTGGAATTTTTTTTCTCCTTTAGAGTCAAAAGGAAATTTTTGGGAAAATATATGCAATGACTTTAAGTGCCATTTATGGGTATTTCCTAAAGTCATTATCCAGGAAAAGTGATAGGGCCATCTCTCTCAATTCTTATCCAACCTTTAGTCATTTGATTGGTATGGCCTCAGATAAACTGAGACCTTAATTAGAAAGGCCAAGGTCAGTCACTGCACCCTAGGTTGTTGTCAGATGTCTAGAGATCTTTGTCTTGCCTCTGGATGAGAGAGATTGGTGACTTTGGGCAGCTCTGCCTCACTTAAATCTTATTCACATCACAAGTCAAGACCTCACCTTTGTGATATCATTGGTCCTCTTCCAGAGCAAAGGATAAACAACGACAAATTCCCCATGGAATATTTATGGTAGGAATTGAACTAGAACATAGGGTGAGGTTAAAAGGGTTGCAAATGACATTGTTGATAGGACATTCACTGTTGAGATCACTGACCAATGGAAGTATTGAAGCTACAAGTCTATAGTTCTTGTTATAGCCACTAGTTAAGAAAGAAAAAAAATCATAATCTTGTTTTTCTCATACAATTATGTTTGATATAAAAATTGCATTAGAAATTATTTACAAATTTACTATATTTTAAATTTTTCATGTAATTGGAGTTATAAGTTGCCTAGCTTTAAGAAATTTAGCAGGAGCGGCTAGGTGGTGCAGTGAGTAAGAGCGCCGGCCTCGGAGTTGGGATGACCCTAGATCAAATCCGGCCTCAGAAAATGAGCACCCACACATAAATAATGACTAGCCGTGTAACCTTGAGCAAGTTACTTAACCCCAATTGCTTAAAAAAAGAGAGAGAGAGAGAGAGAAATTTAGCATTGCTAGGTGATGCAATAGGAATGGCACTGGTTTTAGAATCAAAGATGCTCAGCTCCTTACTACCTGTTTGACCTTGGGCAAATCACTCTCCCAGACTCCATTTCCTCGATCTCTAAACTAAAAATGCCTATGACACTTTACACTAGGACTTAGATGTATTAATTAATCCAATAAATTTTTAAAAATAATTTTATTGTCAGTTCTCCTAGCTGAGCAAACATGCTTTAAATAGAATTACAATCAGATACTTTGAAATAAAAATCTTTATCCTATCTCTAGGATATGTTGATATACTGTGTCAATTGGTTCAGCTTGAACTTTCAAGGTATTTTTAAATTCCAGTCTTTTCTTGAGCTCTATATTATATAGTTACTTTAAAACGTATTTGTATGTACTATGTTCGACAACATTTGAAAGTTCTAGATGTATAATGTTTCCACCCCACCCCTGTCAAATGCAGCAATATTCTAACAGCACTTATATTTCTGCCTTTATTGGCACATGATATTTCAGTGCATGAACTGATATAAAAATTTCTTGCTTTTAAATAGTTTTTCACTTTAAATTTCTTTTGTATTTCTAAGCAGAGAAAACACTTAGAATCTCAAAATCAGTCGGTTTTATCTGGACTGTGTACTAAAAAACATACATAAAAAAGGCCACTAATTCAGAGATAGTAATGTGGTTTGGGATGCTGAGAACCCCAAAATGTAAGGGTACTGGGTAAGTCTGCCTGGAAAGAATTCAAGCATTCAAGCCTTCTTTCAAAGTAGTTTATTTTTTTTTTTTTAAAGCAATTGGGGTTAAGTAACTTGCTCAAGGTTACACGGCTAGTCATTTGATTTATGCGTGGGTGCTCATTTTCTGAGGCCGGATCTGATCTCGGGTCATCCCAACTCCCAGGCCGGCGCTCTTACTCACTGCGCCACCTAGCCGCCCCTTTAGGGCAATTGGGGTTAAGTAACTTGCCCAAGGTCACACGGCTAGGTTTTTGTTTGTGTGGATTAAGTGTCGGAGGCCGGCTCCGAACTCAGGTCCTTCTGACTCCAGGGCCGACGCTCTATTCACTGCGCCACCTAGCCACCCCGAAAGTAGTTTATTATAATGCCAATAGATGGGCTATGAGTGAATTTTCCCCTTCATGAGGGTGAGATTGATACTTTTATACAAAAAAAGATAGTGACAGAATCTGGATGGGATTAAGGAATAGCCTGGGGTGGACCAGGTGCAGAAAGTGAAAGGAGGTAAGCATTCTGGGTTGGGTTGGAGGGCCACAGTGAAAGGACTATTGGGTATAGGTGGTCTGGAATGGGCCAGATACCTCAGGCGAGATGCCAGGGACTGGGGTGCTGAAAGTGTATTGGAAAATTCAGGGTCCAGGTTCCATCACCCCATCATTTATAATTACTAAGAAACTGGATTTAGAATCTTTAGGGATTTCATCAGTTGAACTGGGGGATTTTCTTTGAGTACAAGTTCCTTACATTTCTAGGTATCTCAAATCCCCAAGTAGTTTTCTTACCTTGGAAGATTCCTTCACCCTGTAGCCTTATCCTGGAAAATCTTTCCCCCCTTGCAACTCCTCTTCCTCTGATTGGTTATTTCTTTACAGAACATTCATTTTAAGGATCAATAACTAAATTAGAACGTATTTAAATGTTTTTCTTTATGTTGCTAAAGTTTTCAACAATTTTGTTAATTTTCCTTCCCTAAAGTTTTGCAAAATCATAGCTAACACTATCTTGCATATATCCTATTTTGGATTCTCTATTTTTAAAAATCTAGTAGCTACTCTCCCACCTACAGAAAGTTTATGAAAATAATCTAACACATACATGAAGGACGTCCTTATAAGGGTATTGGAAGGAAACTTTCAGGCTTCCACAAATGATACTCTAAAGCAGGTTGTTTCAGGTATCCCATGGGCTGCAAGCCTGCTCTAAAGTAAAACACTTATATTTATACAATTGTCTGACAGATATGCTGTACTTATTACAATTTAAAAAAATCAAACGTTTGATTGGGTAGGGCAAAATGGTACCTGGAAGGACCCTCTTTCAACAAAGTGACTTTTCCTATATATCTATCTATATCTATATAGCTGAAAATCATACAAGATTCCTTGAAAGATGTATGAGAAATTTGTTTTACAATCCTCTGATTATTAATATCAAAAGAGGAATAAAACAGGGAAACAGATAATCACAGAAGGTTTTGTCAGCACCATCAAGAACAGCCCAGAACAAAGTTGAAGAAAGATTTCCTGTGGATGGAGACATTCTAGGGGACCATCTGTAGATGAGACTGCACTGAGTGCATCATCTGGGTACACGAGAGAGCTTCCTGAGACTGACAATCATTCAAGAAAATTTGGCTTAATTATCCACATAGTAAAAAAGTAGATGAAGAATGTTAATTGCCTAGGTAAGCATGTGGATAGACAACATGTAACCATCAATCTATATACACATACATATATTATAAACACAGTAAGTGGACAGTGAATTAAGACAAAAATTGAAAAGGAGAGTAGGTTGATTGCCTTTAGGAAACAGCATAATTCTTAACAAAGACTCATATTTTTTAAGGCCAGTATTCTTTTGATAATTTATGGCTATAAATCATGGCATACTTTATTCTAAATTATATGTATACTTTCACCCCACCTAACAAGGTCATTATGATCACAAAATAAAACATCAAGTGGTATTTAAGTATTTATAATAGTAAAAAATGTTATTTAAATATTATCAAATTTCAATTAAACATTCATTACATTCAAGACTAATATTATAAATTTAGAACTAGAAAAATGAAGTAATTAAAATTATATCAACTCACAAATTCATAACTTTGTAATTCGGTATAAAGTCTTGCTTCTTAAGTAGTGGGAACAACCTGAGTATTATGATTTTATTAGTTAGATTTTTAGTTTACATTTCATTCAAGAGTATGGAGGAGATATTTAACTTGCAAACATAAAATGTAGCATGTACGATCACAGATTTGGAGCTGATCAAGTATTCTCAGAGACCATCTATAGTTCAACCCTCTTATTTTACAACTGAGGGAACTGAGGCATAGAAAGGCTCAGTGAGTTGTCCATTTACATGGACAGTATGATGGCTGGAATTTGAAACCCAGATTCTGACTGCTAATCTGTTATCAGTATACCACATTGCTTCCCAGATCAAAGTGCCTAGAGCTGGAAAGGGTCTTTAGAAATCAGCTAAATCAGGGGTGGGGAACCTGTGGCCTGATAGTCTGATATATATATCCAACTGCTTCATTTTTCAAAGGATTAAAACAAATGCCAAGCCCAGACTCAATGATAGCAAATGACTAGCCCAAAGTCAAGCAGTAAGTAGTATATATTTACCCACCTCCCAGAAAAATTGTAATCAATATTTAATATATTAAAGGTGATACTAGCATTCAAAATATGATCACTGTCATGTCATAAGTTAACATTCTTAATTTCTTGGCTGCTATGAGCAATCATCAGGAAACCTAAAGCTGATTTCTCAGAACACATTGTTATGTAAGATACGATTCGCATTCAGGATTCCTAAAGTTCTAACACAAAGCCAGCATTCTTTTCCCTGATTGAAACCTGGTAAAGGCTTGATTTTAGATTATGGCTTAATCAAACAGATAAAAAAAACCCAAACCTCATTTCTATCCCATTGAAGAGAATTTAATGCAATTTCCTTGGTCCCTGGCCACCCATTGGTTGGCCAGTTAATCCTAAACTACTTATCAATACGATTAGTTTAAATAAACCACAAATGCATTTCTGAGGAAAATATACTTCCTAGTAGTATCTGCTTTACCATAAATTTCTTGCTCATAATATAAATTTTATCTGCTGACAATATGTATTTCTCTGTATAAGAAAACTACATAGTTACCATTCAGGACATTTTCCTCTATGTAATTTTAACATTTTGAAACTCAAAATTCTGGAAGGTAGTTTGGTGATTTATTCCTAGGGAACCAGGGACTAACTAACTTCATAATGTTTCTGGCTATATGAGTTCATAAAGAAATAAAACTGGCATTTCCCCTCTTATAAAGCTTATTATGCTTCTGCTTAGGAGAAATATACTGCATGGAACTGGGTTTGTTTGGAGCATGCAGGTAGTCTCATGCAAGCTTTATCAACACCATTATTTCTGCTACATCAATTTAGGCTCTCAACACAGCTAATCTTTACACAAAGGATGGAGCACAAATCAAGTTATTCTGTTTCCCTGATGTTTTTGCTCCTGCAGGGAAGTCTCATTGTTACCTTCAGCTTCAAAGCTCCTAAGTTCAGGCAGTTATTTTTTAAAAAAGAGTATTTTTAACTGTAGTAGTACTTCTCTTTCAATCTGGTTCCACCCTCTATTTCAAACTAATTTAATTTTCATAAGTCATATAAACACTATCACACTGTTAACTGATAAGGCAAGTTTTAACAAGATATTTGCCCATCTAGGTCCTCAAGTGTGGCCCTTTGACTGAATCCAAATTTCACAGAACTGGCCTCAAGGCCTGGGTAGACCAACTATATAGACATGAGGATGCTTTCCTGAAAGGTGTCACAAATCAGCATAGACCTTCTTTATTTGGTTGCCTCTAGTTCGTTAAGCAATGAAAGAGAAGTAAACTTCTACTTGGATCTCCCTTCTCCATGGTCTCCTACCAATCCTTTTCAGTTGATAGCTCTCACATAGGCAAAAAAAAATTTAAAATACAATTATAGAAATCAGAAGACAACATTCCTGAAGTCTCCCACCTCACTACCATATTTAGACAAAGCACAGTAAATTCCTGAAATGTTTTATAACAAAAGTAGGTAAAATAAACATTTAGGTCAGATGAATAATTCAAAAGCATATTATGCTAGCCTCCCCTCTTTATTTTTAAAATTCTGTATAAGCAGAAATACATTTAAATTTTTACCATAATACATAAACAAGATTCAAATCATAGGGAATTCTAGTAAAGTTTTATTCATGTTGTCTATAGATTGAACAAAAACCAAACAACTCAGGAACATTTAGTCTGGGGATATGCATTGGTGCACTAACCACTACTAAACAAATGCTTAATTATCTACGTGATCAGTTTCATAAAATGCTAGATGGAAAAATCTTGTTCTTTTGTTTGTTGTTTACAATTTCAGAGTTTCTGAGATAGGCCAAATCCCATTTTCTAGTCGTTTCATTTCTGTGTAATAGGAAAAGAGTTCTGGTCCATTAGCTCTCCCACTCGCTCCTGGAGGAAGTTAACCAGTTCTGCCAGTACAAAGACATGGGTGTCATCTATGTCTTGTATGATGAATTTCTTCCCTAGGGCATTTGACTCATCCAGGTACAGCAGAAACTGCTTCATAGCAGGGTCACTGTGGAGACAAACACATTACCAAAAGATACCATGGCCATTTTATACAGAATAGATTATACAAGCTCTAATACATGGAAGTTTTAGGGCAAGCAATGTTTACTTTTATTCTCCCCTCAAAATGTTAAAAATTTTAAGAAAGATTCAACTTTATAACTTTTTACAGGTAAACATGGCAAAGTTTTTTAAAATGCACAGGTTTCTAACAAATAGTAGAAATTAGAAGCTGTGAAGTTACTGGGGTCAAAATAATAATCTTCACTTTTGTTGATAAAACAATTTTTAGATATTGCTAGTCAATAACTTAAACAGCACATTTTAAAAACAGATTAAAGAACAATTAATGCTGGACTCTAAGAGCTTCATAATTTTAAATCTGCACTCATAATAAGTGAAGGAAATCTAGAAACTTGACATATTATCAAAAAAGATTTATCTGAAAAACTGTGCTGCTTAGGAGATTACACTTTTCACAGTTTCTGAAATGGCTAAATTCTGGCAAGAAGAAAGTAGAATGAAATCCGTTGCTAGAAACAAATAAGTCTGAACAAAAGGTGCTGGTACTGAGCACAAAATACAATTCATAAAAAAACAAAACTAGGTGGGCACATTCCACAAAAGGGGACTTGAATACTGATTGGGACTTGTATGTCTAATACCCAAAATAGAAATGATACTGAGGTCAAGGAAACAGGGTTAACAAGATAGTTGTGAGATAATTTTGTAGGGAAGAAAATAAGTAGTAAAGGCAAGTTTCAAATTTATCTGGTATTCCATTTATTTGCCTTTACCCTTTAGAGAAAAATCTAAGTCAAAAACTCTTCCTGCCTTTGTCTTTACAGAAGAGATATAAAGAAAAAAAGGAAGGGCATATTATAGGCAATGGGGAGATGGTAGAAAGTAGGAAGAATCCAAATGAGATTCTCAACTAGGGATAAATAAGAAAATTCTATGCTAGGGGCAGAGAGATGGCACAGTGAATAGAGCATCGGCCCTGGAGTCAGGAGGACCTGAGTTCAAATCTGACCTCAGACACTTAACACTTACTAGCCATATGACCTTGGGAAAGTTACTTTACCCCAAATGCCCTGCCCTCCCCCTCCAAAAAAAATGCAAAAAAAAAAAAAGAAAAGAAAATTCTATGCTTAGGGCTTTGGAACTTAGTTATTCCTCTATTTGTTTCTTCCTATCAATTCCTATCTCCCAAGGGATGTTGAAAAGCCTCAGCTTTACTGTTCTGGGGTTGTTAACCTTGGTCCACACTCCACTCCTATAATTTTTCTTTTTTGGAGGGCCGTTGGGGTTAAGTAACTTGCCCAAGGTCACATGGCTAGGTTTTTGTTTGTGTGTTCGTTAAGTGTCTGAGGCCAGATCCGAACTCAGGTCCTTCTGACTCCAGGGTCGATGCTCTACTCACTGCGACACCTAGCCGCCCCGTGTTTTTTTTTTTTAACTATTAAAAAGTTCTTTCACAGATATTATTTAGCCTCAATAACAACAGTCACCAAAACATATTAGTGCTTGGAATTAATTGGGCATGTGGGCTCTTATCTATACATTTTCTCATCTGAATAAATTCAACTCAACAAATATTTATTATGTGTCTACTGTGACACTGCTATAATATTGGGAGATACATAGATGGAAAAAAATACTCTCTGTTCTCAAATGTGTACATGGAGAAGAGATACACATAGCTACACTATGTTAGAACAGAAATATTTAAAAGTATATAGGATATATACATATATAGAACACACACACACACACATACACAGAGGGTAAGAGAAATTTGTGGTGAAGGGAACTGTTGAGCATAAGGGGAGAAGCCAAGGAATTCAGCCTGGAGGTGTCACCCAGTCTTTGCTTTGGAAAGAAGGATTTTAATCTGTGGAGCTAAAGTTCATTCCAGATTCCAGATGTGAGTATCCAACAGAAGTTGGAAAAAATAAGCAAAGCCCAAGAAACAAGGACTCTGATGTGGGCAGAATATAAAATTTGTTTAGAGGTATAGTGTAGGAAAAAAAAAAGACTAGAAAGCTAGGCTAAAATCTAGTTATGGAGAGCCTGGAATGCCAAGTAAAGGTATCCGTGTTTTATTCCATAGGAAATATGTAACCAGTGAAGATTTTTGAGCAGAGGAGTGCCAAGATCTGATCTATGAATTAGGAAGATTGCTTTCCCAGTAGTACAAAGGATGGATTAGAGGGCAGAAACTAGAGACGAGGAGACCAGTTAGAAGGAGTTACAATATTCCAGGTGAGAAGTAATAAGGATTGGTAGAAAAGAAAAAGGGATGGATGTGAAATATTGTACAAACAGGATAGGACTTGGTAACTGACTGGATTATGAGGGATGAGAGAATGGAAACAAAGATGATTCAGAGGTTGAGGACTTAAATGACTGATGGGAGGATCAACGGAAAAAGGAAACTTAGGAAAGGAAGAGAGGTAGGTTTTGGGAGATGAAAATGAGTGCAGCTGAGGCATGCTGTTGAGTTGAACACAGAAAACAGTGGATACATCCAGAGAACAGTCTGAAATGCAGGGTTGGAGCTGGAAACAATTCAAAGTCATCTCAGATAGTAACAAGCCTCAGAAATAAATACCTAGGGGCAGCTAGGTGGTGCAGTGACTAGAGCACCAGACCTAGAGTCAGGAGGACCTGAGTTCAAATCTGGCCTCAGACACTTAACACAACACTTAATACAAAAACTAGCCATGTGACCTTGGGCAAGTGGCTTAACCCCAATTGCCCTCCAAAAAAAAAAAAAAGCAAAAAAAAGAAATAAATATGAATAGGGATAGAATACAGGGTTAGAAGAGAAAAAAAAAGGACATAATAATAGGGGAAATTCACACTTGCCAAGTGGGAAGAACACCCAGGGAAAGAGACAAAAGGAATACCCAAAAAGATAGGACAAAATAGAACCAAAAGAGTCAAAAGGGATAATAATATCAAGAAGGACGGGGGTGATTAACAGTGTTAAATGCCACAGAAAAGTCAAGGATGAGGACTGAGAAACAACTATTGAATTTATTAACTGAGAAATTACTGGTGGCTTTGCGCAGAGTGGTTTCAGTAGAGTGGTGGGGATTAAAGTGCTTGCTGAATGATGGAAACTAGATTGTAGTGAGTGTTGGTAAGGATGTATATGTAGGAAATATAAACCTTTTTTACTAGATGATCATCTAGCCCGAATACACCCAAGAAGCTAAAACCAGAAAGTGGTTTGTCCCAGGCAGCTAAGTGGTGCAGTGGATAAAGCACCAGCCTTGGAGTCAGAAGGACCCCAGTTCAAACATGGCTTCAGACATTTAACACTTACTAGCCGTGTGACCTTGAGCAAGTCACTTAACCCCAACTGCCCTGCCCTCCCCCTCCAAAAAAACAAAATTAGAAAGTGGTGTGTCTAGGCACACAGAAGATCCCTTCATAATTTTCTCAATGTACTGCTAATCTTACCCTTTAAGAAAGTAATGAGATCTTTTAACTGTCAAGCATTTTCTACGTCTCACTTCAGAAAGTTACTTGAATACTTTGAATTGAATAGTGTTCTTTGTGTCTGAGAAATAAGTTGAGTAAAGTATTTGCATAATCAAGGTATCTTCATCAATGTGTACCACTTGTATTTTTTTTTTAAAGCTTCCGTTCAAGGCTGGCACAACTAAAAGACCATTAATTGAGAAGATGTGGGTTCAAATCCTATCTCTAATATTTACTAGCTGTGTGACCTTGGGCAAGTCAGTTCCCTCTTTTGTAAAATGGGGTAGTAGCTGAAATATTTGCCCTAAAGGGTTGTTGTAAGAGAACTTTTTAAAACTTAAAACTTTTTTGAAGTTCACTTGATGAATTTTAAGGTATGATGAAGCTTTTGTTTGAACTTTCAGCACATCTTCCAGAAGGCAGGATAGCATATAAAACATCTACTTCTATTTATAGGTAGCTAGGTGGCATAGTAGATAGAGTGCTGGGCTTGAAGTTGGGAAGACTCATCTTCCCAAGTTAAAATTCTGCCTCAGTCACTTACTAGCTTTGTGACCTTGAGCAAGTCACTTAACCCAGTTTCCTCATCTGTAAAATGAGATGGAGAATAAAATGGCAAAGGACTCCAGTATCTTTGCCAAGAAAAGCCTAAATGGGGTCACAAAGACAACTGAAACAACTACTCTCATTTACAGAGAAGAGATTGAATGGCTGTAAATTAATCCCCAGTGCTATTTAAAAGACAAAGCCTGTTTTCATCCTCAACCCATGAAACAATCATTAGTCTTTAAAAAGAGACCTAAAGAATATATAGGGAAGTGTCTATGCTCTTCAGAAACCAATACAATCCAAATCCAAGACTCTCAACATCCTGTAAATGCATCAGGTTGATTAGGGAACATGTCTACATATAATTACTGAATACACAATCAGGTCAATTACCCAAGTATCAATATAAGCTTGCAAGACACTCTAAAAAGAGGTATAATTAGCCCAAGTTTAAAAAAAAAGGCATACAATTGTATTTTAAAAGATCTTTCATTTCTCCAAGTGAACTAACATTAGTGAAAAATGAGGCTACTCTATTTTACTTTTGACCTATAATGGGAAATCTTTGAGGGCAGAGACTTATTTTATACCAGTGTCTCCATGGTGCCTTTCACTTGGTAGTAGCTGTTAAGGAGAGAAAACTATAAAGCATAGTTCCTCAAAGAGTCAACAGTTAACCAGGGGAAAAGGAAAAGTATTAACTGGTAGTCTTACTTCCTCTAAAAATGTTATGATTTTGGGCGCAAGTGAATACAGTATTTACTGTATTCAGGAAGGCATCAGGACTTCAAATTCACCTCAGGCACTTAACACTTACTAGCCATGTGACCTTGGGCAAGTCACTTAACTCCAATTGCCCTGCCCTCTCCCCTGCAAAATAAAATAAAAATGTATGATTCTAAGTACAGAACCAGAGAATAGAACATCTAAGTTCAATGGTGGTTCAAAGGAAATGGAAGACCAAAAGGGCCTGGAATAGTCAGGGAAAGTTTCACTGAAGAAGTGGGTTTTAGAATCATAAAATCTCAAAGAGCAGGAAGTGCTCTTAGATTATCACTGAGTCAGATCATCTAATTTTATAAATGAGGAAACTGGTCTATCGGGCTAGACAGGAACAAAAAAAGCAAGAGAGAAAATTACCATTCATAAGTGAAAAAATGCTCAAACTACTAACCATTCTATAAGCACTCCTTTCAAGACATTCACCATTTTCTCCAAGTTAGAAGGGTCAAATGCTGTCAAGTGATGGCAACAAAAGGGATGAAGTGAACTAAAATTAAAAAAAATCAATTTCAATAATCAATTTTAACATTTCACCAAAAGATCTTGATATTAGAGAACACACAAGAAACATAAGGATAATAAAAGTGATGGTATTAATACTTAAACCCACAAAAAGTCATTTTCAGCCCTTCTGATTTAAAGACAATAAAGCATATTTACAAAGAAAATATAGCTAGGTTGTCACCATTAACTTTCCCTTAAAGTTTAAGCTATCATCTAGGACAAATTTTTCCACCAAATTGCACACATTAAATATCTGGAATACCACAAAATTCTAAATACTCATTCTAGTAAAGGCTGGGACATCCTGAACAGAAAGAACCTTTTACTATTAGGGATAGTCAGGCACTCTAGCTTTTTTTTTTTTTTTTTACACAGTCCAGGGCCACAGTATTTGTTTGCACTCGGACACCTGCACAACTCTAGGGATGAAGACATATTGTGAACTTGGGTCTGCTAAGGGCTGGATCGGGGTAAGACGCACTCAATCACTTAGGAAACCTCTCGTGGGCAGGGGGTAAAGTAAGTCACAAAAAGGGGGTGGAGGGAGGGTTCGCCGCAGCAGAAGGAAGCTGCTTTAAGCGAGAGCCATCAAATGAAAAGCGCCTGGCAAACCTTAGAGAGCTATATAAAAATTAGCTCTTATTGCTGACTGTGATTATTCACACCCCCGGGCCCTGCTCTGGGCACCCAAGCCGCCCAGGACCCGAGATCCTGGGGGGGGGGTTTGGGGGAGGAGGGACCAGGCCGTCCCTTCCCTCTGCAGCCTCAGAGGAAGCGAGCGCGGCAGCGAGAGGAAGGGATAGCTACTCCTCGGCCTAGCTATCCCTCGGACATTCCCAGGCCTACTCCTTTCACCTTCGGGTCCGGTAGCTACAGCGCCCACCAACTCTACTCCATCACCCCTAACCCTACGGACGCACCTCCACACAGCCAGGGCCCAGCTAAGGCTTACCCGAATTATCAGCAGACTGCGCCTGCGCCGTAAGCCCCTACGTCGGGTCAGGGGTGTTACGCGAAGAGGGCGGGGCTATGCCCGTGGGAGGAGCGGAGGACAGGGTCACGTGCCCGCGCCGGTGGCGGAGGGCGCCGGGGACCCTCGAGTAGATCGGGGGTGGGTCTTTCCCCTAATCCACCTCCTTTCCCTCCCCCCGCCCCCACCAGGTCCAGTTCTGCCGGGGGCGGGAACGATCCGCGAGTGGCCGCCAGGTATGGGGGAAGGGCGAGGAGGGCGTCAGTTGTGGCTCTGCAGGGGCCTGGGGGGGGGGGGGTCAGAGGAGGCTAGGAACCGGTTATGTGGGGGCAGGATGGAGCGGGGCTTCCGAAGCACGTCCGTTAGAGAAGCTGCGCGGGCCACCCAACTGCCTCCCTGAGGCTGGCCCTGCCCTGCACCACCGACTGCTTCGGCTGGGGGGCGTGGCATGTGTGCTGGCGAGTGTGTGAGTTTCTGTGGGTTTATGTGCGCGTGCGCCTTTGCCTGCTTTCCTTTGCTTCCCTTCAATGTGGGTACCTTCCATAGAGTCCTCCATCTGTAGAGCTCCTTCTTAGAGCCAGGCTTCTGGAAGAAAGCTGTCTACACTTGTTGCACCATTTTCTCGCCTCCCTCTCACTTCTTATTCCCGTGCAGTCTGATTTCTTCCCTGACACTTAACTACAGTCCTCCCTCTCTTCCCACCTCTGTCTCCTTATCTTTATTTTTCTGTCTCTCCCCTCTTCTCTGTTTCTTATTTCACCTCTCCTTTGTTTCTCTCCTTTCTTTAACCCCTCCTGGCTCTGTCTCTTTTTATCTATTGTTTGTCTCTTTCCCTGTTTCTGATTTTCTCTCTTTCTCTGTCTCTCCCCTCCCACTTTTGTTTTTTTCTCTCTTATCTTTCTCTCCCTCTTACATCTGTCTCCTGTTCTGTCTCTTCCCCTCCTGTCTCTCTCTCTCTTTCCTTCATTCTCTGCCTCTGTTTCTGTCTCTCCCTCCTCCTCCTCTCCTATCTCTTGTCTGTCTCCTCTCTTTCTCTCTCTTTTCTTCCTGTCTCTGTTCTGTCTCTTCCCCTCCTGTCTCTCTCTCTTTCCATCACTTATTTCTCCCCCCTCTTTCTTTTCTCCATGTCTCTCTCTGTCTTTCCTTCATTCTCTGCCCCTGTTTCTGTCTCTCCCTCCTCCTCCTCTCCTATCTCTTGTCTGTCTCCTCTCTTTCTCTCTCTTTTCTTCCTCTGTCTTTTAATATCTCTCTCCTCCTCTCCGTCTGTCTCTTTCTAACTCTCTTTGTCCCAGGTCACCACTTCTCTCTAATACAAATACACTAAACTCTGTGACCCAGGGCAAGTCACTTAACCTGTCAGTCATTCACTAAATATTAAGCACATATGTGCTGAGTACTCTGCTAATTGATTGGAATGTAAAGATAAAATTGAAACAGCTCCCCTGTAGTGGTTTGTAAGAGAGGTGGGTTGAGGTAGGAAGAATGAATTCTATTTTGGGTATGTTGAATTTGAGATGCCTATGAGCATTCAGTTGAAATGTCCAGTAAGGTAGTTTTAGATGTCATTTGCATAGAGGTGGGGAGCCCATGGAAGCTGATTAGGGCTTCAAGTGAGAGAGTATGGAGAGAAAAGAGTAGAGGATTTAGCACAGAGCCTGATAAAACAGAAAAGAAAGCTGAGAGGAATCATTAAAAATGGAAATGATCTAAAACTTGTAAGAGTTCAAAAATTATTTGTTGACCTAAATAAGTAAAAAAAAAGAGCCAAGGTTCAGAACTTTCATCTGTTTCCCATGAAATGTGATTTTATTTGCCAGTAGTCTTTAGGGTCATTGGGCAGCATTTATTGTTCATAACCAAGGGCAGAGTACTGTACTAAGTGGTACGGAGGGCTGAGATGAAAACAACAGTACAGTAAATATAATGCATGCCTTTCAGGACTTTACGGGTATCAGAGGGAGTCTGATGTCTATAGCCTTCTATTCTTTAACTACAAATTATTACAGAATTATAGTCAGCAGTGGAGCCATGCCAGGGAAGCTTTTAGGCTAAGTTTTGTTTGGTAGGACATGTGAAATTTAGAGATAATTATTAAAAATGAGCACATAAATATGCAGTGTATATATATAATGATTCATAAAATTATATTTGTTCTTATTTCCTAGTATTTGTGAAACACAAAGAAAGTAATTTTGCTAAAATCATTTAGCAAGAAGTAGGTGACCTATGGTTATTATGTTTTCTAGTTTATCTGTAATTGTGGTGTTTGGGTGTCTTCTCCCACAAAAATCCCTCTTATCTTCTGATTTCTCTATTTTTATTATTGGTCCTACCATTTTCCCAATCAGCTTCAAAGTTCAGACATCCTTGATTCCTTCCTCTGTTGTTACTTTGTCTAATACATTGCCAAATATTATTGATTGTTCACTTCTCCATTCCCTCTCTTCCTATTCTTCCTGAATTATTGTGGGAGCCTCCTATTTGATTTGTGTCTCTAGGCTCTCCCATCAGTCAATCAGTCAAAAATTAAGTACCTACTGTGTGTTGTTCACTGTGCTTTCCCTCCCAATCTGTCCTGCATACTCCTACCAGGGAAATAATCCTTTAAATATAACTGGAATCATATACTCTGTTCCCTTGATTAAAAAAATTAAATGACTACCCATTACATACTGAATAAAAGTCCAGTTTAGTCTGTCACTTACAGTTTTCCATTTTTTAAATCCAGTTGCCTTCCTAATTTTTATATTTTATTCTTCTTTCTGTATTTAGTGTACCAGTCATATTGGCCTAGTCTTTCTTGAACATGCCTCTTGCCTAGCCATCACTTTCCATCTGATTATATTCAAGGCCTTCTGCCTGGAATATCTTTCTCTCCATCTTCATCTGTTCAAATCATGCCATACTTCAAGAGTCAAAGCATTGCCATCTTCTTCATGAAATATTTCCTGATCCTCCCAGGTGGAAAAATCACTTCCATCTCTTAACTCCCACAGTATTATAACAAAATCTCATAGGAAAAGTACAAAAACTATCTTGTGAGCAATCTTATTGTGGGACTATTGAGTTTTGGATCTCTTGTATCTCCTAACATAGTACCTTGAAGTATTGTGTCAGGTGCTGAGTGCATGGTTTGTTGAACATATGTGTATTGTGGACTACCACCCCTTTATTAATTTAATATTTTAGAAAATTAAACCCTTTTATTCATTTGCTCTGTTAATTTTGGATTTGTTTTATTTTTGATAATTAATTGAAACAGTATTGAAACATTGTAAGTTGAAAAAAGGCTAAGGAAAGCTTTACCGGAACTAGAAGAGACATTAATTTTCTCTGTTTAAAAGATAATTTTAAAAAATCAGTTCAAAGTGGTAGTTCACTTTTTCCCTTTGTTATCTATATCTATATATATCTCAGGTACGTCTACTATCTCAAGAAGTAAGCTGATCAGGTTTTTTTTATTCTATTTTTTTTATACTAAAAAAGATCACTTTTTTTTTGTCCCAGGTCACCACTTGTTTCTGATACAAATACACCAAACTCTGTGACCCAGGGCAAGTCACTTGACCTGTCAGTCATTGTATTAACAATGCAATATTCACTATGCCTATGGCAATTATAAATAGGCTTATGTGGTTATTAATCACAAAATATATCAGTCTCTCTATATGGGGGATAAAGCCAGAGAATTTATTAAAATACCAAATAACCGAGTCCCAAAACCAGAAAGTCAAAGCCATCAGGGCAGTCACGAAATTGGCACAAGCAGCCAACATAGTAAACAACCACATTCTCAAGCCCTCAAAACAGAACAGGCTACTTCAGGCAAAGGTCCTTCTCTCCTGACTCTCAGCAACTGCTCAGCGTCCAGGAAGTGTGCTCACAACAGCTCCGGCCCCCCGCAGTTCCAGTTCCCGGCAGCCCCCAACAAGAGTCCTTAGCAGAAATTCTGGCTGGCTTAAAAAAAGATTTGGGCCTCCACCTCTACCTTGGCTGCTGCTGCTGCTGCTGTTGCTGTGGCCACCAACAGTCCCCCAACAGTCCCCAACGGAACTCTAGCTTTTTTTTCCTCTTACTCTTGCCCCACCCCTTCCTGCTATGTCAGCAAGTCCAATGGGACATGGAAGATCTTTAAATCCCATAACCCTTACATTCGGCCCCAAGATCTTTCATGTCCCTTACTTGGCAAAAGTATATTAGGAATAACTGGTGTCAACAGAATTTTACAACAATATAACAAAGATAGCACACAATAAACACAGAAAACAATATTTCAGGGTGGGGTTTGAGTACAAGCTCCCCATCATTTTCCCCCCGAACAAATGGGGCCCCGAAATCTTGGGGTAAGGGGCGAAGATCTCTTTTTCCATGGCTACTTGCTGCTGAAATCGGATGTAGAGCTGTCCCTGTCCCAAGGGGTCCCATTTGAGAGGTCAGTTCTTAATGTGCTTGATGCCACGTCCAAGGGTGACACATCACAGTTGCAGACAGGGGGTGACATCCAGCTTAAGCTATCGGGCATCTATAGGTGGAGGGTACCAAGCCTGTGGAAACAAATCTAGCAAACAAGGTAAACAGACAAAAAGCCAAGAAAAAGCAAAGAGAAAATAACCAGACTACTGTAGCCTCAACGGTAGAATATATGAGTTAAGGGTACAATTTTGTAATCATCTTCTCCGGAATAAACAATAGTTACAGTGTTATCCCTCCCATGTGCTATAATCTCTGCAGCCTTTGGAATATCATCTGGCTTCCTTTTTACCCATACTTTAGCTCCCGATTTTATTCTATCAGTAGAACCAAATCCTTCAGTTCCTCTGACAGTTATTTTGGAAGGAGGGTCAGTTTTTACAAGTGGTATTGTTTTACAAGGAGCGATAATCACTTGGACTATCCTATCATTTTTACGAATCTGTATGGGCCCTTCACCTAAATTATGGAATGTCACAACAATTTCTCCTTGATAATTAGAATCTATTACTCCAGCCAATACATGTATTCCTTGGGCTGCTAATCCTGATTTGGGTAAAATCTGTCCAAAGTGATTTTGAGGGATTCTTATGCATATCCCAGTGGAGATTTTTCTTATTTCTTTTCTATCTAACTAAAAGTCCTCTAAACAATGTAAAACATATCCCACTGAACCAGGTATTCCTGGGTATGGTGCTGGGACATCTGCCCTCAAGGTCCAATACTCAAGATTTGGGATCTTATGTGTTTGTTGTTTTCTAATTTGCAGATTTGGTGTCATCATTCTGGCTAGAGGTGTACTTCCTCCCAATGGCCTATTATTCAAATTACGTAAAGCCACGAACAAATTATCCTTCCAATGTTGATACGAATTATTGGAACTTAACTTCCTTTACTGTTCTTTCAGTAATCCATTCATTCTTTCAATTAACCCAGATGCTTCTGGATAATAAGGAATATGATATATCCATTCTATATTGTTTAATATACAATATCTCTTCATTTCATTACCTTTGAAATGTGACCCATTGTCACTTTGAATCTGCATTGGGGTTCCATAATATAGACTTATGAGATCTAGAGTTTTACAAGTGTTTTTCTGGGTAGCATTCTTATAAGGACAAGCTACTAGTACACCCGAATAGGTGTCAACACAAGTACATATAAATCTACATCCTTTATCTTGTGGTAGTGGACCAATATAATCTATTTGCCAGATTTGGGCTGGGACTTTTCCTCTTGCTATCTCTCCAGTTACTACCCGAGGGACAGTTCGCTCCTTTTCCAATTGACATATATGACATTCTGCTGCTATCTGTTTTAACAGCGAATGAGAGATACTAATACCTCGATCTTGTGCCCACCGGTATGTGGCCTGAACCCCCAAGTGCCCAGCCGTTTGGTGGACCCATTTTGCTAATACTGGATCATCAGTTGTTGTCAAGGTAGGGACAATATGTTGAGTAGCAATCTTTGCCAGTCGATCAGCATGAGCATTATACTCACGTTCTGGCGTGGTGAGGGCCACATGAGCATCTACGTGAAAAACTGACAAGTCAGTGACCAAAGACATATTCCAGATATCTTCCCATAATTCTTTGCCCCAGACTAGTTTGCCATGAATCTCCCAATTTTGATTTTTCCACATGGGCATCCATGTAGCTAACCCATTAGCTACTGCCCATGAATCAGTGAATATATGACACTGTCCTCCTTGTTCTATTTTGATGGCTTGATGTACTGCCATAAGTTCAGCATACTGACTACTTCCACCTATCCCAGTACTTTCCAAAGTCCTTGTAGTACATGGGTTATAGGCCACTGCTTTCCAATGTCTCTTTTGGCCCAAATATTTTGCTGTCCCATCAGTAAACCATGCATGTCTCTTTTGTTCTTCAGTTAGTCCATCATATCCTTCATTCCATTTTACAGAGGATTGTACCAACTGTTGCTTTGGCTCAGGGGGTGTGTCATTCCTCTCAATTCCTACATTTGCTACAGATTCATGTAGAGCAGAGACTCCACTTTTGCCAGTTTTCGCTCTATTTTGAATGTACCACTTCCATTTGATTATACTAGCCTCTTGGGCATGTCGAATTCTGTGAGAAGCTGGGGTACTCATTACCCAGGTCATAATCGGGATTCCAGGTCTTAATACCACTTCATGGCCCAGAGTCAATTGTTCAGTCTCCACCAAAGCCCAATATGCAGCTAACAACTGCTTTTCAAAAGGTGTATACTGGACTCCAGATGAAGGGAGCTTCCTACACCAAAATCCCAAGGGTACATTTCTGCTTTGCTGTTTTTGCCATAAGCTCCAGTTTGCATAATCATCTTGTACTGTCACTTGTAATTCCACTGGACCATTTTGCATGGGCCACAAATCTAGGGCCAATTGTATGGCAGCCTTGGCTTCTTCAAAAGCTTTACTCTGCTCAAGTCCCCACTCAAATTCATATTTCTTTCGAGTGACTCTATACAAAGGTTTCAAAATCTGTCCCAAATGTGGAATGTGGTGCCTCCAGTACCCAAACATTCCTATGAACTTTTGGGCTTCCTTCTTATTGGTAGGGGTAGGAAAGTCCTGAATCTTTTGTCGGGCTTGTGGAAGAATCTCTCATAGTCCCTTGTTCCATTGTATACCCAAAAATTTTACATTTTGAGCTGGTCCTTGAACCTTTGCAGGGTTAATTTCCCACCCTTTACTTTTCATATGCTTAATTAGAAGGGTCAAACTTCTCTCCACTTCTTTTGCATCTTTTCCCTGTATCATGATATCATCAATGTAGTGGGTAAGCTGTATACCAGGTAGCATTAATTCATCTAACTGTTCAGCCACAATCCTGTGACAAATAGTGGGGCTATGTAGGTACCCTTGTGGCAAGCAGGTGAAAGTATATTGTCTACCCTGCCAAGTGAAAGCAAACTGGTCCCATTGTTTAGGGTCTATTGGGATGGTGAAGAAGGCATTTGCTAAGTCAATAACTGCATACCAAGTCCCATCATATTTCTGGATCCTTTCTATTAAGGTGATGGTATCTGGAACCGCAGCATACAAAGGAGGAGTCACCTTATTCAATTGTCTATAGTCCACTGTCATTCTCCATGTCCCATCTGATTTTCTTACTGGCCAGACAGGATTATTCCATCTTGTGGTTGTAGGGACTAACACTCCTGCTTCAACATATTCCTGTATAGTAGTGGTAATTTCATCTTGCCCACCTGGCACACGATACTGTTTTAAAGTAATTACTTCAGAAGGTTCAGGTAAAGTGATTGGGTCCATTTTTATTTTTCCCACTAAAACTGTATTAATTCCTATCTTCCTTACAGCAAATTGGTATCTTCCTTCAGGTAAATTCAGAGTCATGCCTCTCAATATATCTATTCCAATTATGTATTCAGGAATGGGTACAACAACCACAGTATATTCTTTCTTAGGTAACTGCCCAATTTTCATTGTTATTTTAACTTGTCTGGCTGATATTTCAGCCCCTCCTAGACCTGTGATGGTAATAGGGATTCCATGTTTAAACTTATCAGGGTTTCCATAGATAAGTGTGGCTTCAGCCCCAGTATCTAGCAACGCCCTAGTCACAGTAGTTGATCCATTCTTCCAATATATTGTTAAACTGATATGGGGTCTGCAATCTCCTCTGTATATTTCTTTAATCTGGGCTGGGGCCTGGCCTATTTCCTATTCTCCCTGAAGGTGGGGCAAACTTGGATACAAAGATTCTGATTCAGGAGTACCTGCAGGGGTAGTTCTTGCTTCCCTATTCATTCTAATGTTAAGTACCTTTTCTTGGTACAGCTTATGCAGCTCTTCAGTTGGAATACCATCTATTCTTCTAAAGTCCACCCCTGCTCTCAATAGAGCAAAAAACAGTTCCCTTCTAGTTGGTCTATTTTGTCTCTGAATCCTCTAGCTATTTACTCTTCTCTCTCTAGGCAATTTATCTTGTCCCCATTCCCCTAGGTCACTTAATTGTGAAATCTTATCCAGCACCTCTGAAAGAGAGTGCCCTATTTCTCCAATTAATAAAGTCAGAATTAAGTGCTTATAAGCAGGAGGAGCAGTCTTCACTATGATATTTCTATGAGGAACTCCTAGGGGGGTTTCATAATATGCATTTGCATCTCCAACCATGATGGTAGTTTTCATTACCTCTTCCTTTAGCTTCCTCATACAATCTCTAAGTGAGTACCATGGTCTGTCTCCACTAGGCCACATAGAGACAGTAGGATATTGCTTTCTGCATCCCTGGGCAACTAAAGCTAACAGAGTAGTTCTTTTGAGGCCTCCTCCCACATGGTAGTCCCTAAAAGCTTGGTGGACAAAAGGATTCTGACTGATACTTATGAATTTTAAGCAATCCTCACTGTCCAGTGTTATTCCTCCAGAGCCTTCATCAGTGATTCTTACTATCCAAGACACTAAAGACTCTCCCATTCTTTGGGTGAATCTACTCAATATGTCAGTAATCTCCTGTTGAGTGAAATCCTCAATTATCTCCTTGGACTCTGTTTGGCCCTGGCACTTCTCCTGTCTTCTTCGTATGGGGAGAACTTCTATGTTAGAAGACTCCTCATCTAACCTTGTTGCATTCTCCACACACACATTCTCCTGGCAGCTGTCTAGGCAACTCTGCCCAGCCTGTACAAAAGCTGCATGCACATTTCTTCTGCTAGGTTTTTGCTTCCTTTTAGCTACATGAACAGTAGCTTTTTCCTGGACCACCTGAGTCCCTCTGGTTTGCTCTTCTGAATGCTGTGACACAGAAGAATCCTCAAGCAAACCAGCCAACTCCCTAGCCATCTGAGCTCTTTCCTCCAGCAGCTTATCCCTACTTTTACACATGAGGCGATAACTTGTTAGCAGGACCCAGCCTCTCCTGCACACTCCTGCCAACTCTTTGCCTGGTTCTATGGGTATTCCTTGCAAACATCTTTCCAAATCTCCAGATTCTCCCTCTTTTAGTCTTGGTTCCCAGTTTTCACAGGGCCCTGTACTTTTGGCCCATTCTCTGGCTAGAGAGGAATAAAGCAAATCCTCCCATCCTGGGATAGCCATTTCTCCCTCTAAAGCCCCCCTGCTTCCAAATAGAGGCCTGATAGTTTGTGATCCCATCCTCGTCGCCAAATGTATTAAAAATGCAATATTCACTATGCCTATGGCAATTATAAATAGGCTTATGTGGTTATTAATCACAAAATATATCAGTCTCTCTATATGGGGGATAAAGCCAGAGAATTTATTAAAATACCAAATAACCGAGTCCCAAAACCAGAAAGTCAAAGCCATCAGGGCAGTCACGAAATTGGCACAAGCAGCCAACATAGTAAACAACCACATTCTCAAGCCCTCAAAACAGAACAGGCTACTTCAGGCAAAGGTCCTTCTCTCCTGACTCTCAGCAACTGCTCAGCGTCCAGGAAGCGTGCTCACAACAGCTCCGGCCCCCCGCAGTTCCAGTTCCCGGCAGCCCCCAACAAGAGTCCTTAGCGGAAATTCTGGCTGGCTTAAAAAAAAGATTTGGGCCTCCACCTCTACCTTGGCTGCTGCTGCTGCTGCTGTTGCTGTGGCCACCAACAGTCCCCCAACAGTCCCCAACGGAACTCTAGCTTTTTTTTCCTCTTACTCTTGCCCCACCCCTTCCTGCTATGTCAGCAAGTCCAATGGGACATGGAAGATCTTTAAATCCCATAACCCTTACAGTCATTCACTAAATATTAAGTCCATATGTGTCGAGTACTCTGCTAATTGATTAGAATGCAAAAACAAAATTGAAATAGCCCTCCTGTAGTGGTTTGTAAGAGAGGTGGGTTGAGGTAGAAAGAATGAATTCTATTTTGGGTATGTTGAATACCCAGATCACTCCCCTTCTTCAGCAAGTTCAGTTCATGGCTTAGAGTTTTTCTCCTCAACTCTTAGCCCCATGCTAGGGGATTTCAGCATATTTACTGACTCTCCTTCAGAAGCCCTAACCACTCTGTTCCTCAAACTACCAACTTCCCTTGACCTACTCCTCCACCCTGCCTCAGTTACATCCAAAGATAGACATACCTTTAGTCTTGTCATCACCCACAAACGTACCATCTCCATGTTCAAGAATTCTGAAATCCCCTTTTGTGACCATAATCTTTTTTTTTTTCTTTTTGGAGGGCAATTGGGGTTAAGTAACTTGCCCAAGGTCACATGGCTAGATTTTTGTTTGTGTGTCTGTTAAATGTCTGAGGCCGGATCCGGACCCAGGTCCTTCTGACTCCAGGGCTGGCCCTCTACTCACTGCGCCACCTAACCACCCCGACCATAATCTTTTGGAGAAGGCCTCTCCCTTGGCCTTCCTTTTCCAAACCATACTTTTCATCTACACCTTGACCTCCAGTCCCTCAACCTTTAGTTCTCTCCTAGACCATCTACACTAGCCACTGTCTCCTCTTTTCCCCTTATTGAGCCTTTGTTGAACCAGTTTAACTCTACATTGCCCTCTTTTCTTGAGTTTGTGGTGCCCTTATATTGTCAATGGTGCCCTGGCAAACCTTAGCCTTCGTTGACTCCCACCATCCATTGCTTTTTCTTCTGCTGAGTGAAGATGGAGAACATCTGACTAGATCTTCTACAGATATATGTCACACAACCTTAATTGGGCCCTCACTGCTGCTAGGCAGTCTTTCTACCTTTCCCTTATTTACTCATTATCCCACTCTCCACTATTGCTCTCCCTTTTTCTTTTCTTAGTGTTTTCCTCTTCCTCTCTCTTTCCATTCTTCTTTTAAGATCATTAAGGTTTAATAAAACCACTCCTGAGCCTTCTGTTTAATTAGACTCCCTCTATGAACCCTGACTATGATAAGGTTTAGAGGGAATACATATCATCTCCCTGTATTAGAATGTAAATAATTTATCTTTGGTTCATTATGATTGTTTGCTCATGTTTAATTTTTTATGTTTCTCTTAAATCTCTTAAGTTTGTACTTCAGAGTTTCTACAGTTCTGATTTTTTCATCAGGAATGCTAGGAAGTCCTTAATCTCATTAAAAATCCATTGTTCCCTCTCTAGAATTATACCCAGTTTTACTGGGTAAGTTCTTGGTAGTAGACCTATATCCTTTGCCTTCTAGAATATGGTATTCTAAGCTTTCTACTCGTTTATTTTGTTAGTTTCTAAATGATATATCATCCTGATTGTAGTTCTTAGTATTTGAACTCTTTCTTTATGACTGTTTGTAGTATTTTTTCTTTGTTTGACTATAATATTTCTGGTAGTTTTCATTTTGGGTCTTCTTTCAGGAGATGATTTGGGGATTCTATTTGCAATTTCCCTTCTGGTTTTAAGATATCTGTGCAGTTTTATGATTTCTTGAAAGATATAGCTCTACTTTGGTCATGGCCTTCTGGAAGTTCAGTGATTCTTAATTTTTTCCTCTTTGATCTGTTTTCCAGGTCAGTTATTTTTACGATGAGATACTTTATATTTTCTAATGTCTTTTGACTTGTTCTACAGATATGCAGACCTCTCTGTCTGTCTTCATATGCTGATTTGGGTTGGAAAAATAACTCACTGTGACTTTTTCTTGGATTTCTTCATTAAGTTTTGGTCCAATGCATATTCTACATCTGTTTGGATGAGTTTTGTGGGGGAGCTGGTTGTAATTGCTTCCTGCTACGCCACAAGCTTGACTCTGCCTCCTGTCTTTGCTTAGTGTCTCACAAATAAACACAATTTATAGAATACTGTGCTAGAAAATAAGCTATTATTCTAGGAAGCCTGACTTAATTAAATAAGGCATTTTTTTCCCCGGAAGAATGAATACTTGAGGAAAAACAAACTTGTTTTATTAAGATGGTTTTTTTTCCTAGTCCAGAAAAATCAAATTCCCTTGATTCAAAAAGGGTTTGTCTATTACAATAATACTGGGTTTTAGTTTTAGGAGAAATGGTAACAGTGTAAATTAAATAACCTATATCACTTATTCTCTTTGCACAGAATGTCCTTGGCAACTTGTTGTATAATTTGTTGGAGAAGGATAGGAACCTCTACAACCCCTCCAAAAAGGGATCTGTACTGGAAAGATATCCGTGAGTAGTTGTGAAAATTCAAATTCTGAATTGCTTTGTAAGCCAGTGGCTTTGAATTTGGAATACAGTACAATTCCACATAGAAATAATACTGTGCAAAGTGATTAGAATTCTCACAAAAGTTCATTTAACTTTAATGTAGCTGAATATTACTATATATCCTAACCTCTATTTCGAATATTCTATCTATGGGAAAAATTATTTTGTTTTCAGGTTTGGATGCTAGGAAAACTGCTCTTCCCAATGCAGCCCTGGCACACAAAGGGTTTCATGGTAACAGGACTGGAGAGAAGGTGGGGGGGTGGGGTCCCAGGTTTTTCCCACCTACTTCCAATTGTCTTCTATCACTTCATCATTGTAAAGCTGTTTGGACATTTGCTAAGCCATACTCCTTCCCACTTTGTTGGGGATCTTATTGAAGAGATTTCTTATGTTGGGTAGGAGATTGGAATAGATGACCTCTAAAATTCCTTCTAATTCCAAGATTTTATAGTTCTTATTTGAGGATGTGAATCCAGGAGTATTTAGTGGAATGGTGGTAGAGAAGATGAGGAATTGCTATGTGGGTAAGAATAGAAAATGTGGATATATTAGACATGTATCTGTTCTGTGGAGCAATAAATTAGACTGTGGGTTAAAGATTAGGAGATTGTGTGCTGATGAGGTCAGCACTACTAGGGGAAGATGGCAGAAATCCTTAGTCATTTAGATCTAGTATTGATAGAAAGTTATGCTTCTGCTTGTGTTCAGTCAAGTTTTTTGTAAGTGTTAATTATCTTTTTTTTCTTCTTCTTTTTAAAGGAAATATTATAAAATTTACTGGACCTCTTATTCTAGGGTAAGTATTAACAATAACACATTGATTTTACTTATACTAGTATTTTAAATCATTATTACTTCTACAGAAATAATGAGCTTTAATGAATTAAAGTTCTAGTTATATGCTACATTTAGCATCTGTTTGATATTACTTTTTTAACTAATGTAACCCCATCTTACAAGCTGAAAGTAATGGCAATAAGAATTTTATATCTGACTAAAGGGCTTTCTTTTGTTATAGTTAGGAATATGGCATGGAAATATTAGGCAAAAAGTTGACTTAATATTTATTTTTCCTTACCTTATTCTGAGGCAAAGGACAGGACCTTTGCTTATTCTGTAGCATAATGTTTCTATATGGAAAGGTGTTATATTTAAGAGTATAGCAAAAATAAATGGAATCGTTTGTTAAACATCTTGTTTTTCTTGGGAAGAAATACAGATAAGAAGGCAACCTATTTAACATTTTTAGCGGCCCAGGCAGGAACCCCAACAGAACATAAATTTTTTTTGTGGAATCTTCACTGACTGTCTTCCTCCTGGAAAATTTGATATCAACATAGCCTAGTGGAAAGAACTCTGGGTCTGGATGCTGAACCTGTCTTCACACCTCACCTCTGATATTACATATATCATCTGGGGCAGATTATCTAACCTCCTTATCTAGTGTTTAGACTGAATGGCCACTGAGTTCCCTTTTCACTTTTGATCTTTGTTACATGAAGCCAATTGACATGCCTGTCTGCTTCATCTTTAAGATAGGTATAGAAATTTAGGAGCAAGACTGAAGCAATAGAAGATGGGATTTAAATTCTGAGCCTATTCTGGTTGGGCTTTAAACAGTAGATGTACACTTAATTGTTAGATGCATAACAAACTTAATGTTAAAAATTGATTGAAATGCCATCTCAAAAAGAGATTTTTTTATACTTAGATACCAAGTTTACATTAGATTTTGTTTTTGTTATCTTTTAAAGAGGTTCTTTATTTATTACCTATGGAGTTCTGGCCTTGAAGAAGTCTCTGACGCTAGATACCCAAGTAGTCGAAAAGGAAAAATTGAAATCATATATATATTTAGATGCTGTTTCTTTAGATAAAAGAGAACATCAAGGTAAGTTTATGGGAAAAGTGTGTGTTTAAAATACTTTTTTTTTCTTTTTGGAGGGGGGAAGGTAGGGCAGTTGGGATTAAGTGACTTGCCCAAGGTCAGACAGCTAGCAAGTGTTAAGTGTCTGAGGCCAGATGTGAACTCAGGTCCTACTGACTCCAGGGCCAAATGCTCTATTCACTATGCTACCTAGCCCTGCCTTAAAGTACTTTTAAATCAGTATTATAATAGCCTTTCTGGGAAATGTAAGGTAGCCATTGAGTTAAATTTAGAGACTTTTTGAAGAATGATGTTATAAATAAATACACTAGGATGACTTATCAATGTTATCTAGCCTTTGCTTTCAAAACCTGTATTGAAAAGAGCTCATTATATTTGTTCTGTACAGTTTAGAACCAAGCAAAAACTCTTCTCCACTTCTAATATGGAAAAGGTGCAAATTCTACACATGTTAATTTTAGCCAGAAAGGGCAGCTTAAGTTAGGATGGTGCTTCAGACTGAGAGATAATTGTTTCTTCTCATCCTGGAATAGGGGACCAGGAAGAGAGTTTTGCTCATAGGGTCAGCTTAGGATAGGGAAATTGAATACACTTTGCAGATGCTTTTGAGTCCACCAGATTTAAATGAAAGTTCAAAATATGTTTCAAAAAAAATCTTAAGTAAATTTTAGACTCTCTATCTTTTTGGACTTATTCATCTAAATTCTTAATTCCTTACCTAGTAGGTGTACTTTTAAAACTATATTAATTTGCATAGCTATAGTTGTTCATGTTAAGATTAGTTTACTCAGATGAGAAATTATTTGCTAAATATTGGAAAAGACAATAAAATGTGAATTAACTCTTCATTGATATCATATAGTTTTATTTTTATTTTGTTCAGACCTCCTAGGGTTGATTATTTTGGTGTAGGGAATCCTTAGTAGAAAGCTGCCCTTACCTGTGCAGGTTATGGTTTAAGAGAGTTGCCCGGGGCACTGAGAACTTAAGTAACTTGTCCAGGGTCAAACAGCCATTATGTCTCTGAGAGTGTGGTGAACCCTGGTCTTCCTGACTGAAGCCGACCTTCTATTCACTACACCCATTGGTGTGCTGGAGCCATCTCAAGTAGGCTGGAGAGAACTGATTCTTAAATTTTCATCATGAACCATAGCACCTTGGAAACGCCAGAGTTCAGGGCTTGATTTATTGTTTTGTTGGTGGTCTAGACTTAAGGAAGTGATGGAGAAAATGTACTATTGCAGATTAATTTTTAAAATTTTTTTTAATTTTATGAAATAAAGCAAGCTTTTTCATAACATAGTAGAATAAAGAAAGATGATTGCATGTGAAATTACAAATCTATTATGTGCAACTTGCTATTCCTTTTAAATATATAATTAAGTTATCCTATACATTTCTTTTTTTTCCCTCTCTCTTCCTGTCCTCAATCCCATGGTTGCCCTCGACACCACACACACACACACACACACACACACACACACACACACACACACACACACACACACACACGTTTATGCACACATATATGTTTGTATATATGAATTCTTTCTCTGGATGCAAATAGCATCTTCCTTCATAGGATCTTTGTAGTTAATTTAGGTATTTATAATAGTCAGAATGACCTGGTTGCTCAAAGTTGTTCTTAAAACAGTATTGCTATTATTACATATGACACTGTTTTCTTGATTCTGCTCATTTCACTCTTCATTATTTTGTGCAAGTCTTTCCATATTTTTCTAAAATCATCAAGCTCATCATATCTTATAGCAGAGTATTCTATCACGGATGTATACCATAACTTGTTTAATCATTCCCCAATTGATGGGCATCCCCACAATTTCCAGTTCTTTACCATCAGAGTTATTCTTAAAACAATATTGCTGTTATTATATACAGTGTTTTCTTGGTCCTACTCATTTCACTTTTCATTATTTTGTGCAGGTCTCTCCATGTTTTTCTAAAAATTAATAAGCTTATTTCTTATAGCATAGTAGTATTAAGCAGTATTAAGATTGATCTTAAAAGTGTGTTGTGTGCACTCCTTCCTCCAGTTACCCTTTGGAGAGTTGTTAAACATTTACCAGCATACCAAATATACTGTTTGCTGACGCATTTTATAAAATGCCTTCCAGGGCTTTAAATGAAATGGTAGTTTAAAGAGTTAATTCACATGTGAAAGATGAGCTGTGTATTCTTTTTTTTTAAGTAGTATTTTATTTTTTTCCAATTACATATAAAGAATTTGAAAATTCATTAAAAAAATTTTTGTGTGTTCTAATTTTCTCCTTCCCTTCCTCACCTCTGTCCTCCCCAAGACAGTAAGCAGTGTAATATAGGTTATATGTGAGCAATCATGGAAAACATATTTCCATATTAGTCATGTTGTAAAAGAAGGAACGAACCAAAAGAAAAGAATTTAAAAAAAAAAGTAAAATAGGATCCTTTGGTCTGTATTCAGACAATATCAGTTCTTCCTTAGGCTGTGATTAACATTTTTCATCATGAGTCCTTTGGAATTGTCTTGGATCATTGTATTGCTGAGAATAGTTAAGTCATTCATAGTTGATTATTATACAGTGTTGCTGTTACTGTGTATAGTATTCTCCTGGTTCTGCTTATTTCACTTTGTATCAGTTCATGTAAGTCTTTCCGTGTTTTTTCTGTAATCTACCTGTTTATCATTTCTTATAGCACAATAGTATTCCATTATATTCACATACCACAACTTGTTCATCCATTCCCCAATTGATGGGCATCCCCTCAATTTCTAATTCTTTGCCACCACAAAAAGAGCTACTATAAGTATTTTTGTACAAGTAGGTCCTCCCCCCCCTTTTTAAAAATCTCTTTGGGATACAGACACAGATCCAATAGTGATATTGCTGCATTAAAGGGTATGTACAGTTTAATATGGGCATAGTTCTAAATTATTCTCCAAAATGGTTGAATCAGTTCACAACTCTGTCAACAGTGCATTAGTGTCCCAATTTTCCCACGTCCTCACCAACATATGTCATTTTCCTTTTCTGTCATATTAGCCAAACTGATCGATGTGAGGTGGTACCTCAGAGTTATTTTCATTTGCAATTCCCTAATCAATTGTTATTTAGAACATTTTTTCATATGACTATAGTTAGCTTTTATTTCTTTGTCTGAAAACTGCCTGTTCATATCCTTTTACCATTTATCAATTGGAGAACGACTTGTATTCTTATAAATTTGACTCAGTCCTCTACATATTTGAGAAATGAGGCCTTTATCAAGAGATATTTGCTATAAAAAATGTTTCCCAGTTTTCTGCTTTTCTTCTAAACTTGGTTGCATTGGTTTTGTTTGCGCAAAACCTTTTTAATTAAACATATTCAAAATGATCCATTTTATATTTTGTAATGCTCTCTATCTCTTGTTTGGCTATATAGCCCTTTTTTCATAGATCTGACAGACAAACTCTTTTTTACCCTCCTGATTTGCTTATCACCATTTATGTCTAAATCTTGTATTTTTTTTTTTTTTGCTTTTTTGCTTTTTGGAAGGCAATTGAGGTTAAGTGACTTATCCAAGATTACAGGGCTAGTTTTTGTCTTAAGTGTCTGAGGCTGGATTTGAACTCAGGTCCTCCTGACTCCAGGGCTGGTGCTCTATTCACTGTGCCACCTAGCTGCCCCTATCATATACATTTTTTAACCTTGTTACTCAGTGTAAGGTGCTGGTCAACACCTAGTTTCTGCTATTTTTTCTAGTTTCCTCAGCAGTTTTTGTCAGATAGTGAGTTTATATCTCAGAAGCTTGGGTCTTTGGGTTTATCAAACACTAGTCCTATGATTATTTATTTCTATGTATTATGTACCTAATCTATTCCACTGATCCACCATTCTATTTCTTAGCCAGTAACAGTTTTGATAATTACCACTTTATAATATAGTTTCAGATGTGGTATGTGTAAGCCACCTTCCTTCATATTTTTTTGTTCATTAATTTCATTGATAATCTTGAACTTTTGTTCTTCCAGATGAATTTTATTATTTTTTTCTAGCTTTATAGAATAAGTTTTTGCTTGTTTGGTATGATGCTGAATAAATAAATTAGGTAAAATTCTCATTTTTATTATATTGGCTTAGCCTCCCCATGAGCAATTAATATCTTTCTAGTTGTTTAGATCTGACTTTATCTGTTTGAAAAATGTTTTATAATTGTGTTCATATAGTTCCTGGGCTTATCTTGAGAGGTAGTCTCCTAAGTACTTTATATTTTCCGTAGTTATTTTAAATGTAACTCCTCTTTCTACCTTTTGCTGCTGGGCTTTGTTGGTAATAAATATATAGAAATGCTGATGATTTATGTGGGTTTATTTCATATCCTGTCTCTGGTGAAGTTGTTAATTATTTCAAGTAGTTTTTTGGTTGATTCTCTGAATATACCATCATATCATCTGCAAAGAGTGATAAGTTTTGTTTCCTCATGCCTCTTCTAATTCCTTTAATTTCTTTTTCTTCTCTTATTGCTATAACTGATATTTCTAGTGAATATTGAATAATAGTGCTGGTAATGGGCATCCTTGCTTCACCCCTCATCTCATTGGGAAGGCTTCTGGCTTATCCCTATTACAGATCATGCTAGCTAATGGTTTTAGATAGATACTGTCTACGGATAGCTAGGGGGTGCAGTGGATAGAGCACTGGCCTGAAAGTCAGTAGGACCTGAGTTCAAATGAGGCCTCAGACACTTGACACTGTGACCTTGGGCAAATCAGTTAACCTTGATTATCTTGGGCCACCCCCCCCAAATAGATACTACTTATTTTAAGGAAAGCTCTATTTATTCCTATGTTGTCTAGTGTTTTTTAATAGGAATGGGTGCTGTGTTTTGGATGAGCTGCTTATTCTAAGGGAATATCACTTATAGGACCATTTTCTTAGAAAATGACTAAAGGCCAAAATTTGAGTCTGTTACCTTTACCCCAAATATGTGACTCCCTAATGAAAAATGAAGACAGGATATCTGATTGAGGCTGGGTCCCAGGGTAATGTCTGGAAATTTGATTTTATTGCTTTACCCAGTGATGATCAGGCACTTGGAATTGATTTACAATAACCAAATTCACAGAACACTGATTTCTAAATTAAAATTCCAATTTATTAAGCACAATGGAACATATCAATGTCATGAAAATTAGAGTACTGTTGTCAGTGGTAGACTTCCCAATGTCAAGGTACTAGTAATTTTAATTTGGTAGTCAGAAATATTCTTGGTTGGATATAGAACATTGGAATAAAAGAACTGAAGTATTTTAAAGAGGTTTTTTAAAAAATTAAATAGCCTAGTGAAATACCTGTGTTAACTATAGGATAATGTCTGCTGTAGGAGATGGTAATATTCACTCCTATTTGGTTATCTACTTACTTGCTTCTTGCAGTTTAAAGACTTGGATTGTTGCCTAGGACAAGAAGTTTAAGTGACTCATCCAGGGTCATGCACCATCATGTTTCAGAGATAGACTTTGAACACAGGGTTTCTTGACTGAATCTTGCTTTCTACTATGTCACATTACCTTTCATTGATTTCTATACTAATGATAATTCTTGCTTAAGTTTTTAAATATGTAATTTACTCATTGGAGGATATCTTTTACACCTTTAGTTGTTTTCTTATTCCACCTCTGGCATTTTAGCTGATTTCAGTTGGTTTGTAGTTTGTTGTTTTTTTTTTAAACTAGCACTGTTTTGTTAATTTTTAAAATTTGGGGGGTTTTTTAGTCTATTTTTGTTGCCATTTTTCTTCCATTTGTGGCTTTTACAATGTGGGCTTTTCTTTCTTTGGAGGAGTATATGAGGAGACTGGCTCCCTTTTAATAACTTGGACTCCTTCAGCTTGTTTAGAAAGCCCAAAAGTATAAAATTATTATACTTAATTATACATTTAGTTAATTGCCTTCATTGAAAAAATATACAGACAGTTTTTGAAATTAGAACTTGGATATATGTTGACTTAACTAGAGTATAAATTGAAACACTTGGGGTGATAAATTTAGAACTGGAAAGGACTTTAGAAACCACTTAGTCTGATTCTCAAATGAGGAAAGTTCCAGAGAGAGGTCAAGTCTCTTGCTGAAGGTAACATAAGCAGTGGGTGATGGCAAAGATTCAAACTGAGTTTCCCTATCTCCAAATTCAGTATTTCTTCCTCTGTCCTGTGCTCCCTAAAAAATGTTGAATTATTGAAACCCTGATACATTTTCAATCTATGTCTCTTCCCTTAGAGCTACCATGGTAAACTATTACCCTCTTGTTATGACATATTAAAATTCATTAGGTTACAGTTATCTCACATTAGGTGAGAGTTTGTTTCTCAAAAAAACCATTATTCTGCTTAGTATTTCCTTAGACACTTTGAAAAGCAACATGGCATAGTGGGTAAAATGCTGGATTTGGAGTCAGGAAGGCCTGTGCTTTTCATGCTTAATAGCAGTGTGATCATGGGCAGGTCCTGGTACATCAGGCAAATCTCTTACAATTTTAGGTTGTAGTCAACCATGGCTGTTCCTGTCTGTGATAGGAGGAGACTGGGGGAATCTCTTCAGCTGGGGAGTTCTGAGGTACAGTGGGCTGTGCCATTCAGGTATCTGAACTAAGTTCAGCATTAATATGGTGAGTCCCAGTGTAGGGCCACCAATTTGCCTAAGAAGTGACAAACTGGCCTAGGTCAGAAGTGGAGCAAGTCTAAGTTCCCCTGACAATCAGCAGTGGAATTGAGCTTGTAAATAGCCTCAGTATGTCCAATGTGGTCAAGATGGGGAGACCCAGTCCTTTAAAAAAAAACAGGCTAGAGATGGCCTGAATTCTGCAAAGATGGAAAGAATTCCCACACTAAGAGAATCATAGGTCACTGACGTACTGATATCTTCTTCGTAAGTTTATGAAACCTCCTCATTTTGTTGCTAAAATATTTATAAATTATTTCTTAGGTGCTAATTTCATCTCTTTTATGTTGATTTTTCTGCCTGACTCCAAATTCTGGCAATGTTCCCTAGTTGAAGCTGACAGCCTCCTGTACTGACTACTTAAATTTTATCAGTTAACTCACAGTGTAGTATGGGTTACTTCTAGGAAACCTTTGTGTAGACAGTAAATCCTGTCTTTGGTGTGGAAATTCTCATTAACTTTTCTCTAGATTTTGGGAATCTATCTTAATTTTGAGCCGGTAGCCATGTGTCCTCTAACTTTGGTTCCAATTGGCATTAACAGTAGTTGTGTGAAAAGAATTAGACCATAAGCTCCTTGAAGACAGTGACTTTTATTTCTTCTTTGTGTTGGTTAGCATAGTGTTTTGCATATACAGGCATGTAATGCATATTTATTGAGTAGAATATGAAGTGAATAAAATAGAAAAATTATAGTCCTTTACATTAAATGATGTTTATTGGAGAATAATTTGTATATTTTTTCTTTAATGTCTTATTAATTATAATTAATGCTAATGTCTTAGTATTGTGCATAAAATTTCAAAAGTGCTTAATTTTTATTAAATCTATATTAATTTCATTCAGGTATCACATACCAGGCAAGGAAGGAACTTCACAAAGCATTAAGAAAAGTATTGGCAACATCAGCCAAAATATTCCGGAATCCTTTTGATGGTATGTGCTTAATACTTAATTCTGTAATATAAACCTTGCTAAGTTCTGCTAATTTTTTGAAAGAAATATTTGAAAAAATTACTTGGTTAGCATTTTTGGGAAATCATATCTAATTTTTAAAGTCCAAAGCTTTGGAACACCTAGTTTCCATCCCCAGGGTTGCATTATCATCAATATACAATATATACACTTAAGGAAAACTTATTTATTAACACAAATAATTGAACATTGCTAGTATTCTTTTATTGAAAGTGTGTTCATAGCTCTAAGCCAAACTGAGACAAGAAGCTCCACAAGTAATATTCCTATGTCTCTGACAAAGTCCTTCATAACTCAGTTGTTGAGACAGCCATATCAGTAGTTGACTTTCTCCAAGGAAAAGGATCATGGTCTTATTTTTTTTTTTGTAGTAATAGTTGGAGTATGAGCAGTACTGTTGAAGAGAATTGATTATACCTTGTCAGCAGGATTCTAGTGTTGGCTAGATTGGGGGCCATGGTCCTGTTTCCTGAATTTTGAAAGTGGTAGTGGTGAAAAGCATCTTTTTTTAACCTTGCATAACACCTGACCACTTAGGATCATACTTTATATCTTCCTGATTTGACTTTTAAGCTAAATGTATTATCTGGTTGTGAATATCAAGAACTGACTGTATATATGTTATTAGATAAGAATAAAAAATAAAAGTAGACCTTCTCATTGAATTATCTTTCTCTTGGCCACCCATCTTGAGTTATCTCTGAGTCCTCTTTTTTGTTTGGTCCACCACAACCACTTACCAAATCCATTCTCCCTTTGGAATTGTCAGTATCCCAGTTTGTCTTTGGGAGCCATACCTGGATAGGCCTAGATTACATATGCATTTGGAGAAGAATCCCAGGATACCTATGAGCAAGTAACTCTCTATCAGTACCTGTAGCATTCTGTTTGACTTTTGTCCTGTGCTCTGCTTACCTCTGATTGAAAGTCTGCACAGTTTTCTTTATTTTTTTTAAATATTTGAAACATTTAATTTTAAGATCTCGAATTTCAGATCCATTCCCTTCTTCCCTTGTCACCCATTCCCTCTGGGAAGATAAGTAATTCAGTATATGTTGTACATGTCTAGCTATGCAAAACATTACCATAGTAGATATATTGTACAAGGCTGCTTATAATTCCCTCCACTCATCCCACCCCCCACCTGGTCCATTCCCTACATGATCCTGTCCCTCTTCTATAGTGGGTACTTCCAACCTCCCCTCACCCCAAGGATGCCCTCCCATCCATCATCCCTCCTCTCATCCCCCTTCCCCCTATTCTGCTGCAGGTTGAGATATCCCATTTAATATGTATGTCATTCTCTCCCTGAACCAAATTCAATGAGAATGTGGTTTTGCCTTTTTTGCCTTCCTATTCTCCCCCTCCCTTGCAACCACTTCCCCTTGCTTCTTCTACATGAGATAGTTTACCCTATCCTGTCTCTCCCCATCTCCTCTTGCCACTTTCCTCTCTCACCTCATAATTTCACCCTTGAGTATTCTCCCTTCCCAACAAATTCAACCTATGCCCTCTATCCATATATAACTGTAAACATATGTACACACATTCACATATGTATTCATATGGCCATACACCCTTCTTCCATTATTTTCATACTGAGAAAGATTTCCTCAGTCACAGTTATTGTTTTTCCATATAGGAATGTAAATAGTTCAACTTTGATAAGTTCCTTTTGATTTCTTTTCCCTGATTACCTTCTCAGGCATCTCTTGGTTCTTGCATCTGGATATCAAATTGTCTATTCAATTCTGGTTTTTTCCTCAAGAATGCTTGAAAGTCCTCTATTCCACTGAATGACCACATTTTCCCCTGAAACAAAATACTCAGTTTTGCTGGGTAGGTGACCCTTGGGTTCATTCCCAAGTTCTTTTGCCCTCTGGAATATCATATTCCATGCCCTTCAATCCCTCAGTGTAGAAGCTGCCAGGTCCTGGGCTATTCTGATTGTGTTTCCACAATATTGAAATTGTTTCTTCCTGGCTGCTTGTAGTATTTTCTCCTTGATCTGGGATTCTGGAACCTGGCTATAATATTCCTGGGAGTTTTCTTTTTGGGATCTTTTTCAGGAGGTGATCAGTGGATTCTTTCAACCTCTATTTTGCCCTCTGGATCTAAAACATCAGGGCAATTTTCCTTGAGAATTTCTTGAAGGGTGATTTCTAGGTTCTTTCTTTGATCATGGCTTTCAGGTAGTCCAATAATTTTTAAATTGTCTCTCCTGGATCTATTTTCCAGGTCAATGGTTTTTCCCATGAGATATTTCACATTGCCTTCTATTCTTTCATTTGTTTGGATCTGTTTAATAGTATCTTGATTCCTCATAAAGTCACTAGCTTCCATTTGCTCCAGTCTAACTCTGAAGGAATGAATCTCCTCAGTGAACTTTTGAGATTCTTTTCCATCTGGCAAATTCGACTTTTTAAGGCATTCTTCTCCTCATTGCCCTTTTGGGCCTCCTTTGCCATTTGAGTTAGTCTATTTTTTACGGTGTTATTTTCCTCAGGCAGGCTGTTGACTATCATTTCATACTTTTTTTGCATCTTTTTCATTTCTCTTCCCAAATTTTCCCCCACTTCTCTTATCTGCTTCTTAAGGTCCTCTATGGCCTGTAGCCAGCTTGTATTTTCATTTGGGGCTTTTGGTGCAGGAGTTCTGACCTCACAGTCCTTCTCCATGCTTTGAGCCTCTTTGCCCCTAAAATAGGAGTCCAGTGTTGAACTTTTCTGTTTATTTTGTTTCGTTTGCCTAGGCATATTGCCACTTAATTACTTGATTTTGGGGCTTGTTGCCACAGTAGGACTCTGCCACCAGACAGGGAGCTTCCGCCCAAACGTGGGGTCTTCACAACTTCCGCCAGTTGGGTGGCCTCTGTAAAGCCTCCACCCCCTCTGGCAAGTTGGATACCCACCCCAAACTTCCCCCCCAGACCACAATCCAGATCCAGGCAGTTTAAAGCAAAAGCGATTAACCCCCAGACTGATTGCTGGATCTTCCTACAGTTCGAAGACCAGGAGCTAGAGCCACTGCTGATGCTGCAAAATGGCTTCTGTGCAGCTGTTTCTTCAGCAGCTTTTGGCCCCCAGGGGAGGAAGCCACGTGTTCCCCAAATACTGGTCCCAAAGTCCATAGGGCACTAACCTCTCATTTTGTCCTAGGCATATCTGTGCTGATAATTCTGGAATCGCCACAATTGCTGGTGTTCTGGGGTTCCACCAGCCGGCTGAAGGCCCGGCTGCCCTGGGGCTAAAACCGAGGACCTGAGCTTGGCTCTGGGGGCTGCGCTGTCGGTTCCTGGCGAGCTGTGCTGCCTGCTCTCAAGAGCGATGCACTGGCCACTCCCTGCAGGGCTGCTGGGCTGTCCTCAGCAGGAGGTTAGCTTCTCTGTGCCGTTCTGTGGGTGCTGTGGCTCCAGAAGTTGTTCGGAGCTCCCTTTCACATTGTTTGAAGAAAAGCATATCTCTTGATTCCATGTTTTCCTTACCAATCCCATTTTTACCACCTTAGTAGAGATACTTAATGCCTCTTGTGAATTTCCTTGTCATTAACTTTGAAATTCTCTGATCGGTCTGTTATTTTATCTTTCTCTCTGCCTTACAACCCCTAACCATTTTCTTTGTCCTCACTGTGACCTCCAAGCCCTTGAGCCCTCAATGCCTTCCCACATCATCACCATTGCACTGGCTATACTCTACTCTCTTTCTCATCTTGATCTCTTGGTAAAACAGTTCAACTCTACACTATCCTCTTGAGACCCTTGGAGACAGCTAGGTAGAGAAGTGGATAGAGTGCTGGACTGGAGTTAGGAAGACCTGAGTTCAGATTCAGCCTCAGACACTTACTAGCTGTGTGACTCTGAGCAAGTCACTTAATTTCTGTTTGCTTTACTTTCCTTAACTGTGAAATGAGGCTAATAGTACCTATCTCCCGGGGTAGCAGTGTAAGGATCAAATGAAGTCATATTTGCAAGGTGCTTAACATAATGCCTGGTACATTGTAGGTGCTATATAGATGCTTATTGCTTTTCATTCTTTCTCATCCACTCCACCCCCCGCCCTTTACCTTTTTTTCCTATTTTGATCATTTTTCTATTTTTTTTCCACATATTCACTTCATTTTAATTGAATAAAAAATCACTGTCTTACTTACCTTTGTTTGCACGCTTCTCTGAACTTGGTGCCCTCTTCTCAAATCTCTACCTGCTTAGGATGCTATGAGTTCATTAAGTCTGTTCATTAAGTCTAACTCAGGTAATACTTCCTCTGTGAATTGTTCCCTGATCTCTCCTACTAGAAATAATTCATCTCATCTGATTTCATAGTGGCTAATAATCCACTTAGGCTTACCAATAAATTTGTATTTTATTTATAACAAGGACATGGTAGGTAGCTAAGTATCCTGAAGTTTAGAAGTTTCCCTATTAGATTGTAAGTTCAGTAATAATAACAACTTACATTTATGGAATGCTTTTAGACTTAAAAAATAACTTCACAAGAACACTATGAGGTTGGTAGTACAAATATCATTTTATAGATAAGAGTGCTAGAACTCAGAGAGGTTAAATAGCTTGTTTTTAGTTCCATAGCTATTAAATGGCAGAGGCGGGACTGGGACCCAAATCTCCTGATTTTGAGTCCAAGAATGTGGCATAATGGAGAAAGAGCCTAAACTAAAATCAGGAACAATTCGTGTAGATATTCCTCCTCTCTTAATAGTTGTTTGTCCTGAGCAAATCACTTAACTTTTCTGAGCTTGTGTTTCCTCTTTAGTAAAATGGGAGTAATACTTATCAGATGGATACTATTATCAACTGTGAGGAGATAAGATTATGCAAAGCACTTGGCAAATCTTATAAGTATTATTTTACCACACCAGTTCCTTGAAGACAAGGATTGTGTCTTTAGCTTTCCTCCTTGCCTAGCATGATGCATTGACATAGTAATAACCTAATAATATGTTTGAATTAATGAAATTTATTTACTGCAGTAAATGCTCAGTGGACATGTAGTAGGCTGAAACTTTTTTTATTAGTGATTTTAAAGTCAGTGATTTTTGTGAACATAATGATTTGTTTTGTTTTTAAATTTATTTCCTATTAGTTTACAACATTCAGTTCCACAAGTTTTTCAGTTCCAAATTTTCTCCCCAATCCTCTTTCTCTCCCTCCCCACCCCCCAGCTGCATACAATCTGATATAGGTTCTACATATACCTTCACATTAAACATTAGTCTGTTATAAAGAAGAATTATAATCAGTGGAATGAATAACAAGGAAGAAGAAACAAAATAAAATGAAAGAGAGCAAGTAGTTTGCTTCAATATGCATTCAGACTGTAATTCTTTCTCTGGATGTGGATAGCCTTTTTCATCATGAGTCCTTTGGAGTTGTCTTATAACCTTGCATTGCTGAGGGGAGCCCAGTCTGTCAAAGTTAGTCATCACAGATATGATGTGTCTGTAAATATGTACAGTATTCTCTTGGTTCTGCTCCCCTCACTCAGCATCAGTTTATATGTCTCTCTAGGTTTTTATGAAGTCCGTCTGTTCCTCATTTCTTATAGCACAATAGTATTCCATTATATTCATGTACACAACTTGTTCTTTCTTTTTTTATCATATTGACTAAGGGTCTATCAATTTTATTGTTTTTTTCATAAAACCAGCTCTTAGTTTTATTTATTAATTAAATAGTTTTCTTAATTTCAATTTTATTAATTTCTCCTTTGGTTTTCGTTATTTCTAATTTCGTATTTAATTGGGGATTTTCAATTTGTTCTTTTTCTAGCTTTTTCAATTGCTTGCCCAATTAATTTATTGACCCCCATTTTCTCTACTTTATTCATGTATGCACTCAGGGATATGAAACTTCCCCTAAGAACTGCCTTTGCTGCATCCCACAAATTTTGGTATGTTGTCTCATTATTGTCATTCTCTTGAATGAAGTTACTAATTGTTTTTATAATTTCTTGTTTGACCCACTCATTTTTTAGGATTAAATTGTTTAGTTTCCAATTAGTTTTTAGTCTTATCTTTCCATGGCCCTTTATTGCATATAATTTTTATTGCATCATGATCTGAGAATGATACATTTAATATTTCTGCTTTTTTGCACTGAATTGTGAGGTTTTTGTGCCCTAGTACATGGTCGATTTTTGAGTATGTGCTGTGTACTGCTGAGAAGAAGGTATATTCCTTTTTATCCCCATTCAGTTTTCTCCAGAGATCGATCATATCTAGCCTGTCTAAAATTCTATTCACCTCCTTAACTTCTTTCTTGTTTATTTTGAAGTTAGATTTATCAGTTTCAGAGATGGGGAGATTAAGGTCCCCCACTGGTATAGTTTTGCTATCTGTTTCTTCTTCTAATTTCCTTACCTTCTCCTCTAGGAATTTGGATGCTATACCACTTGGTGCATACATGTTAAGTAGTGATATCGCTTCATTCTCGATGGTGCCTTTTAGCCAGATATAGTTTCCTTCCTTATCTCTTTTAATTAGATCTACTTTTGCTTTTGCTTTGTCTGAGAAAAGAATTGCTACCCCTGGTTTTTCCACTTTAGCTGAGGCATGATATATTTTACTCTGGCCTTTTACCTTTACCCTGTGTGTATCCCCCTGCTTCAGATGTGTTTCTTGTAAACAGCATATTGTAGGATTATGGTTTTTGATCCATTCTGCTAACTGCCTCCATTTTATGGGAGAGTTCATCCCCTTCATGTTCACAGTTATGATTACTATCTGTGTCTTTACTGCCATCCTATTCCCTCTCCTGTTTATGCTTTTATTTTTCTCCCCTTGTCACTTCCCCTCCTTAAGAGTTTTCCTTTTGACCACCACCTCCCTCAGTATTCCCTTCTTATCGGGCCCCCTCCCTTTTCCTCCCCTACCCCCTTACTTCTTCCCTCCCTTCTAACCACCCCCCCTTTCTTAGCCCTTCCCCCCCGCTACTGCCTGTAGGATATGATAGATTTTTAGACTTAATGTAGTGTTATTTCTTTCTCAAATCAAGATTGACAAGAACAGATCTCATGTAATGCTCCTCTCCCTCTCCTCTTTCCCTCAATTATGATTTGTTTTGTGTCTCTTCTTGATAGAGTCCTATACTTAACTGATTGTGTTATTCCCTCCTTGCACCAGAACCAATGAGGGAAATGCTAATATAATGCTCATCTCCCTCCCTTCTTTCCCTCTACTATATTGTTTTTATGCCTCTTTGTGTGGCATAATTTACCCTTTTCTGCTTCATTCTTTCCTCTTCTTCCATTTGCAGTCCCTTTGCAGCCCTTAATAAGGTTTATTTTAATCATCATTTTGTGTAATTTATACCCACAATTTGTCTACAAACAGTTTGCTCTTATTAAATAGCAGGGTGTGTGTGTGTGTGTGTGTGTGTGTTTCTTATTTACTTTTCTATGTCTCCCTCGTGTCTTGTAATTAGAGGTTGCATTTTCCATTGAGCTCTAGCTTATTCATCAGGAAGGTCTGGAAATCCATTATGTCACTGAATGACCATCTTCTTGCCTGGAAGACTATGTTCAGTTTCTCTGGATAGGTGATCCTTGGTTGTAACCCGAGCTCTTTTGCCTTGCAGAAAATCATATTCCAGTTCCTCCAGTCTTTCAGTGTAGAAGCTGCCAGATCATGTGCTATCCTCACTGTGGTTCTGAGATATTTGAATTGCTTCCTTCTGGCTGCTTGTAGTATTTTATCCTTTACTTGATAGTTCTGGAATTTGGCCACAAGATTTCATGGACTTTTCAATTTGGGATCTCTTTCTGGAGGTGACTGATGGATTCTCTTGATTTCTATTTTACCCTCTGGTTCTAGTATCTCAGGGCAGTTTTCCTTGATGAGCTCTTGGAAGATGTTGTCCAGGCTCATTTTTTCATCATGATTTTCTGGTAGGCCTGTGATTCTCAGATTATCTCTCCTGGATCTGTTTTCCAGGTCAGTTATTTTTCCATTGGGATATTTTACCTCTATTTCTAATTTTCCATTCTTTTTTTTTCTTTTTCTTCTTCTTCTTTTTTTTTTTTGGAGGGGTGAGGGCAGAGCAATGGGGTTAAGTGACTTTCCCAAGGTCACATAGCTAGGAAGTGTTAAGTGTCTGAGGCCAGATTTGAATTCAGGTTCTCCTGAGTGCAGAGCTGGTGCTCTATTAATTGCACCACCTAGCTGCCCCTAATTTTTCATTGTTGATGTTTTGTTTGACTGATTCTTGGTTCCTCATAGAGTTACTCGCTTCAATTTGGTCGATTCTAGTTTTTAGTGAATTATTTTCCTCTGTTCGTTTTTGAAGCTCCTTTTCCATATCACACATTTTTCTTTTTGGGGAGCTGTTTTCTTCATTGTAATGTTTTTCTAATTTTGCAATTTTTATTTTAAAAGAATTATTCATTTTATCTTCTATCTCTCTAATTTAGTTTTCAAAGTTCTTTTTGAGCCCATCTAAGAATGCTTTCTGTGGTTGAGACCATTTCCCTATTGAGGCTTCAACTGTGGGTGTGGAATAGTCAACAGTGTTCCTCCCTCTCACAATAGTAGGACTCCAGAGTCTTTGTCTTTGCAGTCTGCTTTTTACCATTTTGATGCTGGGCCCTAGCCACACCCTTCCTCTAGGGTTCCCAAGCCTTTATTGTTTAAAGTTTTGCTTTGGGACCATAATTACTATATTTTCAGGGTCAGAATGGGGGGATTGGAGCAGCCGGGGTTCACTCTGCCATCCTGGTCCCTGAAAATCCAGATAGGGGCTTTTTAAATTTCCAAGCTGTGGATTGGTAGTCCCAGAAGTAGCTGCTAGAACTGCCAGGGGCCCTGCATTTGACTCTTACCCAGCTCGATCCAGTCCCAGCCCTGCAGTTATAGGCCTGGCAATGGCCCTTGCCCTTGGTGGCTCAACTTGCTGCCATGTTGATCAGGCCTCGTCAGGGCATCCGCACACCCCGGCATCTGGGCCTCTGCACCAACCCCTGTTGTCTTCCAGGCCTCTGCCTATACTACAGCTTGTTTAGCCATTCCCCAATTGATGGGCATCCCCTTGATTTCCAATTCTTTACCACCACGAAAGAGCTACTATAAATATTTTTTGTACATGCGTGTCTTTCTTCCACTTCTATGATGTTTTTGGGATACAGCCCTAGAAGTGGTATGGGTCAAAGGGTATGCACATTTTTATAGCCCTTTGAACATAGTTCCAAATTGCTCTCCAGAATGTTGGATTAGTTCACAGCTCTACCAACAGTGCATTAGTGTTCCAATTTTCCTACATCATCTCTAGCATTTATAATTTTTCTGTTTTGTCATGTTAGCCAATCTGATGGGTGAGATGTGGTACCTAAGAGTGAACATAATGTTTTTGATACCACAAAATATTTCCCATTTTACCTTTGTGAAGTTAAAAATTGATACATAATAGGACTGGGCAGCTAGTTGTCACAGTAGATAGAGTAGTGGACCTGGAGTCAGGAAGATTCATCTTCCTGAGTTCAAATCTGGCATCAGACACTTATTAACTATGTGACCCTGGGCAAGTCACTTCACCCTGTTTGTCTCAGTTTCCTCATCTGTAAAATGAACTGAAAAAGGAATGGTAAATCACTCTTGTATCTTTGCTAAGAAAACCCTAAATGGTGTCATGAAGAGTTGGACACAACTGAAAAACACTTCAACAGCAGCAAATATTAGGACTCTTTTTAACCAAAAGACATGTGTATATTCTTGAATTCAGAAAGAGTCCCTCAAAAGCTTTAATTTGTAATATTTATAGATTATTGTTTTTGCTAAGAGAATCTGATGAAAATGTTTTCTGATTCTTTAACTCTTTCTCATTTTTGCTTTACAAAGACCACTTCAGTACGGTTGATTTAGAAGATCACGAGTATGGCTTGTGGCTGTTGCTGAAGAAGAGCAAATCAGATGACAAAATGGTTCGATTGCAGGCAGTGGAAGAGATGGCAGCAAACCATTATTGGCATGGTAACATTTCCTTGAAGACCTCTACCTTTGAAAAGATGGCAGTGTTGTCATCTAGATTTTTACACAGCTGTTGTAAAAACAACAGGAGGGATTAATGGTTAAGGAAGAAAAAGAGTATGGGTACTTTTTCTTCATAAAAACACTGAATACACTTAAATGTTAGTGTTAAAAATATTAGAAAATGTGAGTATTCAGTCATTATAAATGGAACATTTTCAGACTGGCTTTTTCCATGATGAAAACTCTTGGTCTTTTTGCTCGTTAAAACTTGATGCTGCCATTTCCTTGTGTGGAAGGTCATTAACTCATTTCAGTATAGTAAGATCTAGATTTTGTGACTCAGAGTGTATGTCGAAGACTTTTAAAACCTTCATGGTGTAAAGGATGTATTTTGTTTTCTTTTTTAAACTCTGTTTGACAGTTTGAATTCAGAGCTGCTGTTTCTCAAATACTCTAGTCAAAGTGACTGGAATCCCTTTGAGACAGGTCTGGGATAAGTTATAGCCAATCTCTATAATTGAGATACCTCCCTGAAGTACTTTGACCCTGAGCAGTCCTGAAGATTGATGACAGAGTGCCAAGAATTATCATAGGATCATAGGCTGTTGACCTAGAAGAGATATTAGGGATCATTTTCTTCACACCCAGCACTTCACAAGTGAATGACAGAGAGGTCATGTGACTTACCATACAAGCAGCCAATGGCAGGCCCAGGGATTTGAACCCAAGGCCTCTGACTCCAAACCTGCATTGACTTCAAGCTAAGATTGAAACTTGGTTGATTTTTTTAAATTGAGAATTATTATGAGAAGTACTGACTTGTATCCTAGGTATTTATTTCTTTTAAAAAGCTGCTTTAAAAGCTATGTCTGCCTTACTGTTTGATGTGGTTTTAATTACTAGTTGAGTTTATTTTTCAGAGGTAAAGCTCAAAGTGGTGCTATCAAAGTGAAGGTGATGAAGTCAGAAAGTCACCATTTCTTACCCACCAAATTATTTGTTTATTCTAAATTTAAAATATATTTAGGTTTATGCCTTGAGGTAGATATATTTGATAATAACTATGAAATAAATCATGTAATTTTTGAGCTCTTAGTATTATAGATATAGATGTATTTAAATAGTTTTATATGGATTTGTGTATCATTTTATAATTTTCTAAATGTTTTCACATACATTATTTTGTTACTCTGTACAGCCACTACAGACTAGTTTTAGAACACTTGATGTGCTTTTACCATAGATTACCAGTATAGGACAATTGCTCAAGCCTGTGATGTGAGGACTGTTATTGGCTTGGCCCGCAGCAAGGAAACAGATCTTCGTTTTTTCCTACCACCACCTCATTTGCCAGCAGTAAAAGAAGTAAGTTTAAAAAGAAATGTAGAACATGGAAAATTAGCTTAACATATATAATTTTTACTTTGAATATAATAAGTTGAAACTGAAAATAAAGATTTTAGAAAGCTGCTGTTGACTATATTCAGAATTTTAGACTTGCAACATGAATATGGTGATAGGGTTCAACCCAATGCATCTAGCATTTATTAACGATTACTATTCATACAAGACCCTAGGGTTACAAAGGCAGAACTTAAAACAAATTTACATTTTCTTGAGGGTAGAGATGCAGCATACAAACGGTAAGTGTAAAAGCAGTTATGGTTTGTCCTTTGTTCATGACAATAGTCTTTCCTACAAAAAGACTCCTAATCCATTTGGTAGGTGTTTTCTTTTCATACTATTTTATTCTCCCGTGGTGACTCTGTGCCACTACTATAGTCTTTAGAAGTAAACTTCAAAAAAGTAAACTTCTGACTCCTTTGAAAATGATCTAACATCTTTGGATTACTATGAGCAATGAAAACAGTATTTTACACAAGTTTATTATAATTATATTAACTTGTCAATAAAACAATTCAGATATACTAATTAAGAAATGAAATTTTACATAAAAATCTTAGCATTTGATGAGGTAGAAGTACATGAATTAACAAACAAGTAAATTGGTTTTGTTCTGTGGCCTTTTTTCCAGTATCTCTGCCTTTTTTTTTTTTAAAGCAGTGTTTTAAGACATATTTCCTGATTTCCTGTCTTTTTCCAGGAGGTACTTGAAAAATTAGAAGACTTAGCTAGTTGGTATTTGAAATATATGAAGATGAATAGAATATATTGGAATTAATTAAGAAAATATGGCATACTATTGAGTGCTGAAAAACAACAGCGATAGACAAGCCAGCTCATTTAAAAGTGGGCTAACTCACTTTACTCCAAAGTGAAATGAAGTACAAATCTAGAACTTCAGTTAACAGCAGGTCTTATAAACTGCATGCAGCACGGGTCAAAATTTAGTATTCACATTAATAATATATGGAATGAATTGTAGCTGTCTTATTGTTAGTTATCCCTACACAAAAGTAAGTGTCCTTCTTCTCCATAGCATATCTTAAACACAGAAGAGAGCACCAGTTTGAAGCAGGCTATTAAAAATAAATACCAAAAATGTAAACTACAACATTTTTCTTTTTTAGTTTACTTTTTAAAATAACCAAACATGTGCATGAAGCTTGGGTTCTGGTCACTTAAATCAAATTAGGCACTCACTAGCTGCAAGCTACAGTTCTAGATATTAGGGACACAGAGACAAAAATAAAGCAATCCCTGCCTTCATGGAGTTTCTGTTCTACTGGAAGAATAAAACATACAGATTTATAAGTGAAGAGAATTTGGGGAGTGGGAGGATACGACAACTAGGGAAATTAGAGAAAAAAATCAAAGGAAGAATCTGAGCTTGAGGCATGAAAAAAATAATAGGGATTCTGAAAGGTAAAAGCATTATAAAATGATACTCTGACATTAAGCCTTTGGGCTAGACAGGGGCCTTTGGTCATACCATCCTCCACTTTATTATTAGATCCTCCTCACTATGATCCTAGCTCTCTTCTGCTCTTAGTGGTTAAACTCTTTGAAAAGGTCATCTATACTATGTGCCTCCACTTTCTCTCTTCTCTTTTCTTAGTCTTTTCTCATCCAGCTCCTGACTTCGCCCTTCCACCAAAATTGCTCTTTCCATAATTACAGTGATCTTTTAATTGCCAAATCCATTGACCTTTTTTGGTCCTCATGCTCCTCGACCCCTCTGCAGGCTTTGATACTTTTCATTACTCTCTCCTCCTTATTACTCTTTTTTCTTGTAGGTTTTTCAAGGTACCACTCTCTTGATTCTCATCCAACCAGTTTGACCGCTCTTTCTCAATCTCTTTAGTAGGATTTTCATCCAGATCATGCCCTCTAATTATAGGTATCTCAGAGGGTTCTGTCTGGGTACTTTTCTTTCTCTATACTGCTTCACTTGGTTATCTCATCAGCTCCCATGGATTTAATTACCATCTCTGTGATGATGATTTTTTAAAATATATCTTCATTTATCTTGTTAAATATTTCCTGATTACAAGTAAAATCATTTTAACATTCATTTAAAAAATTTTTGAGTTCCAAATTCTCTTTCCTTCCCACCCTCCCCATTCCTTGAGAAGGCAAGCAGTTTGATATTGACATGTGAAGTCATGCAAAACATATTTCCACATTAGCCATGTTGCAAAAGAAAACAGACCAAAAAAAAAAAAAAGCAAGAAAAAATGTTTAAGATAATATGCTTTAATCTGTATTTGTAGTTCCTCAGTCCTCTCTCTGGAAGTGGGTAGCATTTTTCATCATGGGTCCTTTGGAATTTTCTTGAATCATTTTCTTGATCAGAGTAGCTAAGTTGTTCACAGTTGATCATCCTTACAATATTGCCCTTACTGTATACAGTGTTCTCCTGATTCTACCCACTTCACTTTGTCTATGATGATGATTTTGAAATCTGTATATCCGCCCCAGTCTCTCTGCTGACCTCCAATCTTGCATCTCTAGCAGCCTTTCAGACATCTTGAACTGTATGTCCAATAGACATCTTAAATGCAGAATGTCTGAACTGAAATCATTATCTTTCCCCCAAACTTTCCCCTCCTCCTCCCTTCTCTGTTTCTATAGAAGACAACATCATCTTCCCAGTTCCTTGTGCTCTCTGTTGCTATGATCTTTTGGTTTCGCCTTTCCAACATTTCTCAATTCCCCCTTCTCTCCTCTGATGCTGCCACCACCCTGGTACACGTCCAGATCGCCTCATGTTTGAACTATTACAGTAGCCTCTTGATAGATCTGCCTGCCTAGGGTACCTCCCTATTCCAATCCATTCACCATTCAGCCACCAAAAGTGATTTTCTTAAAATACAGATTCAGTCATGTCACACACACACACTCTTCCCCTCAACTCAATAAAATCCAATGGCTTCCTCTTGCCTCCAGGAGCAAATACAGAATGCCCTGTTTGGCATTCAAAGCCCTTTATAACCTAGGTTCCTCCCCCCTCCCAGTTTTCTAGTATTCTTACATCTCTATCCCTGCCATGTAGCTGCCTGTCCAGTAACTCTATCCTCTTTGTTGTTCCACAAACTAGACACTCTCTCTTGGCTTCAGGTGTTTTCTTTTTCTGTCCCCCACACCTGGAACAATCTCAGTCTCTGCCTACTACCTTTACTGACTTCATTTTAGTCTCATCTAAAATTTCATCTTCTGAAGCAAGTCTTTTCCAAACCCTCGTGATCCTAGAGCATTCCCTCTCTTAATTATTTCCTATTTATCCTGTATGTAGCTTTTTTGTACGTTTGCTTGTTGTTCCTAAACCCACCTCCCATTAGATTGAGCTAGGGACTATATTTTGCCTCTTTTTGTATCCCTAGCATAATTAAGCACTAAACACCAAGCTTGGATATTCTAGGTACTTGATAAATGTTTATCGATCGACCAATTCTCTGTTCTACTCATTACAATTCCAAATCTTTTCTCATTAAGACTTGTAAAGCATTTCCATCTTCTCAGAACTTTGCCTCACAGTTCACCAAAAAACTTGAGTCCATTTATTGCAAGTTCCCTCCTCTTCCTTTCTTCTCATCTCACATCTTCCCTAAATCATCCTCCTTTATCTCTTCCTTCACTCCAGTTTCTGATGAAGAGGTGGCTTTTCTTGACAAGTTTAAACCTCTTTACATGTACCATTGATCCCATCTAATTCTATGTATTTTCCTCATTATCATCCTGTCTCTCCCCCAATATTCAATTCCCCCCATATAAAGTTCCTTTTCTGTTACCTATAAACATTTCTTCCTACTCCCTACTCTCTCACCACATATATCCAAATCAGTTGCCAATTCTGTCATTTCAGCTGATTCTCCAGTCAGCTATCATTTTAATATTTGTAACATCTCGTGTGTGTGTGTGTGTGTGTGTGTGTGTGTGTGTATATATATATATGTCCCCTTCTCTCCTTTGCCATGAAAGCCAAGAAGAAGCAGGATGATCAGTAATATCAAAAACTGCAGGCAAGGTCCAGGAGGATGATGACTGAGAAAATGCTATCATATTAGCAGTAGTGAGCTTTGAAAGAACAGTTTTAGTAGAGTAGTTGAAGCCAGGTTTCTAGGAGTTGAAAAGTGAGTGAGAAGTGAAGAGAAGACAACGAAACTGAATGACTTTTTAAAAAGAGTTTGACTGTACTGGGGAAAAGACATATAGCACTTTTAATGGGGGAGAGGCAAGTGGGGGGGGGGTAGCAGGGCCAAGTGATTGACTTAGGAAAGACTTAGAAACTTTTGAAAGATTGAAAGTTTAAAAGTAAGAATTGAAGGGATAAGTTCCTAGGGGAGAGTGGAGGAATAGGATCAAGAACAGAGGTAGAGGGCTTTATTTTTGGCAAGGATAATGCACACTTCTTTCTCAGAGGTTATAGAAAAGGAAGAAAGAATATTGATGATTTAGGGGAGTTTTGAGTTGTGGAGTAGTGACTTTCAGTTGATGACCTCAACTTTCTCAGTAATGTAAGAGAGAATATCCTTTGCTGAGATGGAGAGGGAACGTAGCTGGTAAAGGTTTAGTACAGTTTCTACTCAGAGTAGTATAATATCAATTAGCAAAGAAAATGATCACCATGCATCCATGAGGATCTAGTTGAGATCAGATAATGTAGTGGAACTGATTGGCATACAAGTAGGAGAGGAGAAGGCACGTTGAGGCTTGGCAAGGCACGAGATACCATAGAACACGGGCCCAAGGACTAGGTAAAAGACCAACATAAGCAGAAGTAGCCAGGCTCTGTGTTTCCTGTGTGTCTGTATCTTTATTGTTCCCTGGATCTATAAGATCCTTCTTCCCATGTTTTTAGCTGTTGAATTTGTAACCATTCTTTAAAGCCTAATGTAAATGCTACTTTCTTCATGAAATCTTCCCTGGCTGCCATTATGTGTCCATTAAGTTTCCCTTGTGGAACTGATAGAGTACTTTTTTTCCCCACTTCTCCCATGCACTTTTTTTTTTTTTAATTTTTACATCATTCATTTCCAGACATCCCTTTTCTGTTACGGAGTTTCCCATTGCAACAAAATAAATCCAATTAAGCCAAGTCTGTGGAGACATTATGATTGTTTCTGCTAACTGTATATAACTTTCTGCATCTGTAATCTTTAGCCTTTCTAAAGAAAGAAGATTGGTGCATTTTTATCACCTAATCTAGACCCAAGATTGCTCATTGCTCCTTAAAATTAGTCAGCCTTATTTTCAATGTTTTGTTGAAAACATTGTAGCCATTGTGCATTTTATCATCCTGATTTTACTTCCTTCATCTTGTAAGTCCTCCCATCTTTCTCTATATTTTTCATATTCTTGGTTTTGTACTAAATTGTAAAATTCTGTTACATTTATATGCCACAGCTTGGTCAGCCATTCTTCAACTGATAGGCAGTCATTTTGTTTCCAATTTTTTTACTATGATTAAAAATGTTGCTTTTTAGTTTATATGATACCCTTTTGTATTAAACTTCCTTGGGATGTGTGTATATATATATATATATATATATATATATTGATCTATATATTTTTTGTCTATTGGTATATAGATCTATATCTGTTTATCTCCCCAGTAGCAGAATTTCTAGGTCAAAGGCTAAGAATAGTATATTTTTTTTCTCATGTGATTCTAAATTTTTTTTTAAAGAACTCATAGGCCAGTTCACAGCAGAATCAATAGTGAACAAAGTGTTAGTGTCTCTGTCTTCCCACAGTTGTTTTGACATTGGCTGTTTTGTTTCTTATCATCTTAGCTTATCTGCTTGGTAAGAAATAAAACCTCAGTTTTGCTTTAACTTGCATTTTTATTATTAGTAGAAATTAAACCTTTTTTTCATATGATTGTCGATAGTTTATAGCTCTTTTGAAAACTGTTTATATCCTTCGACTACTTATCTATTAGGGAATAGCTCTTGGTTTGTCCTCTACGTAAAACTTGGATATCAGAGTTTTAAAGATATAATTAGGCTTTGTACTGGGTTGTCTGTATCATGGGATTGGACTGACTTAAGACCCTCATCTCTTCCCCCTCCTTTCCCTTTTATTTCAGGATTACTCCATTGAAGAGGAGCTTCGACAGCTGCTGGCATCTTTACCTCAGACTGAGATAGACCATTGTATCCAGTATTTCACATCTTTGGCTCTGAGGGAAAGTAGTCAGTCTCTAGCTGCTCAGAAGGTGAATTCATTCACACATTCATTCAACAAATATTTACTTGGCACTTATTATTGCTAAGGCATAATTGTAATTTTTAGGTGCTTAATGCATATTGTAGAAAAGGTACAAACATTTTTTAAGTCATTTAAGTCATTAAAGAAAGGATTACTGGTATCACTTCAGATGAGTTCATCTGAATCAGCATCCCTGAGTCATGAAGGGTCTGATACATAGGAAGCATCAGTTAAATACTGCCCCTCACCTATCCTGAAGCTGTTTTGCTTTGAAGGATACTCTGTTCGTTACCTTCCTTTATATGAGGTAGAAGTGAGCTACCCTGGATTAATGTCACTTTGTGACTAACATTAGGGAATTATTTGATTCTCTCTTGTATCAACTCCTTTCTTCTCTCTTGGGGGCAGAATTCTGCCCTTTCCCCTTTCACATTAAAAAAAAAAATTTAGGGCGGCTAGGTGGCGCAGTGAATAGAGCGCCGGCCCTGGAGTCAGAAGGACCTGAGTTCGGACTTAATCCACACAAACAAAAACCTAGCCGTGTAACCTTGGGCAAGTTACTTAACCCCAATTGCTTTAAAAAAAAAAATTACCTCAGGCAACCTCTTTAACAGTTAGATAGAGACATTGTTAACCCACTTTCTTTTTCCCCTTTCTAAAATGAACCTAATTAACCTAGTTGATAAGAATAAAAAAAGTGATATTTCTTAGTGAGGAATAAGGAGTTCACAAGTTTCAAAATTAAGTTAGAAATATTAGAATATTAGTGTTCCTAACCTTGGAATAACTCCAAGGTGACCTTAAGAATTTTAACATGTCTTTTTCCTCTTTGTCATCCTCTAATTGGGCAGCTAGGTGGCATAGTGGATAGTGGATAGTGGATAGTATGCTGGGTCTGAAGTCAGGAAGACTCATCATCCTGAGTTCAAATTTGGCCTCACATACTTAATTATAGCTGTGTGACCCTGAGCAAGTCACTTAATCCTGTTTGCCTCAGTTTCTTTGTCAGTAAAATGAGCTAGAAAAGGAAATGGCAAAGCACTCCAGTTTCTTTGCTAAGAAAACCTCAAATGGGGATCACAAAGAGTTACACAAGACTGAAAAATGACTGAACAACATCCTCTAATTAAACTTGCTTTTTTTTTTTCTGAAACACCATCATTCAAAGTATTTCTTATTCAATTTTTGTGTTTTCTGGTTTTTTTGGATTGTTAGTATTGCAGTAGTATTGTTTCAACTATATTATGAGTGATGTAGTTTTTTTTTGGGGGGGGAGGGAGACTAGCTTGCGAAGTTAACTATCATTTCTATTTCTATGTTTTTATGTGAAATCTATACATAAAGTTTCAATAGATAACTTAGAGGTGAACTTTTGGAACATGAAAGTTATGAATCTCCTAAAATGGTATCTCAGTAAAAAGTTTCACCCAACCCAGTTTCTCATAATAAGAACATTTCTGTTTCACAAAGAATATGGGTCATCATATTTTAGTGTATTCTTTGAGTCAGATGAATACTAGCGTCCAGATGAATACTAGCAAGGTTGTAGTATATTTGATTAACAAGTATTAATTTTCTGTGACAGTTTGTAATCCTTAGGAAAATAAGAAAGGTAGCCTAGGGTTGCTCACATCCTAACTTTCTGTTAACAGTTGTGGTCATTTCTTATAGAATTGTAGTTGCCTAATTTGCCCCTGAGAGTGCCAAAGAAATGTACTCTTGTGCACATTGACCCTAGTTCTCTATTCTCTAATCTTCCTAATGACCTCCTTCTTAGTCAAAGGCTAGAGTACATATCCTATATTGATTTTTTTTCCATTTTAAGTTTTTTTATTGATGTCTTTGTTTTTACTTTATCTTTATTTCTGAATATATTCTTCTCCCTTCCCCTACCCAGAATCATCCCTTGTAGCAAAGAATAAAAAAGGAAGAATAAAAGAAAGCCATTCAGTAGAACTAACCAACATATCAGTTGAGCCTGATAGTATATGTAACATTCCTCACAGCTTTGAAGAGAAAAGAGATACAATTTTCTGCTTGGTTATTATAATTACAGTGTTCAGTTTCTTGTTGTTCTTTCATTTACATTATTGTAGTCAGAGTGTTTGTCTTCCTCATTATGCTTACTCTGCATCAGTTCATATTAGTCTTCTCATACTTTTCTAAGTTTTCTGTTTCTTGCGGTAGTGTTGCATTAAATTTGTGTACTCTAATTTTTTTAGCCATTCTGAAGAAATAGGAATCTTCTTTGTTTCTAGTTCTTTGGTATTACAAAAAGTGCTACTATGGATTTTTTGTTACATTTAAGACTTTTCTTTTTGTCTTTGACCCCCTAGGAGTATATTTGTAGTTGTGGGATCTCTGGATCAAAGGATATGGACACTATAGACATTTTAGTCATTTTTTGAGCATGATTCCAAAATGTTATTCAGACTGGTTGGACCAATCCACACCTCCACCAATGGTGCTTTAATAGCTAGCATTAAACAGTGCTTTTAATAGCACTCTTGGTTCTTTAGAGGATTGTCTTTCTATAACCCCTCCAGCACTATTTCTTTCTCAGTTTTCTTGTTGTGAGGTAAATTTTATTTGAATTTTGATCTGAATTTCTCTTATTAATGACCAGTCCTAAAATTTACTTGAAATATTAGAAATCATGACTTTACCTTTTCAATACTTTCATTGAAGTTAAACTAAGAATACAGCTAGATTTTTATCAAGAAGGTTTTTATTCTGTCACTTTCTACTTTTCATCTTTTGTTTAAGAGAATGTGTATGTATGTTTGAATTCTCTTGAAGTTAACCATGTTAATATTTCTTTCTGACCTGATTTTTAGAAATTAGCCTTCTAGGGGCGGCTTGGTGGCACAGTGGACAGAGCACTGGCCCTGGAGTCAGGAGGACCTGAGTTCAAATGTGGCCTTAGACAATTAACACAAAAAACTAGCTGTGTGACCTTGGGCAAGTCACGTAACCCCAATTGCCCTACCTTCCCCCTCCAAAAAGCAAAAAGCAAAAAAAAAAAAGAAAAAAGAAAAGAAAAGAAATTATTCTTCTTAAGAGAGTTAAATGGTGCAGTGGATAGAGTCCCAGGCATCAAACACTAGTTGTGTGATCTTCAGCAGATCACTTAGGCTGTCTAAGCCTCAGTTTCCTCATCTGTAAAATGCACATAATAATAGTGCCCACTTCCCAGAGTTGTTGTGAAAATCGAATGAGATGGTAATTGTAAAGCCCTTGGCACATGTTAGCTGTCATCATCACCATCATCAGTATTTAATAAATTGAGGATAATTTGAGACCAAAATATCAAGTTTTATTTCTTGGCACCCAATTTTCAGATATGTTTTGTGTATTTTGCAGAGGAAAACCTGCTAAAATGAATGAGTTATACTGCATTTACCCAGATATTCTGATAGTTCCTACCAAATTGGGAAGGTGTCAAATACATATGTGGAAACAGACTGTGTCTCCATTTTGGGGCCCAGGCTACCTAAGATTAGAGCCGCTATTTGCCAGAAAGTTGGCTTCCAGGTGATTAATTCTTTTGGGCACAGCAACTCATGAAGATTATCTACTAAATATCGAGAGATTGGACCTTTATTGATGGAGAAGATACTCTAGACTTGTGGGGGAAAAAACAGATTTTTAAAAATAACCCTGTGAAACAGTATTGTCAAGCAGTTAATCAGTAATCATTTCTTAAGTGCCTGTTGTGTTCTAGGCACTTTGTGGGCACTTGGGAATAGAAAAACAAAAGGGAAACATCCCCTCCCTCATGGAGTTTGCATTTTCCTCCAAGCTACAACAGGCACATAGATAAGTGAATATAGGATAAGTATAAAGTAAATAATACACTGATGAAGGACTAACAGCTAGGTGGGATGAGAAGAGACCTTCTGAAGGAGGTGAAGGGCACTAGGAGTTCCCAGAAGGAGAAGTGAGAGTGTACTCATGGGACTGGGAGATACAGTGTCATTTACAGAGAACAGGAGGCATGCCAGGATGACTGGAACATAGAGTGTGTAATCCTTCAGAAAGAAAAGCTACAAAAAACAAATCTTATGTTCCTTACTTTTTTGCTACTCTATGACTAAACATTGCCGTTCTATGATCAACCATATTTTTAAAGGTTGTTTTTTTTTTTTTAAAGAAAAACTGAAACCAGATTGTGAAAAGCTTTGAACATCAAATACAAGAATGTGTATTTTATCCAAAAGGCAGTGGGGAACTACTGAAGCTTCTTAAGCTGAGCAGCAACATAGTCAGACCTTTGTTTTAAGAGTATCAGCATTTGGGTGGAGAAAGGATTGGAGAAAAAGTTGAACTGGTTGTAGGGAAGAGAGCTAAGAGACTATTACAGAGGTCCTAGGGAATGGCAGTGAGGGCTTAGACGCTGGTGGTTGTGATGTGAGTGGAAACAAAGGTTCACATGAAAGAGATACTGAGGAGGCAAAATCAACCAGACTTGGCTTATAGGTTGGATGTGGGAAGGCAGAGAATGACTGAGGTAGTCTTCACTGTCTATCATCTTCATTGTCACCATTGACTATTATTGATGTTCTCTAAATGAGAAAACTGGCTTAAGGATGTTAAATGATTTGGCTAAGGATCCACAGCTAGCAAGACAGACTTGGAATATGTGTCCGACTAGACCACCATTTTCCATGCCTGCTTTCATAAAAGCAGATGTGAAGAAGCACTTTTTCTGGCCTCAAGCTCACTTCAGGAAGTACTTATTCCTGTAGAGAACTTGTTGAAGATGTTTGAGAAGAGATTACTGTGTAATCGACCAGCAAGGTATATTAAGTAACTACCATGTGCCAGACTCTGAGGATACAAAGGCAAAAGTGAACTAGCCCTTGAACTCAAGGAGTTTACATTCTAATTGGGGACACAACATGTATATCAGTAAGTATATAGAATATATACAAAATGAACACAAAGTAGTTTTGTGAGTTACAGCACTTGTATCTGTGGGGATCAGAAAAAGCTTTCTGTAGAAGATGGTGCTTGAGCTGAGTCTGGAAGGAAACAATTTTAAGAGGTTGAGATAAAGAAGGAGAATTTTTCAGATACGGGGACAGATAGGCCAAAGGCACTGAGATGAACAGTGGGGCCATGTGTGGTTGAATTGTAGAGTATGCTATGTTTAGAATGGATGGCCTTTGGGATTCTTTCCAATTTTGAGATTCTTTTATTCTAATGGGAGTTTTAATTCATGGTAATAGTGCATTTAAGATTTCCAATATGTATTTAATTTTCCACTTATAAATTGGATCACAAAAATAAGAATTATGGGTTTGAATGAGTAAGATCCATCCAAATAAATTCTAGGCTTATGGTACCTGAATCTTTGATATTCAGGTTTCTTTAGAGGAAAATCTTGTTTCAGAAAAGGAAGCTATGTTGCCTAGAGAAATAATCAAGAAAGCTTTTAGGGGTATCAGTAGATTTAGAAATAAATAACCTGATAAATTAATTAAAAACTTGAGAATACATTGATTAAAATTCCTTTGGAAAACACTATTGTTCAAATTATTAAGGTTTTTTTATACACATTTACTGTTCCTTTCTGCTACTGTTTGCTATACATATGTAAATTTATACAGCCTTATCTGTTTTAGGTCACTAGTTTAATGTTACAATGATATTCTTTATTTTTTTAAAATAAGTTTTTATTGATATTTTCTGTCTCTTACATCACCATAGTATCCTGTGTATTTCTTCCCCTCCCAGAGAGCAATCCGTTTTTCAAGTTTTTCAAGCTTTTCAGTTTTAATTTCCCTCTTCTGATTGCAAATACGGTATTATGTTCCTTCAGTGTACTTCACTTAAGTCTTTTTTGAAGCTGACCCTGTTCCCATTGACTTTTCCCCTTCACCTCTGATTCCCTTTTTATTTGACATTCTGTCTTCCTCTCCTCCCCTTTAGCTAGTCCTATCCCTTAGTTTTTAAATTTAGTTGTTTTTGTAACCCTTTCCACAAAGGATTTCTCTCATTCTCTTCATTATCCATCTTCTCTTTGTGTTTACTCTAGAACCTCATTCTCTGATTCATAATCCCTATAATTCCCTTGTGTCTCTTTTCTCCATATTCTTCACGTATTCTAAACTTTCAGGCTTTCCCTTCTAGGCTCTCACTGCTCTCTAGGTGTTACATGTCGCTGCCTTGTACGATTTACTCCATGGATTCCCCTTTTCCATTGTGCCTCACGTCCAGAATAATACCTACTGTTACAGTTGGGGAAGAGATGTGCCCCATGATGGGGCTCCTTCCCTATCACTGATCTATACCCTCTCTTGTTGACCATTTTTCTACATTTGCCTGGAAATCTGTCCCTTGGCTCCATGCTCTTCTACTCCCTCAGGTGTCACTTGCTCCCAGGGCTTCCGGTTCCTTTCCTTCCAGGACATGTAGACTTTTGAAGCACCGAATCCCTCAGGACTTTCCTTGATCCACCTCATCTACACATAATCTCTTCTTTGTTTTAACGGGATCTGGTAGTTTACAGGTGAAGTCTAACACTTCTATGGGTTATGTCTAGTTGCTGAATAAAAACCGTGGATAACATTTTTTTCCCCAGTAAACTTTGTTCATTTTTTCTGATTATAGGGTGGCTTATGGTGTTTTGGAGGAAATGGACTTCCTTATGCTGAAAGTTTTGGCGAAGTTCCTTCAGCAGCAGTAGAGATATTTTGTTTGCAGGCTTTAGTGAAACATTCTGAGGTAACTTAACATTTAAAATTTCATTTAAAATGTAAAAATTCAAATTGACCATATTCCTACATAAATTATATCCTATAGCAATGATTTTTTAACTTTTTTCAAGTTTAAGGACTCTTAGCATTGTTTTTCATACATACTCAGGGACACTAATGAGCTGTTCAAAGCAGGTTGGCCTGGCAGGCAATCAAATGGACAGATACGTGTTAAACTTGCCAACTGGACTTGGCTTTGTTAGGGAAATTATAAAGTTGCTTCTTGAAACCTTGATACTGCATTTTGAAAATCATGTCTGTTTAATATATCCAAGTGAGCTCTTGGCATTTGGGTCCCACTTTCTTCCTGTCATGGAGTTAGAAGCTCAGCCCAGAGTAGAGCAGATGAGCTGGTGCAAAAGGAAGCTTAGATCAGCTAGACTGGGTTTTGGTGGTTTAAGAATAGGACCTGAATTGATGATGTAGAGGTGCCTGGGCTTGCTCCCTTCCGAGGAATTTCTTTCCTATGTAAGTTTCTAAGTTTCATCTTCTATCTTAGTAAAATTTGGATTTTGAAAATTAAAAGAAATGTCTTGAAGTTGTCATTCTGTAAAATTAAGTGAGTAGTGGAGCCAGTTCAGGGTGTGGTGATAAATCACGAGAGGGGGAGGGGGTCAGTGAGCTGTAACATGAAGTAGTTTTTGTGGTGTTGTGCCCCACGTGCCTTTTTCTTTTACATTTTTCTTTATTCCTGATCCTTTCTCTTTTGTTGCTTCTTCTCTCTCTCTCTCTCTCTCTCTCTCTCTCTCTCTCTCTCTCTCTCTCTCTCTCTCTCTTGGCTTTTTGGAGGGCAATTGGGGTTAAGTGACTTGCCCAATGTCACATGCTAATAAGTGTCTCAGGACGGATTTGAACTCACGTCCTCCTGACTCCAAGGCTGGTGCTCTATTCACTGCTCCATCTAGCCAACCCCACTTCTCTCTTATTTGTAAATTTTCAAATATAACCCCAGACTCTTTCTGTCTTTTTATCTGATTTCCCCTTCTTGATTTTTCCTTTGCCATTGTCTTGGGCCAGTTAGGGAGGCTATAGATGTTGCTTGACCCTGCTGGTAGTTAGGTTCAAAGTTGAGATTGCCTTCTTCCATAGAAAAAACTTCAGGAGTTAAATGAGCTTTTGCTAAGGTTGGAATCTTTAGACTTGGTGTTAACTCACAACATAATTTGAAGCCAACTCACAACATAATTTGAAACAGGAAGTCAGCAACCCAATTAGTTGTTTCATCTAAAGAAAATTCATAACATAATGAATATAGAAGGTTTGTGTATGACATATTTGTGGGACTTTCTTTTCTTAATGATTCTGACTGTGAAAAGCACTTTTTTTCCCCACTTAGGTGTGGGATTTGGTTTTAAATGATTATAAATGGTTTTCCAAGTTTGGTGATCCATCTGGCCAGTTGCCTGTCCTTAAGATGGTTTTCATATGTGTACTGAAACATAAATATTGGAAAGGGCTATGTAAAGTGGTGTAGGTCTGTTTATTTTACAGCATCCAATTTTAATATATTTATTATGTTAGATTGCCACACATTGTGATAAAATTGAAGCAAATGGAGGCCTGCAGCTATTGCAGAGGATATACCAACTTCACAAGGACTGCCCTAAAATAAGGAGAAGTATAGTTCGTATCATTGGAAATATGGCATTGCATGAACATCTTCATTCAGCTATCGTCCATTCAGGTAACAAGCTAATGTGTTTACATACTCTAGGTTTGGTGAGGTTTTTTTTATTGCCTTATGATTTTAAAAGATAACTAAAATTGATGATAGAAGGTTAATTGTTTACCGTGAAGCTTAAGATATGTTCTTCTCAGGACAAGAATAATACAGCTACTGGTAATTTGAGTTTCTTAAGTAGACTTGGAGGTATAATTTTATCAGGCTTATTAGGTTCTTAATTTCATCAACTTACTGCTATGTGCTTTCTCCTAAAATTCTCCCTTCTAATATCCCATGAGGGCATGGAGATGACCCTAAATTCTTTTGAGCATGTACCCAGTTGATAAAAGTCTTGGTTTGTTGTCTGAGGACCATCCTTGCTAAGGTTGTAGAGCCTCTTTTTGTAAGAAAAACTCTAGAAAACTATATATTCCTCTGCCAAAGTTGGAGAACCTTATAGAAACATTCTAAACTGAAGTGTCCCCACATTTTAAAATAGGCCACTAATAATATCCAGTGTGATTTCTTACTTGAACACAGAAAAATTAATAAAATAGTGGACTTGCTAGATGATTGACTATCAATCTATGATTTTGGGTGTAGCAGTTTGTCAAACCATCTACTAAAGCAAGGAAGGATGATGATTGTTTCAGCCCAAACACAAGTGAAATCACAAATCCTTAAAATATGATTGACAGAGGTGCTATGTTTTGACTCTTTAGGAAGCTATACATTTTGAACTGTGTCCCTTTGCTTTACATTTCTGATTTAGTGGCTACTTTATCAGTTCTTCCTTAGAGATTTATATGTAATGTTAAGAACTGGTAGTATTGGTGTTGCTAAGCATTTGGGATATTGGAAGGTAAACTTTCATTTTTTTTTCTTATTTAACAAAATAAAAACTTTAATAATTCACTGTCTTTTCTGTTGATTACCCCTTCTTAGATTTCCTGTGAGCTTAGACACTGTGATTTTAAATTTCTTTATTTTTTATTTGTTCTGTACATTTTACTTTCCTGGATAGGGATGTTACTTTTTGGGTAATTCTAGTATATAATATAGTTAGATAGTAGGTATAGGCTAGTAGATAATATAGTTAACTCTACCCTATCCATAGCAGTAAGGTGATTATCTGTAACAGTAAGGAGAGCACAGATAAGAAAATTTAAAACTAACAATCATCTGCCACACTTCGTTGAGGCCATTGTACCTATTATCTATACAGAGTGGACTAATGAGTATTTTTTTCATTTGTTTATTTTTGTTCATTTATTTATTTTAGTTTTCAACATTTACTTTTATAAAATTTTGAGTTCTAAAATTTTTTCCCCTCCCCAAGATGGTGTGCTGTCTCATATAGGCTATACATGTACCATCGTATTAAACATATTTCCACAATTAATGAGTATTTTTGAGTGCTGCCTTTGTGCCAGGCACTGGAAATAAGAAGAAAAGCCAAAGATAGTCTCTGTTCTTGAGGAGCTCACATTCTAATGGGGAGACAACATATAAAGAAATATGTACAAACAAGCTAAATACAGAATAAGTAGGAAACAGGCAACAGAAGAAAAAGGCGCTAGAATTAAGAGGGACTAGGAAAGGCCTGCTATAAAAGATAGAGTTTTAGCTGGGACCTAAAGGAATCTAGGAGGCAGGGATCAGGAAGGAAAGCATTCCAGGCATGAGGGACAGCAGAGAAAATGCCCAGAACCAAGAGATGGAGTATCTTATTTGGGGAATAGCAAGGAAACCAGTCTCACTAGATTGAAGAGTATATGGAGGATGTAAGGTGTTAGAAGATTGAGAAGGGGACACTGTGTTTTAGGAAGATAGCTTTGGCAGCTGGATGGACGATGGACTGGAGTGGGAAGAGACTTGTGGTAGTCTGACCAAGCAGCAGGCTAGGTATGGGGAAACAAGGGCCTACCAAGGTAGTGGCAGTGTCAAAGGAGAGGAGAGGGCCTATTTAAGAGACATTGCAGTGCATGAAAGGAGCAGATCTTGGCAACAGATTGGATATGGGGGGAGGTGGGGCAAGAAATAGTGAGGCATCTAGGATGACACTCGGGTTTCAGGCCTGGGGTATGGGAAGACAGTGGTATCTAGATGGCAATAGGGAAATTTGGAAGTGGGGTGAGTTTAGGGGGAAAGATAATGAATTCATTTTCAGAAATATTGAGTTAAGATGTCTATGGGACATCTCGTTCAAGATGTCTAAAAGGCAGCTGGAAGTTTGAGACCACAGAGGCAAGCAGAGGATTAGGAAGGGTAAGTAGATGTGAAAGCCATCAGCGTAGAGATAATAATTAAATCCATGGGAACTGATAGGATCACTAAGTGAATCAGTATAGAGATTTAAGAGAAGAGGGTCCAGGACAGAGCCCTGTGGGATAGCCACAGTTAGTGGGTTTGGCCTGGATACAGATTCAGTGAAGGACCATTTGTCTCCTAGATAAATACTTAGAGCTTTTCAGCTCAGATGGATGTTGCCATTTGTAGCTGATCTGTTTTTTGCTTTTTTTTAGAGTGTTTTACTCTTCTGCAGCTACTATACTTCCCACCTGGATCAGAATCAAGGTCCCAGATCTTAGTGCAGTTAGTTTTTGACTATGGGAAATGGGTTTATGACTCTAACTCAGCTGGATATGAAAGGTGGGGTGTTAGGAAAAAGGGAAAAGCTTGAGATAAATTACTGTCATCGTTAATGAAGGTTGTTGATGGTAGATAATCAGGAAACAAGTATAATTTTCTTTTTTTTTTTTTTTGACAAATTCATTGTCCTTTTCTGTATAAAGTTAAAAAAATGATCTAGGACAATTTACCTAAGTAGGAGGCTTATTCAGGCTAAAAATAGACCCCATTTAAACCAAAGATACTTTTTCTATGTTTGTTTCTCCCTTATTTTCTATCCACTTTAAGTCATTTGCAAGATAAATAGCAACAAAAGGGAAAAGAATAAATTATTTAAATTGGAAGGCTGGAAATATGAAGGTTTAAGACCATAAAACAGCAGTAAAAAAAAAAAAAGTAAATTTCACTAATAATTAGTCTAGCTCGAGCTCTTGTTGAGATGATGGAGAAATCTCAGCTTTGATAATCACCCCTTATAAATAGTGAAGCTGAAGACAAGTCAATTCAATTATACTTTAATAATTCATTTGGATTCATGGTCTTACAGTTTACCACTTACCATTAGTGACAGTTCTATCCATTTACTTTTTCTCATCTTATCCATGTCCTTAATACAATCAAAGAAAAAATATTAACACTATCATCTGCACTTTAGGACATAAATCTTCCAGAAATAATTTTATGTAATTTACCAAATTCAAGCTAATATTTAAGCCATTTATGGCTTAGAGAGATGTCCAAACTAGCATGGTTCTCCCATGCCCTATGACATGTTTCTCAACTGGGCAAGTCACTTAACCTTGATCTGCTTCAGTTTCCTCATCTATGAAATAACAATAACAATAATAATAATAATAATAATAGCACCTACTTCCCAGGGTTATCATTAGGATAAGGTGAGATAATATCTGTGAAGTACTGTACAAACCTTAAAGCTCTATGTAAATGTTAGCTAGTTATTATTAATATCCTAACCATCACCCCCCAAAGATGAACTTAGGCTACATTTATAGGAATCCTGAATGAGGAAGAGATGATAATATATTAAGATGCATTTTGGGGTTAATACCAAAACAAGAGTTACTGTGAATTTGTTCCCTAGACCACTTCCTTCCATTGTGCTCCTGGAGTATTCAAAAGAACCTCCTTTTGATCAATAGCTTAATCTTTTCTCTTTGGAGGAAGGTGGGTCAACCTCTGCTAGAGATTGTGACTGTTGAAAAAGTTCCGAGAGACATAATTTCTGGGCAATTTGATAATTTCATTAATAAAGCCAGCACATTTATTAATAAAAGGATGGTGGTTTGGCTGTCTCTCTTAGACCAAAGACCCTTAATGGCAGATGTTCCTACTTGGAAGAGTAAGCTATCAACTCTGATTGCTTAACAATGAGAAAATGAATATTATAGTGAGAAAGTGGACTGTTTTACCATGAGGGTCTTGGAGCATGTGACTTGGATCATCTAAATCTTGGTCAAAGAGACCATTAATCATTTCTCTGTCACCTCTCTTACAAAAATGAGGATCCACATTTTCCCAGACTTGTCTGAGCAAGCACAGTGAGCAGGAATGCACATGAGCCCAAGCTTAGAATTTCTTTTACTATCTTTGATTAGCACTCAGCCATCCTGACTGGACATGTCTTTTAGAAAGATTGCCCACACTAATTGACTTCTGAATGAGGAAGTAGAAAAGGGGGAAAAGTTGAAGTTGGTTCCAATACAATAATTAGTTATTAAATACAAGAGAGAAATAACAATTTCTCACAGGATACACTAAGATGAGATAGCTCTTAGATGGGTCAGTAGCCTAGACTAGAGTTGTTTGGTTATCACTTTTAAACCATTTTCTTAAGAAAGACCTAACCTTTTGTTCTTACTACTTCCTAAAAGGTGGAAGTTTATAATTTTTTTTTAGGAAAGAGAGTTTATTATTTCTTAATATTTTCACTTTTACTAAAAAAAGATTTTTTTAATATACTTCTATATACATCCTCCATGGAGAGCTCAACCCAGAAACACTAGTAGATTTTCTCTAGGCTTTTTTTTTTAAGCTCTTTAATACTCAGATGTAACATTCCTGCATTATTCCTTATTCTTACCAAAATGGCAGGCTGCTTTTCTGAGCATATATTTACTGGATTGTCTAATTTATTCTGCTTCTTGTTTTTTTGTTTTGAGGAGGAAAGGCAGGGCAATTGGAGTTAAGTAACTTGCCCAAGGTCACACAGCTAGTAAGTGTTAAGTGTATGAGGCCAGATTTGAACTCAGGTCCCCTGACTCCAGGGCAGGTGCTCTATTCACTGTGCCACCTAGCTGCTTTCCACTTCTTTGATGCAAGTCATTAGTGGGAATACAACAGCTTACATATGCCTAAGAGCCTACATGACAGAGTATATAGAGATCTGAGCTGGAATTCAGAAATACTTGCCTTTAAGATTCATAATGGCTCTGTGATTATGGCCAAGTCCATTACTCTCTCACTAACCTAGTTTGGGATAATACTTGTATGAATTACAATCTGCATTAGTGTAGCTATTTTCCATACCAGTGGCTCCCCACATGTAGGAAATATAGGGTTAATAGATCAAAACAATAGTTGCTATGACTTTTTCCTAGACTATTCCCTTCTGCAGTAAGAAGGGTGGTGAAATGAGGATGAAGGACAGAATACAAACAAGTATTTATGCCCAGAATGAACCTTTTTATTGCCCTTTATTGCCATTTTGTTTCTTTAGAAATTTTGGTGTTCTATCATATGTGGCTTTGTAGCAGCACTGAGAAAATATTGATGTTAAAAAGATGATTTGTGTGTATGTTGAGAGCAGCTTGAGATTGTTCAAACTACTTTTCAGTTTCCCAAATGCAATCCTATTCAATTATAGGCCCAAATTATTGTCCATCTGTCTTCCTTATCTGAGACATACATACTGATGAACTGACTCAAAGAGACTTATCCATTTGAATGTCATAGTCTACATAATATGCTTTCTTCATCTATTTGATTTTTCTTATGTGGATTGATTGTTAGGTTGAGCTCTTCTGAGTGGTCATGGATCTCACTGAAGAATGAGTCACTATGTATTCTGGAGCTTGATTCAGTCAGCACAGTATTAACCACAAACAGATGCATGTGGAGTACCTCATCATTTATAGTAGCTTCTTCTTTCATTTGGACCCAGTGCAGCACATTCTTTAAAAAATAGACTATATTTTAACGTTCATTTTTTAGAATTTCAAGTTCTAAATTCTCTCCCTATCTCCAGCCCCTTCCTACCCATAAAGAAGACAGGCAAATGATATTGATTATGCATGTGAAGTCATGCAAAACATATTTCCATATTAGCCGTGTTGCCAAAAAAAGGAAGAAAAAGTAAGTTAATAAAGTATGCTTCAGTCTGCACTCAGAGTTCACCAGTTCTCTCACTGGATAGATATAGCATTTTCCAACATGGATGAAATTTGGAATTGTCTATGAAATTGTCTTGGATAATTTTATTGATTAAAAGTAGCTTAGTCTTTCACAGTTGATTATTGTTACAGTATTGTTGTTACTGTATACAACATTCTGTTCACTTCATTTTTCATCAGTTCAGGTTTTTTTTTGAAACCATCTTTTTCATCTTTTCTGGCAGTACAATAGCATTCCATCACAACCACATACCACAACCTGTTCAGCCATTCCGCAGTTGATGAGTATCTCCCCCCACACCCAGTTTCCAGTTCTTCATTTTTTCATGAAACTAATTTTTAATTATTTGTTGGTTCTTGACAATGGAAATTTTCTCTTTTTTTTTTTACATATTTTTAGGGTTTTTAAATAATTTATTTTTAGTTTTCCACATTCATTTCCATAGGATTTTGAGTTTTCAATTTTCTCCCTCTCCTGCACCCTTCCCAAGACAATTTGATATGGATTCTACTTACATTTTCATATTAAACATATTTTTACATTAGTCATAATGTAAAGAAGAATTAGAACTAATGGGAGGAATCACGAGAAAGAAGAAACAAAACAAAACAAAAAAGAGGAGGACAAATAGTATGCTTCCAAGTGCATTCAAGACTCCAGAGTTCTTTCTCTGGATGTGGATAGCATTTTCCATCAGCTCTTTTGGAGTTGTCTTAAATCCTTGCATTCCTTAGAAGAGCTAAGTCTATCAAAGACAATGTGGTTATTACTGTGTACAATATTCTCCTAATTCTGCTCATTTCACTCAATGTCAGTTCATATAAGTCTTTCCAGGTTTTTCTGAAGTCCTCAGGCTCATCATTTCTGATAGCTCAATAGTATTCCATTACATTCATATACCACACCTTGTTCAGCCATTCCCCACTTTATGGACATTCTCTCAATTTCCAGTTCTTTGACACCACAAAAAGCTGCTATAAATATTTTTGTACATATCAGTACTTTTCCTGTTTTTATGATCTCTTTGGGAAATAGACCTAGAGTAGTGGTATTGCTGGGTCAAAGGGTGTGCACATGTTTATAGTCCTTTGGGCATAGTTCCAAATTGCTCTCCAGAGTGGTTGGATCACTTCACAACTCCAGCAATGCATTAGTGTTCCAGTTTTCCCACATCTTCTCCAACATTTATCATCTTCCTATTTTGTCACATTAGCCAGTCTGATACAATCTGATAGGTGTGAGTTGTTTTGATTTGCATTTCTCTAATCAATAGTGATTTTTTTTTCATATGGCTATAGATAGCTTTAATTTCTTTGAAAAACTACCTGTTCATATCCTTTGACCATTTATCAGTTGGGGAATGACTTGTATTGTTATAAATTCGATTTAGTTTTCTATCTGTTTTAGAAATGAAGCCTTTAGCAGAGACAATGGCTATAAAATTTTTTTCCCCAGTTTTCTGCTTCACTTCTAATCTTGGTTGCATTGCCTTTGTTTGTACAAAAACTTTTCAATTTAATGTAATCAGACTCATCCATTTTGCATTTCACAATGTTACCTATCTCTTGTTTGGTCACAAATCCTTCCCTTCTGCGTAGATCTGACAGGTAGACTATTCCTTGCTCTCCTAGTTTGCTAATTATATCAGTCTTTATATCTAAATCATGTACACATTTTGACTTTTTCTTGGTATAGGGTGTAAGATGTTGGTCCATGCCTAGTTTCTGCTGTACAGTTTTCTCAGCAGTTTTTGTTAAATAGTGAGTTCTTATCCCAGAAGCTGGAGTCTTTGAATTTTTCAAATAATAGATTACTATAGTCTTTGTTGTGTCTTCTGTACCTAACTTATTCCATTGATCCACCACTCTATTTCTTTTTCTTTTTTTTAGTTTTTATATACATTTGAAACATTTAATTTTAAGACTTCAAATTTCAGATCCATTCCCTTCCTCCCTTGTCACCCACTCCCTCTGAGAAGATAAGCAATTCAGTATGTGTTGTACATGTATAGCTATGCAAAACATTACCATAGTAGATATATAGTAAAAGACTGCTTATATTTCCCTCCCCCCATCCCACCCCCCACCTGGTCCATTCCCTACTTTGATCCTGTTCGAAAATGGGTACTTCCAACCTCCCCTCCCCCTAGAATGCCCTCCCCTCCATCACCCCCCTTTCTCATCCCCCTTCCCCCTACTCTCCTGCAGGGTGAGATATCCCATTTAGTATGTATGTCATTCTCTCCCTGAGCCAAATTCAATGAGAATATGGTTTTGCATTTTGCCTTCCTGTTCTTTCCCTCCCCTGCAACTACTTCCCCTTGCCTTTTCTACATGAGATAGTTTACCCTACCCTGTCTCTCCCCATCATCTCTTGCCACATTCCTCTCTCACCTCTTAACTTCACCCCTTAAGTATCATCCCTTCCCACCAAATTCAACCTGTGCCCTCTATCCATGTATACCTGTAAACATATATACACACATTTGGGGCGGTTAGGTGGTGCAGAGAGCAAGAGCACTGGTTTCGGAGTTGGGACGACCCGAGATCGTATCCGGCCTCAGAAAACGAGCACCCACACATAAACAATGACTGGCCGTGTAACCTTGAGCAAGCCACCCAACCCCAATTGCTAAAAAAAAAAAATATATATATATATATATATATATATATGTATATATATATATATATATATACATATACACATACATTCACATATGTATTTATATGTCCATATACCCTTCTTCAATTATTTTCATAAGGAGACAGGTTTAATCAGACACAGTTATTGTTTTTCCATGTAGAAATGTAAATAGTTCAACTTTGATAAGTTCCTTTTGATTTCTTTTCCCTGATTACCTTCTCAAGCATCTCTTGCTTCTTGTGTCTGAATGTCAAATTTTCTATTCAACTCTGGTCTTTTCCTCAAGAATGCTTTAAAGTCCTCTATTCCACTGAATGACCATATTTCCCCCTGAAACAAGATACTCAGTTTTGCTGGGTAGGTGACCCTTGGCTTCAATCCCAGCTCTTTTGACCTCTGGAATATCATATTCCATGCCCTTCAATCCCTCAGTGTAGAAGCTGCCAGGTCCTGGGCTATTCTGATTGTGTTTCCACAATGTTAGAACTGTTTCTTCCTGGCTGCTTGTAGTATTTTCTCCTTGATCTGGAAGTTCTGGAACCTAGTTATAATATTCCTAGGAGTGTCCTTTTTGGGATCCTTTTCAGGAGGTAGTCGGTGGATTCTTTCAACCTCTATTTCCCCCTCTGGGTCTAAAACATCAGGGCAATTTTCCTTGAGAATTTCTTGAAGGATGATTTCTAGGTTCTTTCTTTGATCGTGACTTTCAGATAGTCCAATAATTTTTAAATTATCTCTCCTGGCTCTATTTTCCAGGTCAGTGGTTTTTCCCATGAGATATTTCACATTGCCTTCTATTCTTTCATTTGTTTGGATCTGTTTAACAGCATCTTGATTTCTCATAAAGTCACTAGCTTCCATTTGCTCCAGTCTAACTCTGAAGGAATGAATCTCCTCAGTAAGCTTTTGAGATTCTTTTTCCATCTGGCAAATTTGGCTTTTTAAGGCATTCTTCTCCTCATTGCCTTTCTGAGCCTCTTTTGCCATTTGAGTTAGTCTATTTTTTAAGGTGTTATTTTCCTCAGTCAGGCTGTTGACTGTCATTTCATACTTTTCTTACATCTTTTTCATTTCTCTTCCCAATTTTTCCCCCTCTTCTCTTATCTGCTTCTTAAGGTCCTCTATGACCTGTAGCCAGCTTACATTTATATTTGGGGCTTTTGGTGCAGGAGTTCTGACCTCACAGTCCTCTTCCTGTTCCATGCTTTGATCCTCTTTGCCCCTAAAATAGAAGTCGAATGTTGAATTTTTCTGTTATTTTGTTTCTTTTGCCTAGGCATATTGCCACTTAATTTCTTGATTTTTGGGCTTGTTGCCACAGTAGGAATCTTCCACCAGACAGGAGAGCTTCCATCCCAAATGTGGGGTCTTCACAACTTCCGGAGGTTGGGTGGCCTCTGTAAAGCCCCCACCCGCTCTGGCAAATTGTATACCCACCCCAGGTCCCCCCAAGACCACAATCCAGATGCAGGCAGGTTAAAGTAAGAGCGATTAACCCCCAGACTGATTGCTGGATCTCTCTACAGTTCAAAGACTAGGGGCTAGAGCTGCCACTGACACTGCAAAATGGCTTCTGTGCTACTGTTTCTTCAGCAACTTTTTGCCCCCAGGGGAGGAAGCCACATGTTCCCCAAATACTGATCCCAGAGTCCATAGGGTACTGACTTCTCACTTTGTCCTAGGCATATCTGTGCTGACAATTCTGGAGTTGCCACAGCTGCTGGTGTTCTGGGGTCCCTCCAGCAGGCTGCTGGCCCGGCCACCCTGGGGCTAAAACTGCGGCTCACACGGGCCTGGGCTTGGCTCCCAGAGCGCTTCCCAGCAGCTGTGCTGCCTGCTCTCAGAGCGCTGCCCTGGCCGCTCCCTGCAGGGCTGCTGGGCTGTCCTCAGCAGGAGGTTAGCTTCTCTGTGTCGTTCTGTGGGTGCTGGGGCTCCACCACTCTATTTCTTAGATGGTACCATGTAGTTTTGAAGATTGCTGTTTTATAATACAATTTAAGATCTGGTATAGCTAGCCACCTTCCCTTGCAATTCTTTTCATTGATATTCTGGACCTTTTTTTCTTCCAGATGAATTTTGTTAATGTTTTTTCTACCTCTATAAAATAATTTTTTGGTAGTTTGTTTGGTATGGGACTGAATAAGTCATTTAATTTAGTCCACTTGGCCTAGAATTGTTGTTGTTTGTCCTTTGTTCTCAGAAAGGACCATGGTCTCAGGAAGGTGATACCATGACCTGCAAGTGAATTGAATTTAAGTGAGGGTGGGCTGTGTAAAATAACCAGCCTCATTTTCTCCTCCAGACCTATCTGGCTCCAGTGGCAAGCCATAGATCAGGGCAATTGGAAATAACCCCAGATGCAGTGGGAGGCCTTTTTAAGCTAAAGTCTTTAACAGGTCT